>OX030951.1:126312451-126889951 GCA_943735915.1 Pherbina coryleti | reverse complement strand
CAAAAGCAAAAGCAAAAGTAAAAGAAAAAGAAAAAGCAAAAGCAAAAGCAAAAGCAAAAGCAAAAGCGAAAGCAAAATCAAAACCAAAACTAAAAGCAAAAGCACAAGCACAAACAAAAGCAAAAGCAAAAGCAAAAGCAAAAGCAAAAGCAAAAGCAAAAGCAAAAGCAAAAGCAAAAGCAAAAGCAAAAGCAAAAGCAAAAGCAAAAGCAAAAGCAAAAGCAAAAGCAAAAGCAAAAGCAAAAGCAAAAGCAAAAGCAAAAGCAAAAGCAAAAGCAAAAGCAAAAGCAAAAGCAAAAGTAAAAACAAAAGCAAAGGCAAAGGCAAAAGCAAAAGCAAAAGCAAAACCAAAGCAAAAGCAAAAACAAAAGCAAAAGCAAAAGCAAAATCAAAAGCAAAAGTGAAAGTAAAATCAAAAGTAAAAGCAAAAGCAAAAGCAAAAGCACAAGCAAAAGCAAAAGCAAAAGCAAAAACAAAAGCAAAAGCAAAAGCAAAAGCAAAAGCAAAAGCAAAAGCAAAAGCAAAAGCAAAAGCAAAAGCAAAAGAAAAAGCAAAAGCAAAAGCAAAAGCAAAAGCAGAAGCAAAAGCAAAAGCAAAAGCAA
This sequence comes from Pherbina coryleti, assembly GCA_943735915.1. Lineage (NCBI taxonomy): Eukaryota > Metazoa > Arthropoda > Insecta > Diptera > Sciomyzidae > Pherbina > Pherbina coryleti. The sequence continues at coordinate 126,889,349 of OX030951.1, read as the reverse complement.
AAGCAAAAGCAAAAGCAAAAGCAAAAGCAAAAGCAAGCAAAAGTGAAAGCAAAAGCAAAAGTAAAAACAAAAGCAAAGGCAAAGGCAAAAGCAAAAGTAAAAGCAAAAGCAAAAGCAAAAGCAAAAGCAGAAACAAAAGCTCCTCAAAAGCACGTCAATTTTTGACAGCTTTTCATCAGTGTTGCAAAATATTTAAACCTACAAAAAAAAAGGCTGCGGTGTCGTTAAGTTAGCATTTGCCTAAGCACCATGTAATAAATCTTTACTAATGGAACATTTGCGTTAAATCGATTTTTTTTGTTTTCGTTATCGACTTTTTTATTTGTTTTTTTATTTTGTAATTGAAAAACTCACCTTTATTGTCGTTCCATAAAATTTACCGTAGCATCAATGGTCATGGAGATATAATTCCTTGCAACTTTTTTCAACGTTAACCCGGAATTTTTTGGCAGAGAGAAAAAAATGTATGACACGATTAAGGTTAACTTTGACAGGGGGCATCAAAAGTAGTTAAGAACTCTATCCTCTCTTATCCTCTCTGCCGAAATAATTCCGAGTAACTTTCTCGGAAAAATTGGCGGTTAACAGTGAAAGTGAAAGTCATGCAAGACTACTCATGAGTTGGTGTAGCGGCCAACGAAACAGTCTGTCTAGTCTGCTGTATGATTTGCTCTATTCAAAGCTGTTGTTGTTGTCAGTCGATTTCTTCATAACATACTTGGCCTAAAGCTCAACAATTAATTTTCATAGAATTAAGCTTTACTGTCGTATCATTATTTTTTTCATAGCAAGTATACTTAGCCAGTAACAATTCATTGCAACGCCGATGCATTTTGAAAAAAAAATGCGCTTTTCAACTTCTTTGAAAACCTTCACGGCAAAACGTAACGTTGTCACGTCGGAACGTTGATGTTGTCATGTCAATACCTCCGGCTGTGTAGATATAGAGCCTACTCCTTTTTTCGTTTACACTATCTTTTGATTAGTCTCACCTCAGATACTGAAATGCAGGCTCCAAAAAATACTTAAAGTACATTTTTACTTTTTTTTTAAACATTTTGCGGTATTACTTTTTACTGTACCGTAGAGTTTTTTTGCATATTTTACGCTCAAAATTAAATGAATTTATTTCCTGGAATCCTGGAATCTCACACTTTATACCAAACATTCGTTTGTGGTTATTATGATTACTTCAAAAGATGGTATTTGTTGAACTGGTTTCATTGATTTTAGTAAATTTACTAGTTAATAAATTAAATTGTATGTATTCCGATAGCAAAGGTAGTCTTTACGATTATATATAAAACTTGATTTCAAAACTAAATTTCAATTTAAATTTGAAGTGAAGAAAAATATTTGTTTTTGTAATAATTTTGAAATTGAATCATCGTAAAGACAAACCTAGTTTTGATCTGGATGATTAGAATATGATTCTAATAAATTGTGATGTGAAGTAAATTTGTAATTTCCTTAAAATTTCTGGCTTCAAAATGTCTGAAAATTGAAAGAAAATTCTAAAGCTTTTGTGGTTTTGGCACATTTTTCTGAAATTTGTGGAGCCCTTTCAATTTTTGTCAAAAGCAACTTATTTAATCTAATCACAGGATAAGCAGCAAGTGGCACGCTAATAAATTGAATTTAATGCCTTTTTGAGCTCTCCCAACACACACACACACTACAAGCACTTTCAAGCATAAAAGCTTCACATAGATAATATAACCGCCCTCTTCTACACTTACACAAATAGCTTAAAATCACATAAAGTGTATTTAATGCGTGGCTGTGCGGTCAAAATTTTGCTATCTACACTAATACACACATAGTGCTTATAAATTTATGCACTTTATATCAACATTACTAATACAGTTAAACTTTGTTGATGATTGTTGCATAGAGTTCGTGCAACTATTAAAAATTTTGCAACATGCTGGAAAAGCGGCAGAAAACTATCTAAAATCACTAGCAATTTGTTGTTTGTGCATGTGTTTATGTATGTAGCTGTGTATGTATTTGTATATTTTTTTTTTCATTTTTCCATCTTTTAATTTTGCGCTCTGAACTTTAAAATATTACAACTACATATGCTTATTTACAAAATGTATGCATGTGACTTTTAAGAGCTTCCCACAAGCTTTTCCATAGGTTAACTGATAACAAATTCATTCCGTATATTTCCTCGGCAGGGGTTATCACTGGCACAACGGCGCAAAATGTTAACAAAATAATGCGGTTATTCATTATAAAATTTTGTTGCTGTAATTAGAATGTCGTTAGCCTTAAGTGGTATCCAACAGCGGTGCCGCTGGGAGTTCCTAGTTGTGCTAAGCGTGAAATTGTGGAATTGAAAGCTTTATCATGTAGTTGGTGGTTTATTTCTTCCAGTGCTACCCAGAATTACTGATTGTAATTGTGGAAGAACATTTGAATGATAATGCAAATTAGCAATGGTGTCATCTTGTCGAATGGCCTTGGATTTATATTAAATTCACAAAATGTTGATGTTGAAAAGAAAAAGGAGCTGGCTGTGTCGTGGACAGGCCTGTAGGTTTTGACGTGACAGTGTTTCTTTATCCTAGTCCTTATTATTGTCCCTATCTTTTCCCTTTTTGGAAAGAACGGACTTATCCTTCCTTTATCTTTAATTTGCCATAATAATTTTCCTACTTCATGTCCAAACTCTTGTTTTAATCCATGACCAAATTCTTGACTTGGTTCTTGTCAAAATTCCTTTCCTAGTTTGGAAAGGTGTGTTTTAGGTGTGTCTAAATCTTTCACCTAATCCATATCCAAATCCATACAATTCTTGTCATAGTCTTTCTCCGGTTTCATAGTCCGGTTTCATTGTGTTATTTTGTTGTCTGTGACCAGTGTTGGTTGCCGCGAAAAAAATCATAACTTTTTTTCAGTTTGTCGGAATTTCATTAGTTTTGTTATTGTTTTTGTTGTTGTTGTTGTTGTTGTTGTTGTTGTTGTTGTTGTTGTTGATGTTGATGTTGATGTTGATGTTGATGTTGATGTTGATGCTTATGTTGATGTTGATGTTGATGTTGATGTTGATGTTGATGTTGATGTTGATGTTGATGTTGATGTTGATGTTGATGTTGATGTTGATGTTGATGTTGATGTTGATGTTGATGTTGATGTTGATGTTGATGTTGATGTTGATGTTGATGTTGATGTTGATGTTGATGTTGATGTTGATGTTGATGTTGATGTTGATGTTGATGTTGATGTTGATGTTGATGTTGATGTTGATGTTGATGTTGATGTTGATGTTGATGTTGATGTTGATGTTGATGTTGATGTTGATGTTGATGTTGATGTTGTTATTGTTATTGTTATTGTTGTTGTTGTTGTTGTTGTTGTTGTTGTTGTTGTTGTTGTTGTTTTTTTCGTTGATGATGTTGATGTTGATGTTGATGTTGATGTTGATGTTGGTGTTGATGTTGATGTTGATGTTGATGTTGATGTTGGTGTTGATGATGTTGATGCTGATTTTGATGTTGATGTTGATGTTGTTGTTGATATTGATGTTGATGTTGATGTTGATGTTGATGTTGATGTTGATGTTGGTGTTGATGTTGATGTTGATGTTGATGTTGATGTTGATGTTGATGTTGATGTTGATGTTGATGTTGATGTTGATGTTGATGTTGATGTTGATGTTGATGTTGATGTTGATGTTGATGTTGATGTTGATGTTGATGTTGATGTTGATGTTGATGTTGATGTTGATGTTGATGTTGATGTTGATGTTGATGTTGATGTTGATGTTGATGTTGATGTTGATGTTGATGTTGATGTTGATGTTGATGTTGATGTTGATGTTGATGTTGATGTTGATGTTGATGTTGATGTTGATGTTGATGTTGATGTTGATGTTGATGTTGATGTTGATGTTGATGTTGATGTTGATGTTGATGTTGATATTGCAGAGGGGCTTCATGACGCCGTCAATTTTATTGTTTATTTATATCATGTGTCCGAAGAGCTCACCTTCATTTTCGTCACTGTTAAAATTTACATTTAGAGTTAAAACTCCATGCAACGAATTTTCATAGTTGTAGCGTGTTTACTGTTTACTGTTGCCACCCTGAAATCGTGATGATGAGAATTTTTTTATATTTTTTTTTGTGAGGCTTATAATAATTCCATGCAACGATATTACATTTCTGTTACATAAGCTGCTATCTTCATGACCTGACGACGTCAGAATTTTTTTTTTTTTTTTTTATTTTTGTCCTAAGGCCAAATAAAAATCATTCATTTTCTTTTTAAACATTTATCGTAGCTTATATACTCACCGAGTAATAATTTAATGCAACGATACTACATTTCTGTTGCATAAACTGTTATCTCCAGGACCTGACGACGATAGATTTTTTTTTCAATATTTTTATCGTAAGGCCAAGTATAAATCTTCAATATCGTTTTCAAACATTAAGCATAGTTCTGATACTTACCGAGTTATAATTCAATGCAACGCCGTTGCATAAATGTTGCTTTAGCGATCTTTGCGCGGCTCACTCTGTGTGTAAATGACGTCAGAAATTTTTTGTCTAATTTTGTTGTGAGGACTTAGAGCAAGCCTTTATGCGTCATATTTTTTATCCTGGCACTATTACTCAGTGAATAATTATTCCATGTAACAAATTTTCAGTTGCGTTGCTTAAGCAATTCCCAACACGTTCCGATGACGTTTTGCATTTTGTGTTTTATTTTTATAATGAATTCAAGGAACTAAACTTTACGGTTGAATCTTTATTTCTATCATGGCACCTATACTCTGCGAACAACAATTCAATGCAACGCTGATGCATTTTGAAAAAATGCCTTTTACACTTTTTTGGGAAAGTTACGTTTACCGGTAACTTCGTCACGTCAAAAAAAAAAAAAAAAAGAAAAAAAAACGTTATGTTCTGGCTTGGAAATTATTTTACAATTTCCAGATTTTTGAAACCCCTCAAATCCTTAAAGTTTCTTAAATATAAGAGATTAAAGACTATATTTCAAAATAACGCAAAAACTTAGTTCAAAATGTCGCTTTCTCTTCTTTTTAAATACATAAATATTTAAGCCAACTCCAAAAATTCTAACGCGTGCTATTTGAAAATTTTTGTCATGCCCGTTTCGGAAAGAACTCTTTCAATTTTCCTGCTTCTATGCGCGGAATTTTCAATGTTGATGATGGCAACATTGTCGGAAACAGTTATGCATGCATATTAAACATTCACTTATCATACGCAGCACGTTGGCCGGAAGTGAAGCTAACAGATACTTAGTTTGGTAAGTTTGTGTGAAAATTTTTCAAATTTACAATTTATTATTTGAATTAAAATATGTTCTTTAAAATTTCAAAATATATGTAACTGGATTGAGGAGTATTTTACATACACTTAACTTGACAATTAAAGACTGTGTTTAAGCCGTCAATTAAATAGAATTCAAATCTCAAAGCGTTCCACAGTTAAGACTAATGAATAAAAGCTGACGACATTTTTCTATTGCCTGATAGAAAAATCTGAATCTAGAAAGAGCCAAAAGTCACGCGCTTCTGTGAAGCTTACGGAATGGCCAACATTTACTCACGTGCTGCGTAGCACATTAAATCTGCACTAAAGGCAGCACATAAAAAGTTGCTCACACTCACATAGACGCACGCATTAAATGCTTACTTCAAGCAACTCATCTCAACTAGTCGTCCTAGTCGAAGTCCTGGTCGTAGTCATTATTTTTTTTTTTTGTCACGCAGCATCACAGCTTCTAAGCAGCACAAATAAAAAAAAATATTTATTTATAAATGAGATAACATTAAAAGCGGCCTAAAAGTAGGCATAACACAAATAGCACACCTAGTAATGCAGGACATTTGAGGACATTTTCTGAGTAGTTCTATGCCGTAAAATAAAAATAAACAAAAATAATAACAATGTATTATTTACTCGCTATAATTAAATGAGGTCAACAGCTAGCAAAGTGTTGACAGGAATGAGCGAAAGCAGACACTTTTTGGAACTCTTCTTGTTCTTCAATGTGATGAGTTGAAGTATTGTGCCGGCTAGTCCTCGAAACAGTTAATGGAATTTCTTTGTAAACAAGCGGGAATTCCTTTGTAATAAGGAAGACCATTTTGTGATGAGGCAGCTTGGTGAGTAAAGAGTAGTGATGAAAAAGGGCAGCTGCATCAAACAAGCTGAGTCTTGAAGATGAATATAAATTGAAGTTGAACTTAAGTACCACGGTTAGTTGGTGGCACGAAGGTTAGGCACACAAAAAAAAAAGGTCATTGTGCAAATGCTAAATCATAAAAAAGTGATGACCATTTTTTATACAAAGCGGCACATAGCTTATGGCGCCTCTCTTGCCTGACTATGGTATTAAGAGTAATGTCCTAGCAACATATTAAAAAGCTCAGACATCCCTCTTAACCCTTTGCAACATGCGTTTTATTCTAAGCTAGTCCTTAGTTGTCTCCAGTTTTCACTTTCTCATTCTATTCTCCGAAAAACAAAGAAGTGAGATTATTATGGCAGAGTCCAAAGATCTTTCTGGTCACAATTTTTAAATAGTTTTATTTTTATTTTGATTTATAATAAAAAATGGCAATTTTTGATAGAAGGGCAGGTTTTTTATGGGGGTCAGCGAAGTTATAGATATTAAAATATATAAATAAACTGGCCATTTCAGTCATTGAAAGGAATTTGACCGAACTTCTTATGATCAAATTGTGTTGTGCGTGTTATTAAATGTTTGAACACAATTGATCGAGAACTGGACCTACTAGATTTATGCCGGCTCCGAACGGCGTGACCCAGAACTAATGACGTGGACGTGGGGTCAGAAAAACAGTTCCATGTTTTTTTTAGTTTCTTGTTTTTTTGTTTTTTTTTTTTAATTTGTTTTGTTTTTTTTTGAATTTTTTTTTGTATATTTTTAAAAATTTTTTTTATTTTTTTTTTGTTTTTTGTAATTTTTGATAGTGGATTTGTATTCAGGGACCCCAAAACATATGCCTTGGGGAAACATATGCCTTGTATTCAGGGAAAAGTAAATTTTTTCATCTTTAATTGTTAATAACAAATTCCCAGTAAACAATAATGACAAAATTCTAGCCTACATAGTTGAAGGAACTCATAAGGAACCCACAATGTCAATTATTCATGTTAGACATGTTCTAGGGTTCAAAATATCGGCATTTCGGGTTCAAATATCGGACCACAGCCCCGCAAAGGGTCAATGAGTTATATGATATTACATAGGAGGTACATACAAAGGTGGATTGATCTTTACAAAACTCGGTCAGAATGCTAGAAAAATAGATAAAAAGATGTAAACTGAAAATGGTCAAAACCATTGGACCTACTTTATATTAATTTTATATATATAAAATGTGACCTGGAAAAAATCGGTTGTTTGAGCTAACCTAGAAGAATTCTTTGGACTATATGTTCTATGGACCAGTGGCTATTTTTGCAGTTATTTCAAATGATCCTTAAACTGTCTCAAAGTGTAAATATTCTACTTCTTGTGCAAACTCATGATTTAATTCGTGGTCTGACCTTATCCTTGTTCGAAAATTTTCCTAATCCTTGTCCCACTTCTTTGTCTAAGCTTTGTCCTAATACTTGCCCTAACTAAGTATCCAAATTCTTGTTCTATGCCTTGTTTTTTTTTTGCTCTTATACTTTTCCTAATATTGTCCTAATAACAGTTTTAGGTGTGTCTAAATCTTTATCCTCATCATTTTTTTAGACTTTTTCCCAATTCCATGCTCATATCTAGGTCGAAGTCTCTGTCCTACTCTCTATCTATTCCTGGTCATAATTTTTGTCGAAATTCTTCTCATCCTTTTTGTAGTTCTAGTCTAAATCCTTATTGAAATCATTGTTCTTTTACTTATCCTTATTTTAAGTTTAATTTAATATTTCTTTTTATTTTTACTAGTATCACCTTTGGTCGAGATTCGACCATTTAAAAATTGATTTTTTTTTTTTGTATTTTTATTGAAAACAAATGCACCACCAGCAGGAAATCTTAAAACAGTAACTCAATTCTGATTTTCCATGTTCCGTGATTTTTACTTTCAAAGCTCGATATCAAAAATGTGGGTTATATATGCGGAGCCACACCCCTTTGTCCAATGCCCGTCACAGTACCCTTCTATTGTATATTTGTGTATATAACTTTGGAGTGGTTTGAAATATTTGAAAAATTTTTTCACAGAAATTATTTTTTAAGCTGTAAAACTTTATAAAAAATACAAAAACAACATTTTGAAAAATTTAATTTTCATCAAAAAAATCGTAGGGGGTAGCTCATGATTTTCGATGATAGAAACACTTAATTAAATTATGTGTCAAAATGAAGCAATTTTTGCAAATAAATGATATGGTATATGAAAGAGTGTGAGAGAAGAAAATAGAAAAACAAAAATAAAATTACAAAAAAAGAATGTCTGGTCTAATTTTGAGCAAAAATTGAATATTTTAAAGTTTTTTTGAAAACAACATAAGAAATTGAATTAGTAAGATAACGGTAAATCTTTTCTTATTTCTCAAAAGTTATTTAATTAAGCTTTCAGACAAAGAAAATTTAGGGAAAATCTATTGAAAAATGGCTGAGATATTTGCATGCAAAATCAAAATTTGAAATATCAATTGTTTTTTTCTCATTCTGGCAATGACATTGCTTTAAGAAATGCATTGCATGGAAAAAATCTACAGGTTTCGTAATATCGCAATACTTTTGATGTCATAATAACGGGAAATTATTTTAACATACTATTCGTGGAAAATATTAGCAAAAAAGTTTTCGTATACCGTTATTTTTCTCAACCAACGAATTCATACAAAAAACGTTGTACTGAAAACATCTATAGTTTTCGAGATATCACATTAATTTTGATGTCAAAATAACGGAAATAATATTAAATTTTTTTTTGCACATCTTATGAATGTCTAAATTTCTTTCTTATATCATGTTTTTCCATCTCTTATAGTTTAGCTTTTATTTAATAAATGCTCTTTTTCCGCTCATATTTGAGGTCAAAGGTCACCAATCTTATATTCAATCATATTGTGTAGCCAGACCTTACATCTGATACCACATTCTTCATTCTACCTCTTCCCAGTTCTGAGATCCCTAACTAAAATTAATAAAAACTTTCAACGTTAATATTTAGGGTCAAAGGTCATCAATTTAAAATCTAATATAATTCGGCACATCTATGGTGCAGTACCTTTCGAATGATGTACGTTTCATTGTCCTTATTCTAGAATAAATATTGAAAAAGTGTACGACAACATTCGATGTTTGCGTATTAATTTTATTTTTATTATTCCATATGATGCATTTAGGTTACTTTAAAGGGTTCCCTAAAAGTCCTCAAGACGCCATTCATTGTTTATTTTTTTTATATTTGGTATGTGACCATAAATCTCTGCTTTATGTACTGCCGGACCCGTGCGCAGGGGGGATAGGGGTTTGGGGGTTTAAAACCCCCAGAAGGGTTTCGAACTATACTTTTGAAATCCAAAGAACTATCTGATTATGAAAAATTTCCATAAAGCAAAGTTGAATTTATTATGATTTATTATAATTCTTCATCATTGAGGCTTCCCTATCAAAGTTTAAAGTAAACATGGCAACTCTATTGAAAAGTAACTCAACTCATGTAACGTTATTTTATAGGATGAGTAGTTTTAAAGAAGTGTCGGGCAAACCAATACATAAACTTTTATTCTTGTGTGTGCCTGAGAGAGTGGCAGCGCTACGCTTTCTTGCTTAATGAATGCTTAACGTCATCTATCAATGCTTAACTGCTATCCTCTGCGTTGACAAAATTACTCTCCCATTTTTAGTGTACATTTGATAGATCTGTTAGTTAGCAATATCTGTGAAGTGCACGATATTGAAGAAAGGAAACCGAGGCAAGCTTCACGTCAAACTTATCGTTGTAATATCGAGACTAGTCCCTTCATTCTGTATCACGAAAAAGCACACCAAAGAGAGGCAAGACACGATAAGCAATAGATTTTTGAATGCAAGAAAGTATTGCTGATCGTTTCTTTTTTTGTCGTTCGTGCCTCGTTTCGTGATAGTGAATGATGGGGTAATTCAATTGAAGATTTTTATCGAATTTCAACCTACCTACCATACCTAGCTTATTCGTATACCTGGAAGAAGCCTGCAACCAATTTTTTGAGAAATGCTCCACAATTTTGCATGGCAATTCTTTCGAAGCATGGATCAATGAAGTGAAACTTTGGCGAAGACGGATTTTTGATAAAAATATCAACAGCCCTATCGAAGCTCTTGACATCTGCAATACAACTGCTTTTCCAAATGTTCACCAAATCTTGCTGGTAATGGCTGCGTTAACAGCAGTGTTGCCAGAATGGCAGTTTTGCCTGCAAATGGCAGTTTTTTTAACTCTGAGCAGCTTGGCAATTTTTAAAAAAAAAATACAGTTTTTCCATTATTAATGCAGTTTTTCAGGGTAAAATGCAGTTTGAGTGAAAATATAAAATCTTATATAGTTTTCATAAATTCTCTTTATCAAAACATTGTTATGATTCAAGTACTTTTTTAAAGCAGACCTGCTTTAAACTTTAGGCTGCAAGCCTTGTGAGACTGTGAAGAAAATAAGTACTTGAAAGGTTGGATTAGTGCGACAAATAGAAATTCCAGCCCTCTCAAAAAAAAAAAAAACTATGATACAAAAATGTAATAGTGATATGTAATAATAATATATATAAAAAAAAACATTAAAAATACCTGAATTATTTATCTTAAAATGATCTGAAATGTGAATAAAAGTTTCACTAGAAGTTTTTTTATACATTATTTACAACAATTTTATATAAAAACTAGCATACCCGTTCCCAGCGTTGCTTGGGAGTATAAATATGATATCAAAACATATTTTCATATCTCTACGATATATTGGTGTTATGGCAACACTGCAGCAGAAATTAACTGAGTGCAACTATCCATTCAAGATGGCAGCGCGGTGAGTTGTAGACTCTCACCTTTCTCGCTCAACAAAGAGATTAAGCTATTGTTTGCTGTTATTTTGTGGTGCTTATACAATGACAGCATGGATTAAAATGCATGAATTCTTAAATAATTAAATAAAAAGATTTACCAAAAACGTAGTACTCAGTAGCAGGGTCGCTTATTATAGCAATTGAATAGGAAGGAATTATTAAAATCGGATTAAACAATTAAAATCCGAGAAAACCCTTTTATATAATAGTATAGATTTAACTCACTAGATATTGAAATAAAAAGAGTGGCACGCAAATAAATACGATATATTGGGCTTATGGCTACACTGTAGCAGGAATTAACTGAGTGCAACTATGCACTCAAGAGACCAGCGCGGTGAGTTGTAGAATCTCACCTCTCTCTTTCAACAAAGAGCTGAAGCTGTTGTTTGCTGTTATTTCGTAGTGCTTATACAATGACAGCATGGATTAAAATGCATGAATTCTTAAATAATTAAATAAAAAGATTTACCAAAAACGTAGTACTCAGTAGCAGGGTCGCTTATTATAGCAATTGAATAGTCAAAGAATTATTAAAATCGGTTCAGCGGTTACCCCGTGATTGAACGATAAAAATCCGAGAGAACCCTTTTATATAATAGTATATAGTAGTATATATAGATGAATTTGTTTTATTTCTGTTGTTAATAAAAAAATTATAGAAAATGCTTAGCAAATCGTTTTTTAGAATGACAGTTTTTGTGGTCAAAATGCAGTTTTTTTCTTCAGATTTAGCAGTTTTTAAAAAAAAATCTGGCATCACCGGTTACCAGTAACGACAACATCGAACGAACGCTCTTTTTCAACATTACGCCGGTTAAAAAATTACTTGTGTTCTACTATGAGCGAAAATCGGCTGCACTTAATATTCATCGGACGGGATCGGGATTTATTTCTGTACCTCGACGCATTCATTTATTGAGGGAATAGTTTTGTATAGAGTATTTGTATTTACTAGGAATATTAAAAAGTAATCTGAAAATGTAAAGGGTGTTTTTTTTAGAGGTATAGAACTTCGAATTGAAATAAAACACAAGAAAATCGTTTTAATGTCCATCAATTTGGCTTTATTGGAAGGATAATTTTATGCCATTAATGTTTAAATATGATTTCGGGCATGTGGCCGCCGCGGCTGGCTCGAATAAAGCCAATTCTACAGGTCCAATTTTCAACCACTTTTTCGAGCATATGGGGCCGTATGTCGGCAATAACGCCACGAATGTTGGCCTCCAAGTCCTCTAACGTTTCTGGTTTGTTGGCGTAGACGAGCGACTTCACATATCCCTAAAGAAAATAATCCAATGGTGTCAAATCACACGATCTTGGTGGCCAACTGACAGGTCCATTCCGCGAAATAATGCGCTCATCGAATGTTTCCTTCAATAAATCGATTGTGACGTGCGCTGTGTGGCATATAGCGCCGTTTTGTTGGAACCACAACTCATCCACATTCATGCCATCCAATTCGGGAACAAAATAGTCGGTTATCATGGCTCTATACCGGTCTCCATTAACGGTAACTGACTCTCCAGCATTATTTCGGAAGAAGTATGGCCCAATGACTACACCAGCCCATAGAGCACACCAAACAGTCAGTTTTTGTGGATGTAATGGCGTCTCAAGGATCTCTTGTGGATTCTCTTCACTCCAAATGCGGCAATTTTGCTTGTTGACGTAGCCATTCAACCAAAAATGAGCCTCATCACTGAACAAAATTTTGCGATGAAAATCAGCATCGAGATCAATCTCATTTTCGGCCCATACACCAAAATCACGACGCATTGCATGGTCTCGCGGCTTTAATTCTTGCACAAGCTGGATCTTGTAAGGTCGCAAGCCAAGATCTTTGCGCAAAATCTTCCATGAAGTTGATGGACAAAGCTCCAATTGAAATTTGCACGGTGGCGAATCGATTCATTCGGGTCCTCTTCAACATTTTGCTCTACAGCGGCAATTGTTTCTTCGGTGCGCACTGTTCGACGTTTCTGCGGATGCGTATTATCACATAGAGTAAACGTAGTGCGAAAACGACCCATGGTTAATCGAATTAATTGCTCTGATGGACGATTATGTCGACCATAAAATGGACGGAGCTTGCGGTAAACTTCGCGAACTGAACCATTATTTTCGAAATAAATTTGCACGATTTGCAAGCGTTGTTCTTTTGTCAACCTGTTCATGATGAAATGGCAATGAACATAAATGACATTAGAGTTGCCAGATTTTACCACAAAATGCCAGTTTTATCTCTATTCGAAAAACAAACCTCTAAAACAAACACCCATTATAACTGAAATCTTATAGTTTTATATCCATTACATAATATTTTCTGTGTATTCATTTTTTGATAGGTTTCTTTTTACTTAGAGTTCTTTATTTTTTAGTCGAATCCTACATAAGTTGCTACCTCCGCATCGTGATAGCGTCATAATTTATTTATTATTTATGTCATAAGTACAAGTATAAATCCTTCATTTGCATTTATAACATTTGCCGTAGCGCATTTACTTACTTGCATATAATACGATGCAACGCCGTTGTATGATAGCTTCATTTTCAACCTTAGAGCGGCTCTCTTTGGTCGAGGATCTTCTTGCGGCCCTATGATGACCGATGATGTCATCAAACATTTTTTGTCTTGTTTTTAGTCATAAGAGCTAAGAACCAGTTTTTACTGGCGTATATAATTTGTTACCGCAGCACCTATACATATAGTGTTAAAATTCCATGTAAAAAATTTGAAGTTCTGTTGCTTAGGCAGCTCCCTCCGCGTCCTGGTGAGGTATTTAATTTTTTTTTATTTTTGTCATAAAGTCAAAGAATTCAACTTTTCTGTCATGTGACTTCTTCCCTCATAACATCAATACTCAGCGAGTAATAATTCCATGCAACGCCAAAGTATTTTGCAAAAATGCCTTCTTCAACTTTTTTGGAAACCAGTGGACAAAACGTAACGTTGTTACACACAAACAGAATGCAGTTGGCGACTTTATGGAATCACCTATAGGTAACTGATTCTACAATATGTCTTAAGCATTGTTATTATTCTTAACCTCACACATTCACTTATTCCTCAACTTGTCCTCATCTTAAACCTTATTGTTCTAGCCAGGGCTGAGGAGTCGGAGTCGGAGTCGGAGTCGGAGTCGAGGAGTCGGAGTCGGAGTCTGTAAGGATTTTTGGGTGAAAGAGTCGGAGTTTTAGAAAATGCACCGACTCCGACTCCGATATAAAAAATCATAACCAATTTTTAACGAATATCGCCATAGAACAAAATCTTCTAGAAAAATTATTAATTTTTAAAATTATGTTAATATGCAAAGGGCCCTATAGGGCCTGGTTGTTTAAAAAAAGTCGTCTGTTGGTACTTGGGGTGTGATTTCTAATTTTTTAATCATCACTATAACGTTGTGATTTTCATTATTTTTAAAAAACTACGGTCCAATGAAGGTCAGAGTACATTGGCAGCTCTTGAATTCCCTCTGGCTGCTTTTCAGATCAAATTCGGCAATTCTGTTTGTTAACGTACACATTGAGCCAAGAATGAGCTTCGTCACTAAAGACAATTTTAAGATAAAAAAGTCGATCTTCATCCAACTTTTCTAAGGCCCATTCACCACACAAACGAAGTTAGGGCAAGTCACCCGACTTCAATCCTTGCACCAGCTGTATTTTGTATGGTTTCATACCGAGGTTCTTACGTTAAATATCCCAGGTGGTCAAATAACACAAACCTAATTGTAGAGAATGGCGACGAATTGACACATCGCGATCTTCATTGACACTGCCCGATATAGCAGTATTTATTTAAATTTAAATGAATTTGAATTACTTTCCTCATATTTTTAACTTCCTCATTTAAAAGATACATACATACAAATTCTAGGCATAAAAAAAAAATAAATGATTTTTAATTTTATGGTCGGAGTCAGAGTCGGAGTCGGAGTCGGAGTCGGTGCTTCAATACTTGGCGGAGTCGGAATCGGAGTCGGAGTCGTGATTTTTCGAACCGAATCCGCAGCCCTGGTTCTAGCCCATGTCCTACTCCTTGACCTTTCATTTTCATTTTGATTTTGATTTTAATTTTTTGATTTTGGTTTTGATTTTGATTTTGATTTGGATTTTGATTTTGATTTTGATTTTGATTTTGATTTTGATTTTGATTTTGATTTTGATTTTGATTTTGATTTTGATTTTGATTTTGATTTTTATTTTGATTTTGATTATGATTTTGATTTTGATTTTGATTTTGTGATTTTGGTTTTGATTTTGATTTTGATTTTGATTTTGATTTTGATTTTGTGATTTTGGTTTTGATTTTGATTTTGATTTGGATTTTGATTTTGATTTTGATTTTGATTTTGATTTTGATTTTGATTTTGATTTTGATTTTGATTTTGATTTTCATTTTGATTTTGATTTTGAGTTTGATTTTGATTTAGATTTTGATTTTGATTTTGATTTTGATTTTGATTTTGATTTTGATTTTGATTTTGATTTTGATTTTGATTTTGATTTTGATTTTGATTGTGATTTTGATTTTGATTTTGATGTTGATTTTGTTTTTTGTTCTGATTTTAATTTGATTTTGATTTTGATTTTGATTTTGATTTTGATTTTGATTTTGTGATTTTGGTTTTGATTTTGATATTGATTTTGATTTTGATTTTGATTTTGATTTTGATTTTGATTTTGATTTTGATATTGATTTTGATTTTGATTTTGATTTTGTGATTTTGGTTTTGATTTTGATTTTGATTTTTATTTTGATTTTGATTTTGATTTTGAATGTGATTTTGATTTTGATTTTGATTTTGAAGTTGATTTTAATTTTGATTTTGATTTTGAATTTGATTTTGATTTTGATTTTGATTTTGATTTTGATTTTGATTTTGATTTTGATTTTGATTTTGATTTTGATTTTGATTTTGATTTTGATTTTGATTTTGATTTTGATTTTGATTTTGATTTTGATTTTGATTTTGATTTTGATTTTGATTTTGATTTTGATTTTGATTTTGATTTTGATTTTGATTTTGATTTTGATTTTGATTTTGATTTTGATTTTGATTTTGATTTTGTTTTTTATTCTGATTTTAATTTTGATTTTTATTTTGATTTTGATTTTGATTTTGAATTTGATTTTGATTTTGATTTTGATTTTGATTTTGATTTTGATTTTGATTTTGATTTTGATTTTGATTTTGATTTTGATTTTGATTTTGATTTTGATTTTGATTTTGATTTTGATTTTGGTGTTGATTTGGTTGATTTTGGTTGATTTAGATTTTGTTTTCCTAAACTTGTCCTCATTAAAACATTAAAACATTAAAACTTATTGTCCTAACTCTTGTTCTATTCATTAATTTTTGATATTGATTTTGATTTTTTTATATAAATTTTGATTTCGATTTTGTTTCTTATTTTGATTTTGATTTTGTGTTTTTTTTTTCTATATAATTTTGTATTTTTTGTGAAGCTTTATATATTTTTCTAATTTTATTGTTTTAATTTTTAGTAATATTTTGTTTTAAATTTGTTTTTTGTTTTTAATGATATTTTCATTTATTTTAAAATATTATTTCCACTTATATTATTGTTTTGTTTTTTTAGTTTTTTATGTTATTTTTATAATATTTTTATGGTATTTTTTATTTTTTTATTTTTACTTTTGCTAGCCTTTTTTTTTGATTTAATTTTAAGATTTATATATTTTTATTTGTATTATTTTTTATTAATATTTAAATTTTCATTTTTTATTTCAATAAGCGCATGGTTACGGTTTATTTATAAGAGCTTGTTTCGAAGTAATCAAATGTTTTACTGGCTTTTAGAAGTTCGTTTTCGAAGTATAATGGAGGGAGTTAATTTCAACACTGTGTTCATAAGCTACTTAGAAGTATTAATTCGATGTGATAACCTCTAAGAGTCTTCAAAAATGGTATATGTTGGAAGTTTAGTTACTAGTTTGGATTAGACTAACGGTATTTAGTTGGTATCGTTTAAATTGCCCACCTAATTTTTTTCTCAATTTCTGAAATCTCTACTAGAAAACTTAATTTAATTCCAAATTATTCTATTACTTTAACAAAATTATCCTTTCACATTTTAAGTACTTCATGACTGACACTTGTTGCAAAATCAACTCTAGGACGATAACGACTTCTCATTTTGATGAGTAGAAATTAACGCATTTTACAATATTATTGCTTTCTTAATTTAAAATGATTTAATACTGTCGATTATTCAGAATCTTTTTGAAACGTAAAATAATTAATTTCATGCCATGCCGCCATGTTTGCACCAGCAGAATTACTACTTCCGCTGCAAAAGGATTTCTTTGATTCGTTTTGTTGGAGCGCTTTAACTTTTTTTTTTTTTTAATTAATCATCAGAGCACCTGTTACCTGGCGCAGAAAATGCTAATTAAGCTAATTACTTCATAATTACTTTAAGGCAGACGGTATTCGTGATGTTCAGAGATGTACAGTAAGTAGATGGGCGTGTTGAAGGAGCGCTAATGAAAATATATACTTTGCAGCAATCAATTTTGCTGTTGAACAATGGCAGGCAAAAAGGAGCAAAGAGATTGCAAATTTTTAGCTCAAGATTTGCTGGAATTGAATTAAGCAAAAAGAAATAAATAAATTTTTCAATATAAATTGCGTTCATTATATAAAGCAACGACAATGACTACTCTTTGCAATGCTCGCAATTATCTCGCAGTATGATTATCTTAGAGTATGTTGACTCCAAAATTAGTTTCCATCTTAAATTTATAGCTAAATCATATTAAAATATTAATTTGTATGGAAGCGCATACAATTCCTTCAACAAAGGACATCATTTTTTCCCCGTATAATTATCTCAGTGCAGGATGAATCTGTCTAAAGCAGACATGAGCTTCCAGAAGCACAATTGGCCCAGTTGGTCCAACTACAAAATTGTTTTATTTTATCAAAGTTGTGTTTGCACATTTGTAAAAACAACAACACGTACAAAAAACAACAACAAAAAAAGCGACGTTCATCAAATTTTAAACTCGAGTTAACAACAACAATTGCATGCAAAGGCATCAAAAACAAAGCCTCACTCGACGAGGCTTAGCTTGAGATGATTGTCCCGTTACTTGAGTTACACAAAAACAAGATTTTTGTTTTTGTTTTTGTTTTGCACATCAATTTTGTTGCATATAGAAATTGAAATTCAGTCTTTTCGGAGTGCTCTGACAATTTTTTTATTGTTTATTTTTGCAACGATGAGCAAAAGCAATAATGAGGACAATTTTGTGTTTGTTTGAAACAAAAAAAAACATTGGCTCACCCATTTATTTTCCTGCTCATGACTGCTCTAAAGAGTTTACATGCTCTCTTGTATAAAGCTCAAAAGCTTAATTATAGAAACAATTCGGGATGCATAGAAGTAACCACGCCCGATTATCTATTCTAATGTTTATATAGCCTATCCTGGAACTTTTGTAACCATAATACATGAAGAGGTCCTAGTCATGACCTTAGGAAATCCTCTTGGGAGGGATCTAATTAAAATCTGGAGAGTCCCAAATGAAGCCTTTATATCCGATCACAGAATTATAAGATTTGACTCCTTCATTGCAAAAAACTCTTTGAAACCCCAGGGAAACGAAACGGAATGAATATCTAGAAAATCTGAGACCAAATGCAACTCATCCTAGAATGCGGGGTAATATCAGGAATGACTTAGAATTAGAAATAATGGTAGAACCATTTAATAAAACTATTATAGATGCATACGAGGACAGTTGTCTAATGAATAAATATTTCCTTGGATTTTACAGAGACTGCACTATATCAACTGGCAAATATACTTCAGGAAACCTTAGAAATGAAAGAAATAGTACTACATATGTTCTTTTTTTGACATAGAAGGTGCCTTTGACAACACTTCTTATGAAGCCATAAGTATAGCTCTTTCCCACGAAGATGTCAACAACAACCTTGCGAAATGGATGGGTAATATGCTCAGTACTAGAACAATACAAACTATTAGCAGCACACAATACCAGAAAACTTATTAAAATCAAGAGATATGGGACATATAGTTAACAAGGCTTTTTTAAGCCCATGAAGAGGCACAATAGATCTTAAGGTCGCAATGCAAATCCCAACAGTAATAATCCTGGAACTGGACACTACTTAAACATTGTGTCCAAATTTCAATCGAATCCGCTAATCGATTTACTCGTCACAGGCAGACAAATACCTACAAATACGAGGTCTGCATTTTGGCAGTTCCATTCGAAAATTTAAAATTTCTATTCATAAACGGAATAGAACGAATGGAGTCATAAGTGTACTCACAACGTTTTGTTGTACTACTACAAAATACCGCAAAAAATACCGGAATCCCCAAAAAATTTATTTTTATAGGGATGATTAACCGGTTGATTAAGCGCAACTCCACGTTGACCACACAGACCTGTTCGCAACATTGAACTACCACAGTCAGCACGATACTCTCCAAAGGGCCAGCACTGCAATAGTCTCCCCGGGCAAAAAGGGATTTACTTCGACACTCACTAACACACACCGACACATCTGCATCCATCGTTCATGACTGTGGTCTATTGGATGTGGTACAGCGTAGACCACATCACATCTGAATGTGTGTGACACATGGTCACCACTAATTTGCACCTTTGCAAACTAGCATTCCGAGGCTACTAAAATATACTTTTCACCTCGGAGTACCTAAATCTGACACCTCATGTACACCAAATTATACATCAAATTAACAACGTTTAACCAGTCCTTATAAGATTATCCATGAGACCAATGCTAATGTGCCGGTGAAATTGTGATCGTACGTCTGTCGAGCGTAACGACTATCCCCATGCTAACAAATTTTAAGGATCATTGCTATTCCTTCGTAGGCATACGTTGATCGAGTCAAACTGTCCACCTACTCCCCAGATTGGGCGACCCACTCCAGGATCTCGGTATCCCCCTCTACATTTTCACAGCATAGGGCAAACCCGTTGCCTGCGACCATCATTTATCCTGGCTTTGGACTGGCCAGGCTCATGAGAAAAGGCGGAATTAGATGACAGGATGAAAAACATTTGTCCCTATCGGAATCCCCAAAAAATTTATCTTTAAATAGTAGATTGAAAATTTTATATCAGTAAATAAAAGGAACTAGTGTGTGAACATTTTTGGGCGATTTTCGATTCGATTTTTTTACGATTTTCGAAGTGAAATATAAGGAAAGAATGCATCGATCAATTTAGTTCACCTTTTGGTGATGCGACACGACATTCAGCGACTGTAAAACCCTTATTCAATGAGTTCGAATGTGATCGTTGTTCTCTCCAAGACGAATTTCGGGAAGGTCGTCCAAGAACGGCTGTTGTAACAGAAAACATCAATACTATGCGTGAACTGTTGGCAGCAGACTGGCATGTGGCATACCGTGAGATGGAGTCAGCCTTGGACATTAGTGGAACTAGCATATATTCGATTTTACATGAGCATTTAGGTGTCGGGAAGATTTGTTTCCGTTGGATACCTCATAATTTAACGGTTACTCAAAAAAGGCTCGTATCGATTGATGCGAGCATGATACAATTACAAGGTAGGCTCATTTTAAGATAGCTGCTCAAATGAGATATTTCGCAACAACAAAGCTGTTGGAGCTACAAACGTCAAACGACAAAAGCAACAACAACAATTAGAAAAACGAAAAATTACCAGCTGATTTTTACAACTAGCGCACCCTGCTCTCCAATATGAGTCTACCTTGTAATTGTATCATGGGTGCGAGGAAATGCTGAAAATAAATACAGCGGGGGTGGTTCAAAATACGTCTATTACATTACGACAGGAGACAAATAATAGACAAACGCTTATGAGCCCAAAATAAAGCAGCAATTCACTGCTTGGGTCTTTCAAAGTGAGTAAAACCCGAAAAAATTAGTCCGCGGACGGAGCACATCCACGCAAATGGTTGGTCACGTCGCAAGTGTAGTACTTGAGCAACGGAGAACTGTTAATGCTGATTGGTACACAACCATTTGTTTGCCGGAAGTCTTTGGAGAATTGAGGAGAACCAACCGCCGAAGGAAGATCCTCCACTCTCTATCACGACAATACTAGTTACCAGCGGAGATCTGCATAATTGGATTCATTTGCTGTTTCAAGTTCCTTTAATTTTTCATCTCCCTGCAAGTCGAGGCAGGCAAACGACAATTTTACGCGAGTCATATGCAGCAAAAATCAAGTCCCCAAATGTAGAAAACTTGAAATGTAGAAACTTGAAATGTAGGAAAAAAGCAATAATTTTGCCTACAAATCGTTTCGTTTATTTTCAAGTCTGTTTACATAGTTCGTCGAATTAACTTCGTGTCGTGCAAACTTCGTTTCTCGAGTTGAGAAAATAGTTTAAAGAATTGGATTGAATTATGAAAGTTTGTTTTTTATTGTTGTTTTTTAATTCTCTGCACCTAAACAGGGGATCTTCAAGGGAGGGCCCATTACTTTTGCAAAAGGAACATTTTTCCGTTGCGGACCTATCCCCTCCGACCATTCCTTAGGGGGCTCTGATACATATATAATAATTTTTGTATATTTATTCCCCACACCTGAACAGAGGAGCTTTGAGGGAGGGTCGGAGAGGGTTAATATGTATGTCCAACCCCTATTACTTTTGCAAAAGGAACATTCCTTCTTTGGGGACTTATCCCCTCCGAACACTCTTAAGGGGGGGCTCTCATACAAATTTAATGATTTTTGTATATTTATTCCCTACACCTGAGCGGAGGAGCTTTAAGGGAGGGTCGCAGAGGGTTAATATGTATCAATGACGACCTTCATTACTTTTTGCACAAGGAACATTTTTTCCTCGGGGATCTATTCCCTCCAACCACTCTTTAGGAGGGCTCTCATACAAATTTAGCGATGTTTGTATATTTATTCCCTACACCTGAACAGAGGAGCTTTAAGGGAGGGTCGGAGAGGGTTGATATATATGACCGATCTACATTACTTTTGCAAAAGAAACATTTTTCCCTTGGGGAGCTATCCCCTCCTTCCAGTTATTAGGGGGGCTTCCATACAAATTTAATGATTTTTGTATATTTATTCCCTACACCTGAACAGGAGTGCTTTAAGGGAGGGCCAGAGAGGGTTAATATGTAAAAATCGACCCCCATTACTTTTGCAAAAAGAACATTTTTCCCTCGGGGACCTATCCCCTCCGACCAATTTTTACGGGGGCTAATTTTTCTACCAATTAATGTAGGGTAGAAAGAAACAAAATAGAATCAAGTCTGACTTATGATTCATTTTTCAGAAGCAAGTTCTGGTTTCTAGGATAGAAACATATCAAGTTTTTACATGTGTAGTCAAAACTTGGTTTTTTTCAAGTAACTTGATTTTGTTGTTGACTTGTTGCAGATCTCTGGTTCCCACACGTCAGCTCAAACAAAAGAGTTTTTGAGCACTCAAAACGTGGAATTGATGGGTCAACCACCTTACAGTCCCGACTTGGCACCCAATGTGTTCTTTTTGTTCCCTCACATTAACAAAAAAAGCGTGGCGAGCATTTTCTACTTCGGCGAGCCCGTTGAGGAGTTCAAAACCCTGGTTTCGGAGATGCCAACTTCAGAGTTTCAATAAAACTGTTTCGAAAATTGATTCGAATGAAAAATGTGTTTTGATCATTTTGGAGAATACTTTGAAGAACAATAAAAGCATTTTAACCGATTAACTACTGTTCTTTCATTTGAGGTTATGGCTAGAGTGTGTGCATGGGGTTGACGTGTAGGTTTTAGCGTGGCGAGGGACAAGTCCGTAATGATGCTGCTTAAAGGCAGATTATCTCGTGGTCGACCTCCCTTTGTCAGCTTGGAGGGAGTAGGTGGCAGGTATGTGACAGAGGTCAAATACCTGGAAATTTGGATGAAAGAGAGGATGAACTTTTTGGTGCACCTAGAGAAGTTGAGAGAGTGTCTGTTGACAGTAGTAGGGCGAATGTGTAGACTACTTAGGAGTGACTGGGGACTCAGTAGGAGGGCTGTTCGCCTCATGAATGATGGGCTATTTGTTACTTGTGCAACTTATGGCTCGGTTGTATGGGGCGAAGTGGTCAGTTTTGCTGTAGACTACCGGAAGATTCTCTCTTGCCAGAGAGTAATCTTAATTGGGTGTTAGCCGGTGTGCCGTACGGTCTCTACGGATGCCTTGTAGGTTCTGATGGGGGCACCTCCTCTGGATCTGGTGGTAATGCAAACCAGCATTGCATACCGGATTCAGAGGGATCTTCCCCTAGTGGTGACTCATTGGACTTCGGACGTGTTAGTTAGGGATATGAGTACCACAGAGTGGAAGGCTTAGCTAAAAGAGCGCTTACAATCTAGGTGGCAATCTAGATGGAACCAAAGTCAGAATGGTAGAATTACCTACCAGTTTATACATGACGTGGCGTTCGTTGAAGTTCGCCCGGAGCTTGGATTTTCTCTGAGTCTGGGCTTCCTTTCAACTGGTCATGGTCCTCTGAACGCATTCTTGCGTAAGAGAAATCTCAACACTACAGAAGGTTGTGATTGCGGAGCAATCTTTGAAGATTGGTCACATGTCTTGTGCGAATGTCCTCTTTATGAAGACATTCGAGATTTGAGAGCCATGGGCATAATGGTAGAAAATGAAGAGTTCGACGTGAGTAATGCGCTGTCATCTAGTGAGCAAATTACCGGGTTGAACGAGTTCGCATGTCAGGTGTTTACTAGACGCCGTAACAGGCAGTCAATCATCTGTAAGATAGTCTGTGGATCCAAATAGTTGGGTCATTTGAGGAGTTGTTCTGAGGAACATTTTTTAATCGCCACCAGTCCGGAGTGGTGATGAGCTCAACTGGCAGTAGCTTGCTACGAAGTCCGACCAAAGACTTAAAAACTAGTACCATGGGCAGTCGGCGGCCCTTGACTTATGTCAGACCGACTGATTGGGTATGGCCCTTAGGGGAGAATCGTGGTGGCTATGGTTTGATACCTATATCGCGGGTAGAGCAATCTTGCTCAGTGTGGAGTTGCACTCTCAACTCGGGTGCTGTACGCCTTAGTATGGAAGAGGTGTTAGATAGGCCTCCACCCAAACCAAGGGTTGCGACATTTCATCACAACATGGAGATAATTTGGTTCCTTTGAATACTCAAAGGGGCGCAGGCTGACGCAATGTTTTGGTCCCGTGCTTGGAGCATCGTCGAATTAAGTCGTCAAGGCAGGTGTCTACGTTAGACACATTCGGATTTTCTGTTCTTTCATTGTTAGGCGAAAGACTTAAAAGGCAACTCACGTGTGTAATAAATGAAAATTTTAAAGAACTGATCTTATTCTCCACAAGAGTTTATTTTTTTACGCTCTGTTGCTTTTGTTGTTTAAGTTCAAATTAAAAACTACTCGCAGCACTAACCGCAACAATTCATTCAATTCGCTTGAGAGTAGGTTAAAATAAAAAAAAATTTCAATTTTACGGTCATCTCTACAAACTTCAACATGAGTTGACAATGTGTGTAAAAAAAAAAATCCCCCGACCCACAAACACACACTCAGCTATAAAATAAAAGCATGCCATCACAACCACAGCAATGCAGTTATATGTTTAAATAAGCGTGTGTGTATGTATGTGCGCTTGTGTATATGTGTGTGTGCATAAAATAGCAATTTATGCTAATGGGTCACTCACAAAAACAACAAAGTGTGCAAAAACACGTTTTGAGTTGAGTTGGCAAATCAAAATGATTGATGATCGGGCAGCAGCAGCAACTGTCATGTTGCCCTATGTTGCCCCATTCTGCATATAAATATGCATAGCTATCTCAGTGTGTGTGTGTGTGTGTGTTTAAGTGTGTGCTTGTTTTAGAAACCACTACAAGCAAACGTCCGACACGCCCAATGCATGAATAAATAACACATTTCTGTGCAAAAGAGCTTTGAATGTTTAATTAAATTTTTAATGCAGCAACCATAAAATGAACACCCAAAAATGAAAAAAAAAAAAACAATAACCCAACTGGAAGTGAAAATTTTTAGAATTTTTGCGTTTTTTGCTTAAAAAATACAATATAGCTAAAGCAAAATTTGTGTCGTGGTAAATATCTTTACTCAAAATTAAATTCACTTTAATAGAAAAATGTTGCTTTAGGGTTCTCTTTCTGTCACGCCTTAAAGCATGCTACAAATGCTTTGAGCAAATAATCTTGGCGTGCGTGCAGTCGACGCAGCAGTCGCTACTGCTGATGCTGCTGCCTTAGCAAATGATGCTGAAATATTCAATGAAGCATGCAGATGAAGCAAAAGTCATTCAAGTTGATGCTGTTGATCCTTCCTTGGAGCAACACCAGCAGCATCAGCACCAGCAGCAGGAGTTCATCGTTGAATTGCTTGCTTCAAATCTTCTTCGCTTTATATATGCTGTGCAAAATGTTTGCCAATGAAGTGTGAAATTTTTATATGATTTTTTATTTATTTCGTTTTTGTAAATTATTGTAATTATTTTTTTATTACACATTTCATTGAAAGATTTCAAGATTAAATAGCGAATGAAGGCAAATATGTTGACAGCTTATGCAACGAGACTATCGATGATACACACAGTGTGTCAAATAATATCACAGACAGGCTATAGAAAACAATAAAACACGATTTTTGTTCATTTTTCATTGTTTTTATTCAAAATATTCTACTCCCGTTTCAATACAATTGTTACAGCGAGCAATAGTGACTCAAATGCCTGCCTACCTCATTGTACGAGATTTGCCTCCAATGTCCCTGTCGTAGCTGTCATTAAATTCCACGCAAAACTTGGTAAAAATGCATCGGAAACATTTCGATTGATGCAACAAGTGTACGGTTATGATTGTTTAAGAGGAGCAGGTATTTTTGAGTGGCTTAAACGTTTTTTGGGCGGCAAAGAAACGCTGGAGGATGACACCAGAAATTATCTAAAAAGTACGTGATGCAGAACGTTACAAAAGTCCGCAATGCTTCAGTAGGAATGATGGAAGAGGCCTCAAACATCGGCAAAGAGACTATTTTTGAACTGTGATACAGAGCTGTAAAAGAATGCATTCATTTGTGATTTAAAATTATTGGCTGTGATTCGAAATTTCAAGTTTCCGACTCCTTCACTAAAAAATCCTTACCGACTCCGATTCCGACTCCTTGCCTCCGACTTCGCAACTCTGCTTAACACACACACTTGATTTCGAGTCAAAATTGACGAACAATGAGTGATAAATTGAATTGAGAGACGATAACATAATTATCTCAGCAGAGCTGTAAGAGAATGAATTCATTTGTGCTTTTAAATTATGTGATTTAATTCAAAATGATTGCATTCATTTTTTCAAATAATTGATTGTGATTTGAAATTTTAACTCTCAATCAATGATGCAAATTAATCCATTCATATTTTTAAGTCATTGATTGAAAATAATTGACTTCATTCATTTTTTCAAATCATTGATTGGGACTTAACATTAAAATTTTTTCTTAGATTTTGCTATTTTGTGACTTTATTAAATAAATGACAAAATCCGAATTAATATATTCGATTCATTCGTAATATTTTCGTAATAATAACTGATATTTTGGCATAAATTTTATCTGTGTATGATGAATAATATCGGTTGGTTCGAATTTGCTACAAAAATCTTTTTTTTCCAAAGAATCAATATTGTCCATTGAAGTCTCAACAACGCAATTAGGTTCTGAATGAAGCCCAGTTGAACCTGTCATGAATGAAGTCTATATAAATCAATGATTTAACAAATGAATGCATTCATTTTTTCAAATCATTGAATGTGATTTGAAATTTCAAATCCCAATAACTTTAATCATTTTGTCTTTAAATTTCAAATCACATTCAATGATTTGAAGAAATTATTGCATTATCACATGATTTAAAATCACAAATGAATGCATTCTTTTACAGCTCTGCTGTGATAATTATGTTTTCGTCTCTCAATTAAATTTATCACTCATTGTTCGTCAATTTTTGTCTCGAATCAAGTGTGTGTATTAAGCAGAGCTGCGGAGTTGGAGTAGAGGAGTCGGAGTCAGAGTCGGTAAGGATTTTTGGGTGAAGGAGTCGGAATCGGAGTCTTAAAAAATGCACCAACTCCTACTCCGATAAAAAAATCACCACATATTTATAACGAACATTGCTATAGTACAAAATCTTATAGAGAAATTATTAATTTTTAAAATTAATTTATAGACGAAAAATTCTGCAGCACGCACGATATGCATAGGAAATTTCTACACTGCTCGGACAAGAGATATTTGGATGTCGAGTAGAGCAAGCCATACCCTCTAACATGAACCACAATTTGTTATCCAATGGGTTCAGGTCTGGGCTACCCGCTGGCCACTGTTCCGTAGATATAAAGTCGGGTACATTGTTTTAGAGCCACTCTTGAGTCAATTTAGCCTAATGGGCCGGAGCAGAATCTTGTTGAAAGGTCCACGGCTTGTATTGGATTAATGTCGTGTTAAGGGTTTCACAACCAATTCCAAAACATTGGATTTGGATTCACTTTCACCGAAATTTAGACTCCTTTTTCAGAAAAATGGTACTTGTTGACCCCTGCTGCTGCATGTCGTGGCGTTCGTGGCGTTCGAGGTGTTCGTGGCGTAATTGGTTAAAGTGCGTGGCCTCTAAGTCAACGAACCTGGAAACTCGGGTTCGAACCCCAGCAGCGACAGAAAATTATTTGAATTAGAAATGATTTTTCTGTACGGCCGCCACCTCTCTGCAGACAATGACAAACCTCAGAGAGTAATAAAAATGCCATGTAAGGCTTCTTGAGAACAAGAACATTCTGTTCATCGCCGTTCGGAGTCGGAGTTAAACCAGTAGGTCCGGTTCTCGGTCAATTGTGTACAAACTTAATAACACGTACAACACAATTGATCATAAGAAGCTAGGTCAAAGTCCTTTTAAGGGCTGAAATGGCCAGTTATTTATTTTTATTTTTTTAATTCGAACGATAACACATGTTCAGCTGTGGAATGATACCGTAACACAGTTATATTTCTGCAGTCTGTATCTCTAACGATCAATGAAACCACGAAATGTAATGTCAAAATCAAACTACAACTTTCATGTTATCGTTGTGGTCTTGTGTAGGTATAACAGTTTCAATGACGTAAAAGTTAGCTTGCCGTAAGAGTTGGAAATCAGGATCGTGTGAGATACAGACTTCCATTTGTTTACAACTTCGTTCGCGATCACTTTTTAAAAGGCATTTTACGAAACTTTTAAGAAAGCATTTTAAGAAACACAAATAAAGCAAATTGCACTGTTCGCTTTTACGCGAGTTTGACAAACAGACATTATCTTTTATATACCGTTACGTTGGCTATTGATGGTTTAACATTAAAAAACACAAGTGGAAAAGAGATAGATATAGTAATAATAAAAACGCAGTTATATTTTTTTTTTACTATTCCTCATCATAAAATACTATGTAAATTAAAAGTTTTAAGAAATTTGTTAAAAGTTATACCCCTAAGTCAGGCCCGTAGACAAGGGGGGGGTTTTAGGGTTAAAACCCCCCCCTTATGGTCCAAAAAGTATAAAAAACTAGTAAGAAATGATCTTCGACTGGGCCGAAGTTAAAATACCCCCACGGCCGAACCAAAGTATATTCAAAGTCTTAAGCAATCAATAAAATGTTTATCTGTAAAAACGTTTTCCTTTTTTTTTTTAACAGAAAATATTCGCTTTTGTTTTTTGATAAAGTCGCTTCGTATGGGACGTGGGCGTGGTTTTCACTCAATTTAGTTGAATTACATACACATAGTACACATTATATATCAAAGCTCATATGCAAAATTTCAAGTCCATACATTAATTTTTGTGGATTTTAGAGAAATTTTACCTTCTTGATAAAGTCACTTTGTATAAGAGGTAGGCGTGGTTTTCATCCGATTTGGTTGAATTCCGTACATAGAGTGTATTGTGAGGATCGTAACTCATATGAAAAATTGCAAGTCCATATATTAATTTTTGTTGAATTCTAAGAGATTTTACCGTTTTGATAAAGTCACTTTGTATGGGAGGTAGGCGTGGTTTTCATCCGATTTGGCTCATTTACGAACTTGACCTTCATTTTTTAGATAAAAGCTTAAATATTGAATTTCGTGATGATAGCTTTAAAATTACGGCTGTAATCGTGATCACAGACAGACGGACAGACGGACAGACGGACAGACAGACGGACATAGCTAAATCAACTCGGGTGGTGATGCTGATCAAGAATATATATATTTTTCTATACCTACCACGCCTCCTTATGGGCGTTACAAACGGAGTGACAAAATTAATATACCCCCATTTACGTTTTTTAAACGTGGGGGTATAATAATATAGCGAAATACAGCGAACACATCAACAAGCTTAAGTATCGAAAAAAGTTCGATACATTCAATTGAACTTTGTCTACGACCAGCAATTTAAGAATTTATTGCGTTGAGAGGTGTAACGTGAAAGTGGTGAAATTTTGATTGCGTTTCGTTAGATAAGTTTAAGAGTTTCTATTGTTAATTTTACTGTGCCAAAACTACAAAAATTAGTCTACTTAATTGGCTGCAGAAACCAGAAGTAAAAAAGGCTAGAACGGTGGAAAGTAAGTGCTTGATTCAAATGGTTTTTTTTTCCTTTATAAATGCGTAAATGTGTTAAAAAGTTGCCGAATATTTCTGAATGTTTGAAAGCTGTGTTTTTTTTTTTGGTAGCGTGTTTGCATTGATTGAATATTAATGGATTAACTTTTTGCTTGATGCGGAACCGACAAAATCCGAATAATATTATATTTCATCTGTATTGTACAGGGTTTTCCAATAAGAGGTGTTATTGTGAATCGCCCGCTATTGTGAAGCGCTCACTTTTAAAGCTTTTATTCTTTGACATTTGACAAGTAGAAACTATGCCATTACTAAAAATGGAACGATACAACAACGTCGTGTCTTTGCTGATTGGGTCCTTGAAATGCATGAAAATGATCCAGAATTCCATCGAAAAATCATCTTGACTGATGAGGCCCATTTCCACCTCGGTGGCTACGTCAACAAGCAAAATTGTCGCATCTGGGGCTCGGAAAATCCAAGAGTTATTGTTGAGAAGCCTCTTCATCCTCAACGTGTGACTGTTTGGTGCGGTTTATGGTCCGGCGGGGTCATTGGACCTTACTTTTTCGAAAATGAGGACATAAAGCAGCCACTTTGCGATTTGGTTATGGAAAATTTCATGACAAGGATATTGTGCTGTAAGCGTGGTCGTGGTGGCCATTTGGCTGATGTTGCTTTTCATTATTAACGGCATACCTTCCTCTTTATTATGAAATAAACATCCGATCATTTATCTCAAAAAATGGCATTTTTCTTTGAATACCAAAATAAGAACTCTTATTGGAACACCCGATAGAAAACGTTAAAGAAACTTTGCAATCTGAAAAGTCTTCAGAACTTCGTTTGTAACCTGCAGTTGTAGAAAGCTTTAATGTTGACAGCTATGTGGAAAGCGATACAAGTACAAGTACAAGTACAAGTTGCGGTATTAATATTTTACTTTTAATGCTTATAACTCTAAGTTTTTGTGTATGATTGTAGAAATTTTTCCAGAAATATCATTTGATTCATTGGAACTGCATTCGACTTCGAGAGTATATCAATGTCCAAATAACGATATTTTCAAGTTGATGAGCAATATTTCCGATTCGAACCGCCTTGAAAGTTTTCAAAGCATTTATGTGCCTCCACCAAATTTTAATTTTCCTGCCAGCGGTTCTCGCAAACTCCGATTTAACACGTTAACTGCCATGAGGCACGTACGGTGTGCCTCAGTAAAATGTCCATGTAGGCTCTGAGGCACAGCGTATGTGCTCAGTATTTGATTACACATTATAGTTCATGGTTTAAAATTAGTACCTCGAAATGCAAATCTGTAAACGTAGTTCAATTTCGCATGGCCTGGCATACCTAAAACTATCTTTAGCGCATCATTTTTATACCCCCACGATTAAAAAAACCCCTTTAAAACTCGGCAGACGAGCAATTAATGCCCTTTTTGAGTTCAGTAAAATGACAAGACAGGAAAGTTCTAGTATCAAACTGAGACTGACTTTTTATTTCAAATTTTCCAACTTATATACTAATTTACAAATTATCTGACACATCTTGCATTTCATTCGTATATCCAAAATGCCCAATGTAACATGGTGTTCAACCTTTTGTTCATGTTACAAATGCATTTAGTCATCAATTTTAAACAAATTGCATTTCCCTATTTATGATATTTGACATATCAAAAATAGAAAGAAATAAAAGAAATTTGATTTGCCATTGTCACCAATAAGTACGGTCAAGCACCTGAGCAATGAACTGCATGTGCAGCAAGTGAAATACTCATGTTTCACTTCGCTGTAGGTATTTGGGTATACGTATGAAATGTTAGCATTTCTTTACCATACGTGTGTGTCATAATGTTCATGTGTGTCATTGACATGAAAAACAATATTGGAAGAATTTCTTTTCTTGGTCATACATATTTTCGGTTATTTTTCTTACAAAAGTATTGTGTGATGTTTTTGTGGAAAAGTAAAATGATTGTACAATGAGTGTACACCACACCCTTACCCTTAAGATAAAATTTATGAGATTTTGAATAAATTTAAATCTGAATACAAATTAAGAGTATTGAATTTTTTTTTTTTTTTTTTTTTTTTTTTTTTTTTTTTTTTTTTTTTTGTATATAGTTAATGCATATAATATGTATTGTAAATGAGAATGTGTCTGATACGTTCTTATTTTATTTATATTAAGAATATATATATCTATTTTATTTTACAATTTTTTTTTTTTTTTTTATACAATTTTAATGAGTTATTATGGAATACTCTTTCTTTATTATTTATTTCTAATATTGAATTACAATTTTGTCTTTCCAGTATTCTATATGGACCAATGTAGGGACTCTGATTTTTCTTTCTACTTTCTAGTTTTACTAGTACTAAGTCTCCTATATCAAAAGAACTTTTTATAATATTTTTATCATATTCTAATTTCGATTTTTCTTTTGCTATATTTATTAAATTTTTAGCGTTATCTAATGCTCTCTTAATCCTAGTCCTAAGTTCGTTAGCATAATTTTCTAAATTATAAACTTTAGTATTAGTGCAAAGTGCGTCCGATGGCAGAGTTGGTAATTTGCCAAAAATCAACTGGTATGGAGAATAATTGTTGTTAACATGAGGTGTGGTATTATACGCAAATGTATAATAAGGTATCCACTTGTCCCATTCTAAATCTTCTGCAAAATTTAACATGTATTCATTTAGTACCCTGTGATTTCTTTCTAGCGTTCCTATAGATTGATGGTGATATGGTGCTGAGAATTTTTGATCTATATTTAATAATTTGCATACTTCATTCATTAAATCGTTTTTGAATTCAGTGCCTCTATCTGATTTTAATACTTTAAAACAACCATATTTCAAAATAAACTGTTCTACTAGAGTTTTAGCTATATTCTTTGCTTCCTTTGTTTCTATAGGGTATGCTACAACATATTTTGTTAGTTCGCACTGCATTGTTAATATATACCTATAATTGTTTGAAATTCTTAATGGTCCTACTGTATCTATTTCTATTATTTCAAAACTAGTACTTGGGGTTTCAGTGATATTCATTTCTTCCTTAATATGTTTCGTTTGCTTATTTCTTAAGCATTTATCGCAATTCACAACGTAATCTCTAACCATTTTTCTCATATTTTTCCAAACATATCTTTGTTTGAGTCTTAGTACAGTTTTTCGAATGCCTAAGTGTCCTGACAATGGTGAGCTATGGAATTCTTCGATCAATTTATTTTGTAATTTCTTACTTTTAATGTACTGCAAAGGTTTATACAAGATGATATTCAAGTTAAGGTTCTTATATTTTTTAGATTTTATCAATCTTTGGTATACCTCATCATAAATTCTTTTCATATATTCTATTGATATCAGTTTGAAAATTTCATCGTCGCTAGCTAATGCGAGATCTTTAATATTCTGCTTATGCATATAGATTATCAGCTTCTCTAGAAACAAAACGTATTTTGCAAGATCATCACTAATATTCATATGATAGCTATTATTTATACATTCAATGGTACCATTGCTTTTCTTATTTATACTGGTATTAATTATAAATTTCAATTTGTGCACATTTTTAATATCTTGTAATGAAGTACATTCCCATATATTCGTATATTTTTCGTTTTGAGATATGTCTTTCTTATCTGAGTTGTTTTCAGTTGTTTTACCCTTTGCATTCATTCCACGTGTAATTGCTAAGATTTTTGTTGGTTTGGTATAATAGTCTTCTATTGGAATCATGTTTTTCAGCATATCGGAATCTATCTTAATTCTAGACAATGCATCAGCATTTGTATTAATTTTTCCTTTTTTATATACAATTTCAAAGTCGTAGTCTGATAAATCAATCCGTACTCTAGTTAGTTTGGAAGAGGGGTTTTTATGTGTGAAGAGTGAAACGAGAGGTCTGTGGTCAGTTACTACTATAAATCTTCTACCATATAAATATGGTCTAAAGAATTCAATGCCCCAATGTATAGCAAGTAATTCTTTTTCTATTACGGGTTTATTAATTTCGTGTTTATTCAAAGTTCTGCTTGCATAGGTTATTGGCAAATCTGTTCCCATTTCCCCCTGTGATAAGATTGCACCTAAAGCATAATTTGAAGCATCTGTCGTTAAAATGAATGGTTTTTGAAAATCTGGATATTGCAATATTGGAGAACTAATTAATTTTTGTCTTAATATGTCAAAAGTTTGCTGACATTCGTCTGTCCATTCAAATATTTTCCCTTTTTTTGTTTGATCATTAAGACATTTTGTAATTTTAGCGAAATCTTTTATGAAACGTCTATAGTAATTACAGAAAGCTACAAATCGTTTTACTTCGTCCGAATCTTTAGGTATCGGATAATTTTGAATTGCTTTGTGTTTTGCTGGGTCCGTTTTAATACCCTCTTTTGTTATTAGATGACCTAAATAAACAACTTCTGACCTTAGAAATACACATTTTTTTGCGTTTAATTTTAAATTGAATTTTGATAAACGTTCAAAGACTTGTCTCAGATTGTCATTGTGATGTTTCAAACTACATCCAAAAATTATGATGTCATCTACATATAAAAATGCTTTACTATCGAGATCTGAAAGTGCTATTGTTAGCATACGTTGGAAACTATTTGATGAAATTTTTAGACCAAAAGGTAGTCGTTTAAACTGATAGTGACCGTTAGATGTAGAAAATGCTGTTGGTTTTCTTGATTCTTTATCTAAGTTAATTTGATGAAATGAGCTTGTCATGTCTAGAGTTGAAAAATATTTTGCTCTTCCTAATTTATCTAATACATCTTCAATTCTCGTTAGAGGAAATTTGTCATTGACTATTTTCTTATTTAATTGTCTAAAATCTACTACAAGTCGCCATTTATCTTTGTCTCCATCGTTTTTCTTAGGTACAACAAGTAATGGTGAGTTGTATGGACTGGTTGAATGTTCAATTATATCGTCATCAAGTAGTTTTTGAACTTGTTGATTGATTTCCTCTATTTGAGTTTGAGGAAGTCTATAGTTTTTAATGTAAACTGGTGTTTTATCGGTTAAATTAAGATGTTGTGTATAAAAGTTGTTTGCTGTTAAAACTTCGTCTTCTAGGTGAAATATGTCTTGATAGTCTTTAAAAATTTTTATCAACTCATCTGTTGCTCTAGTGTCATTATTGTCAATTTTGAACAATTGTAATAGTTTGCTAAATCGGTCTTTATTGTTTTGTTTATTGTGATTTTCCGATTTAGTGAGAAAAACGTAGTTCCTTAATGGTTCTATTTCAAAATTAATATTTTTTAATATTACATCTTTATCTGTTGTGTTTAGAAATTTAACATGACTAATGCCTTTTCCTGGAACTATTGTATTTCCTACAAAAATTCCTGGCTCCAATTCTTTACTTAGAATAATGCTATCTTCTGTTATATTTAATTGTATCGGATATATTAGCTCGGATCGTTTTTCTATTTTAATGTAGTAGTCTCTATGTATTTTAGATTTCATGGGAATTGTAATCTCTGTTTCTTGTAAAGTTAATGAGATCGTGAATGTTTCGTAATCAATTTTGCATAAAAATCTTGTGAAAAAATCTCTCCCTAAGATTCCGTCCGTTGGTATTGGAAAATTATCATTGACTATGTGAAAATTGTGTTTTGATTCGAATTCATATAAATTAAAATTTAATTCTGCGATTCCAATAGATTTTACACTTTCATTTGTTATACCAGAAAATGAACACGATTGTTCTTTTTCAATAAAAAGGTCTTCATTTAATTCACCTAATTTACATAATGAAATATCAGCCCCTGTATCTATTAAAAATGTTAAGCTAGTTTTTGTGCCTATGTCTAATTGTATATAATTAGTAGTGTTTTTAGAAATAGAAAAAATTTTACTCAATTCTGCTCCGGAGGATGAAAGTTTTAAATTTGATTTTTCATCTCCGGGCCTTCGGAGTTTTCCTGAACTATATGTACGCTATTTCTATTATAATTATTATTGTTGTTATTACCATTATTATTTCGGTTTCGTCTACCATTATTATTGTTGTTTTGTCCATTGTTGTAACGGTTATTATTCTGGTAATTATCATTCCAGTTATTATTATTTCTATTATTATTATTTCTATGATTATTTCTGTTATTGTTATTGTTATAATTCGAATTTCTATTATTGCGATTCGAAATGCTGTTTCTGTTATAATTATTATTTCTATAGTTATTGTTTTTATTATTGTTATTATTATTCCGCTTATTTGAATTGTTTCCATTACGAAAATATAATACTTGATTTTCATTACTAGCAAAGTCTTTTTCTAGTTCTATTGCAAGTTGTACGGCTTCATTCAAATCTTTAGGCTTAGACGCAAATATTGTGGGTTTAATGTCTGCATTAAGACCATTTTTGAATATGTTTAATGCATAGGTGTTATTGAGCGAAATTATGGTGTTTTTCTGTATCGCGTTGCATTGAGGAATTTCATTTATTTGCAACTCATTTAGTTCCGCGATTAATTCTAAGAGTTTTTCATTGTACGTTTGTACCTTCATATTCTTTTGTATGAATTTGCTCAATGTTAGCTGTACTTGAGCTATTGTTTTTGTGGGCTTGTATCTTGACTGTAGGGAATTTTTAAGAGCGTTGAAATCATTTGTTTCACTAGCACTTATTGCTGTTCTTACACTTGGTGATAATTTTACGTGAACAACAAAATCTATTAGCTGAGTTTTTGCATCAGATGTTAATGAGTTATATACTATTTCGACTATCTTTAAAAATGAAGTGAGATCTTTGAAATTTCCAGAAAATTCTGGTATACTTTTTAACGATAGCTCTAAGTTAAATGATGCCATTGTGACAGAATTAGGAGTTGATCTTGAAACTTGGGGAGTTGGGTTTGCGTTAGAATTTTCCGTCTCTGACATGCTGTGAGTTGGGATCGTTTCTAATGTGTCTAGTTTTTGCTGTAATAGTGTTTTCGCTTTTTCAAAATACTTATAAAATGTTTTTGTATGTCCTTCTTTTATTTCCCTGGTTATGCTAAATTCTATGAATTGTTTGTTGATGAGTTCTACTTCTTCTAATTTTAAAATTAGTGTTCTGCTAGTGTATCCTTTACTACCCGATTTTCTAAGATTCGTTATAATTTTGGCTAAACTATCTATTAGTTGGTCCATTTACAATTCATATTGATTTTTTTTTTCATTATTCAAGCAATAGTGTTATTCACTTTTTTATTGACATAATTTTTGTAATATGCGTTTAATTTTTTAATACCTATAATTAGGATTAGTAGGAAGATGATTATTATTAGTGTAGTCCAATATTCTCCTCTAATTTCTTTTGGTTTATTGGTGTTGGCGCCCACTTCGTATCCTGCAATCGCTATCAGAATTGCGTTGCTGACTTTGCTCCACCATCCCATTATAATATTATTTTTGTGTAGGTTTTTCTAATTCTTTTAGTTTTTCGAAAAATAGCTTCTTTTGCGGTCCACTGCTGAGTCCTATTAGTCGTCTTAATTCGGCCTTTTCTCTGTTCAGGCGTTTCTTTTTTCCGCCTTTTGATTTCTTCTTGATGATTGCCGGTTTTGGTTCCACAGGACGTTGTAGTTTTCTTTTATTCCTCTCCAAGTATTGCTCTATTGTTATCGGCTTGGGTACGCAATGGTTTGGTGTAGGAACGTACGGTGGTGCTTGAATTTCTATACCTTCAGCGGGGTTATATTCCTCTTCTGCTATCTTGTCTACCAAGCTGTTAAAAATCTTGTGGAATTCCTTGTCCATTAAAAAGGTTTGTTAAAAATAAAAATTTTATTTTTCTTTAAAAACAGGAAGATTTCAGTTAAGTTATGGGGCAGGATCGCCATATAATATATTTTTCATAGGTGTTTTAAATTCTATTACTATTGCATTAGTATTATACCGCGACTAATGCAATAGAAAGCCTTGGTTTGTAGAGCGAGGCTTTAAAACTCGGCAGACGAGCAATTAATGCCCTTTTTGAGTTCAGTAAAATGACAAGACAGGAAAGTTCTAGTATCAAACTGAGACTGACTTTTTATTTCAAATTTTCCAACTTATATACTAATTTACAAATTATCTGACACATCTTGCATTTCATTCGTATATCCAAAATGCCCAATGTAACATGGTGTTCAACCTTTTGTTCATGTTACAAATGCATTTAGTCATCAATTTTAAACAAATTGCATTTCCCTATTTATGATATTTGACATATCAAAAATAGAAAGAAATAAAAGAAATTTGATTTGCCATTGTCACCAATAAGTACGGTCAAGCACCTGAGCAATGAACTGCATGTGCAGCAAGTGAAATACTCATGTTTCACTTCGCTGTAGGTATTTGGGTATACGTATGAAATGTTAGCATTTCTTTACCATACGTGTGTGTCATAATGTTCATGTGTGTCATTGACATGAAAAACAATATTGGAAGAATTTCTTTTCTTGGTCATACATATTTTCGGTTATTTTTCTTACAAAAGTATTGTGTGATGTTTTTGTGGAAAAGTAAAATGATTGTACAATGAGTGTACACCACACTGGGATTTTAATTTTAAAAACTTTAATTTTGTCATTCCGTTTGTAACGCCCACAAGGAAGCGTGCTAGGTATAGAAAAGTGTATATATTCTTGATCAGCATCATCACCCAAGTCGATTTAGCCATGTCCATCTGTCCGCCATCCACACTAAATATACAGTAAACGTATACATCAGGCCGTGAGGTACATATGTTGTGCCTCAATATTATATTTCAAAATTTCACCGAAATATAAAAAAAACTTTTTCTGATTTTCGAAAAAGTGGCCTGGAGGACCCGATATTTTTTTTTTTATGGTGGCACTTAAAGTGTTAAGCATTCTTGGTCGAACCGTTGGCATTGGTTGGTTTACTCCAAATTGGAAAATGCAGCTTATTGCAAGTTTTGCGTATTTTTTAACACTGGTTTTCGAGGCGCAGGATCACAACCTCTTGTTAATTTTACCGAATGATAATAAAAACTTTTTAAATAAAATTTTCTAACCTTTCATTGTGGCCTTTACAAAAGTCAGGAAATACAAGAAAATGTCGTTATTCTAATCGTGGTTATTTTTATATAGAATTATATAAGTAATTTATAAATAAAATTTGTAAAGAATTTTATCAAGCGAAAGCTTTTTTAGTATTCTACAGCAACCTTGATAAATAAAAAATTTTCGTAATTCACCAGTGTAGGTGAATTCCTGTTAACAGCTAATTGTTCTCATTAATAGCATAACACAGAGAACAGATTTCTG
This sequence comes from Pherbina coryleti, assembly GCA_943735915.1. Classification (NCBI taxonomy): domain Eukaryota; kingdom Metazoa; phylum Arthropoda; class Insecta; order Diptera; family Sciomyzidae; genus Pherbina; species Pherbina coryleti. The sequence continues at coordinate 126,850,343 of OX030951.1, read as the reverse complement.
CTTTCATTTTCCTTATGTTCCACAAAAGTGTATTAATTTGTAGAAAATAATTATTATTGCTAACATTATTATGTTAATATTAACCTCGATATTGCCTGCTACGAGCAACCACAACTCTCTTGATAAATTTATCAATAGCAAATGAGATATTGAAAAATTTATCAATTAAAGAGCTTTTTTTCTATCACAGAATACCAACTCTTGATAAATAGTCAATAGTAATAGATAATAATAAAAAGTAATAGGCAAGTACGCAGAATCGGGCTGTTAATACAAATATATAAAATAAACAAAAATAAAAAATTAATTTTTGTTTTATGCATTTGGTGTACAAAAAAGTTTTAAAGTGTTTTTTTTTTCAAGTTTGTCGCTTTATTGTGAAAAATTTGTTACAAATTCATTTCTCAAAGTATTGTCTATTGCTAGCCACTGATTTTTCCCATCTTTCTGGTAATTATATAAAAAATACCTTTTCATTTATCGATATCAAAAACTATCGATATTTTTTTAATCCAAACCCCCCCTTAGGTAAATCCTGGCTACGGGCCTGCCCTAAGTATATTTTCAAAAATCAAAAACCGTTTGTAACTGTTCAAAATTTTATTGTTACAAACAATTTTAAAATTTTTAAACAAAATCTTTTTTATTTTTTCATAAATAACTATCACATGATCCCTTAAACTTTTAAGGGTCATTTTATACTCTTATGCCAATGTTTTTTCTATAAATACTTGAAGTTAAAAATGTTTGTACCAAAAAAAAAGTTAAGTTTTCAGGTGGCGAAATAATTATGGTTTTTGGATCGGAGCCAAATTTTTATATGAATGAATTTATGAGAAATAATATGAAATTAGTTTTTTATTAAAAAGTAAAAAAAATAAATACTGGACACATAACGTACGTAAAAATGTAGTGGACACAGGGAAGGTTAAACGAGATTAAATGTAAAGGGTGTAAAGGTTGGTCGCCAATGTAAAGGGTGCCCTTAAGCTTATGTTGTAATAATTTTTTATCATTTTGTCGTACTACTCAAAATGTTTTTATATTTCTCTGAAGAATGAGTTTTTTGTTTAATAAAATTCGAATATTTTCTCACTTCTTTCGTTAAAAAAAAATATTTATAATATTATGAAAGAAATGCTTTCGTTTGAACATTTACAATAAAAATTCAAAATATTCATATGTGCTATATTTTTGTCGCATAGTGTAGATGTTGAATTTGCCATTGGTTATTTTAAGATTTTTTTTTCGAATGATAATGAATTTTTCGTTCTCTGTGATTTTTTATTGAATATATGTGAAAAAGTTTCATTTCCGTTTTAATAATAATCTTTATGGTTTTTGCTTTATCTCACTAATTTTATGATGTTTACTATTACAATGTTTGCTTTTTGTATTTTATTCTTTTTTATTTTTTGTTTTTATTATTATTATAACTGCTCGATAAAAATAGTCTTCAAAATGAAATCATAAATATGCCACTTAAAACTACGACTTGGAGTGGTGAGTTCTTGTTCCTTTAGTTATAAAATTTTATTGAGTTATTAATTATTATTTAACTATCGTAAAAGCTATTTAGCTTAAAGCTTAACGACTGCGAGGCAAATAAAAAAAATTGATTTTAATGAGATGGCGCAGTCATTGCGAAACTTAAAACTTTTTTGTTTAGAAAAAAAAAAAAAAAAAATCAATTTTCTTGCGATGCTGTAGGAACTTTTGGATGTAATAGCTTGGCTATGGGATGTAATGGGATGATTGGGAATTTTTGGGTGAAATAGCTTGGCTATGGGATTAAGTGTTGCAATTAAACTTGAATTCGGCGAGTTATTGTTTGTTGCCAGTGGCGGCTGCCAACTGTTGCTTGGCACTTGGCCAACTAAACCTCTTCTTTTGAGAACTTTTAATTATAAAGTGGTATAAAATGAGTTCCATTCTTAAAATTTAAGCGTATTAAATTTAGCAAAATTAGAAAACGAGAGCTGGCTTTTAAGTTTTACGCCTCGACAATACTAAGCATTGCCAGATGAATTCCCACAGATCCATTCGAAAATATTTGCTATTTTGTAGCATAAATATACTCACGATGTTATATTGTTTACAGTTGTTTGAAAATTGTATTTCGGCAAAAAAACGAAATTAACACGTGAACATTTTTTAGTGATGAATTTTTACGACTTTCGACATGGACTTACAAAAACAGAAAGCATCGATAAACTTAGTTCGACTTATGGTGATGAAGCCCCAAACCTAGTAACTGCAAAAAGCTCTCCAAGACGAATTTGTTGCGAAAGCTTCTATTGTAAGTACAATGCGTTGTCTGGGATTTTACTGAACATTTGAACGGCCAAGATGTTACGGCTAATAATTTCTTTTCATCTCTAAATTTGCAAAAAGCTTCTGGAAAGAAAACTGAAATTTACAGGGTGAGTTATCTAGTGGTTTCTTTTTAAATCATAGGTTATTTTAACACTGACAGCTGTTTCCCGCTCGAAATTTTGGCATAAAGTCAGTATCATACCTCCGCGGAAAGAAATGAGTCACTTTAGACTTAAACAACGTTGGAAAATATTGGAAACTTATTTGTAAAGTGAGTGCTGTGTAGCCCAAACAAAGCGTTATTTGAAAAGAAGTTTTGGTCAAAATGAAGCACCTACCGCGCCTGTTGTAAGTAAGTTTGTGCAAAAAGTTCGTGAGACTGGTATGCTAGTGGACAACACTGATGGTCCCCGTCGAGAATGCGCCATCAGTCGAGATGGTGCGCCCAGACGAGAATGTGGCTGCTGTAGCCGAGAGTGTTAGATTCAATTCACGAACATCAAAACGCCATCGATCTCAACAGCTCAACATTTCACGCACTACCCTCAGAAGAATTCTGCACAAACATCTCGAATTATTCGCTAACAAGGTCCAATTGACTCAGCAATTGAAGACGCACGACCATCCGCTTCGTTACCGCTTCGCACTTTGGACCATAGAGCAGCTTGGGTTGAACAACGATTTTAGGCGAAAAATCATATTTTCTGACAAGGCGCATTTTCATCTCGGCGGCGATGTTAACAAACAAAATTGCCGCATCTGGGGCTCGGAAAACCCGCACGTTATTGTTGAGAAGCCGATGCATCCACAGAGTGTGACTGTTTGGTGCGGATTGTGGAGTGGCGGCATCATTGGACCATTTTCTTCGGAAATGAGGCTGTGAACAACGTTTCGGTCAACGTTCAACGGCGTTACAGAGCCGTGTTAAACGACTTTTTTACTGAAATTGAAGACATGAATTTGGACGACCTCTGGCTCATGCCGGCTATCAGCCGTCTTGGCGATGTCAATTGGCCGCTTCAGAGCTGCGATTTTACCCCTTTGGACTTTTTTTTTGTGAGGAGCCGTGAAGGACCGATATTATGCCAACCCGCTATCTTGCGATCTCTTCAATATTATCATGGAGAGAATCCTACGAATGGCCGTTGTACATCGCAATGGCATTATTTTATATAAAGGTATTCAGCTCCTTGCGTATGCTAATGATATTGATAATATCGGTCGGACCAAGAGAGATGTCACTGCTGCTTTCACCGCTGTCAAAAACGAATCAGCCAAAATGGGTTTGGCGGTAAACGAGGGCAAACCGAAGTATATGCCACCTGCAGGCAAGAGAGCGCTGTGTCTAGACTCTCATGTCTCAACATGCAAATATAACTTTGAAGTGGTCAAGGAATTTACCTACCTTGGTACCGCCGCTAACAACAACATCGATATCAGCCTGGATATAAAACGAAGAATTACAATTGCTAAGGATGCTACTACGGGCTTAGTAAGCAATTACGTTGCAGGGCCCTCGCTCGATCGACAAAACTGACACTCAAAACTACGCTCATTATACCTGTGCTTCTTTATGGCACTGACACATGGGTTGTCTTGCAAGCAGACGCTGCCGCCCTTTGGGTGTTCAAGAGAAAAGTTCTTCGAAATATCTTCGGTCCTATTCGAGTTTGCGACGACTATCGTATTCGAATAAACCGCGAACTGTATGAGCTATACGACGACATTGAAGTAGATAAGCATGTAGAAATCCAGCGACTACGCTGGCTAGGTCATGTCCATTGTATGAATGATGATGCTTTAGCTAAAAAGGTGTTCGAATCGAAAGCCGAGGGACGACGTTGAAGAGCAAGACCATGCCTCCAATGGATTGACCAGGTCGAGGAAACCAATTGGAGAAGGCGCGCGCGAAGCAGAGCCCTGGTGATAGCTGATGAGGTCGGCCGAAACCCGACGACGGCTTGCGATGGCCACCCAAGTAAGTAAGTAGAAAGTTGACTGGTGTATTTGATATATAGGCTGCCGCCCCTGCCTACCTACCTATGTTTGTTGGTAACTTATTTGACAATGTTCACTGTCATGAGTCACATGTGACTCATTGACTATATTTGGTTACACGTCTATGAAGTATTATGATATAATAACAGATTGATACTAACTTCAATATATTTATACGAACTAATAATTTAGAATATTGGAGTTGTTGTAGAACGTAAGAACATGGTTATAACAATTTATTTGTTTTCTTATAAAGCATTGTGCACATGCGACTCATGTACTATATAAAGACATAGTTGCGCTCAAAAGTCATATGTGAACATACAATTTTTTATATGGGGACGTGTAAGGAAACATTTATGAATATACTTGAACAGTGAATGTGTTAATTTTACTGTAAAATTTTTTAATGATTTTCATTAAAATGCACATTAAAGTTCACTTCTTTCAAACTCGCCTCGAATTTGAATCAAAACCAACATTAACAATTATTTAATAAAAAGCTATTTTCACTTCTTTTGTTGTTGTTGTTGTTGTGTTGTTGTTGTTGTTGTTGTTGTTGTTGTTGCTGTTGTTGTTGTTGTTGTTGTTGTTGTTGTTGTTTCTTTTAACTTACTCTTTCAACTTACTATTTGAAATTCTTCCAAAATTTATGAACCAAGAAATTCACAACATTCACAACTTACACAAAAACATTGCCAATATTAAATACTTCACTCTCAATCAATCAATATAAGCACCAATATAATGCCTTATCTTAATATCCTTCACAGGACGCTTCGAAGAAAATCATTTTATAATGTTTTGCCTGGTATGCGGAATTTAACGATATTTATTTGTATATCGTTAACGAAATAAATTGAGCGATTTTTCTGCGTTATTTATGGTCGTACGTGGTGTCGACGTGGTGGGCCGCCATAGCGGGCCAGCGCAAAACAAAAAGGGGTTTATCGCAAGGACATGGCGTTGGTTTTGTTTGCGTGCGCGCTTTTATTGAGTACAGAAACAATAAAAGTATTCAAATAAAGCAAGAAAAGCAAATACAATAAAATATTGGATTTTTATTGCGAATATGGTGCGAAATATTGACTTTTGATGCATCAGCTTTATACATATGGACGAACATATACTCGTATACATATGGATATATTTTTATGCCCAAAGATATAAGCTGCAAGTCTTTCGTTAACGAATTTTTTAATGTGGGAGCGGTATTTGATTTGTATCATTGTATAAGTTTTTTTTTGTTTTTTTTTTTTTTATTCATTAAATAATTTTACGATACAGTACGAACAGTACGATAGAAAAACCAACTTTTTAAAAATAAGAACCCGCCTACTCTATAAGTTTACTAAAATCAAACGAAATTGAAATCACTTCTCCGTTAAGTAGAAGCTTGCGAAAAATTATGAACGCGTTTTGATACATAGGCAGGCCTGTGGCTAAGGAGGGGGTGGAGAGGGGGTACAAAACCCCCCTTAAACACAAAATACTATGCAAATCAGATCATTTATAGATAGTGCGCGAAGAAAAAGTGCTCCTCAAAATGACAACGCATCGGCGGATGCGTTCATCCACCATCTTCTCCAGATTTAGCATTTGCACATAAGCTTGATACCAAATACTTACTCCGTGCTTAAAATTTGTCAAAATGTAATGAAAACCATTAGACACACCCTTTCCCCATACAAGATGACGTCATCAAAATAATAAAACCTACATTACGAGGGCAATTTGGGAAGTTAGTGAATTTTTTAATTTCCCGCGTATAACCTTTAATTACAACACTGATTCCATCAACTACCATCTGTTAATAGACTACAGTCAAAATTTCAGCTCGCTGCAACGCTTATTTTGTGCTTGGCAGCCATTGACAGCAGAAGATCTTGGAAATTTTGGCGAAAATGGAAACACAGTGAATTTCGTGTGCTCATCAAGTATTATTTTTTGCACAAAGGCTTGATAAATACTATGGGGACTCTGCACCATTGATTGGAATGATTCACAAGTGATTTACTGAATTCCGATGCGGTTGTACAAGCACAAGTGCCGCCAAACGTTCTGGACTTCCAAATGAGGTCACCACACCAGAAATTGTCACTAAAATTCACGATATCGTGTTGGCCCATTGCAGAGTTGAAGTGCGCGAGATCATTGAGGCCGTGGGCATCTCTGACGAACGGGTGTGGACATTTTTCCAAATCATTTGGATATGAAAAAATTATCCGCAATATAGATGCCGCGTTTGCTCACTCTCGATCATAAACACGATCGTGTGACTGATTCAAAGGCGTGTTTGGCGATGTTGAACAAGGACAAGAAGGATTTTTATCCCGTCGATTAGTAACAGTAGACGAAACATGGATCCATCACTACAGACCAGAGAAAAAGGAACAGTCGAAACAGTGGACTTCACCGACCGAATGCGCTCCGAAATAGACGAAGACGGAGCTATCGCCAGGAAAGGTTATGGCGACAGTATTTTGGGATAAACGCGAGATAAAATCTACATCGATTACCTTCCACCGAAAAGAACGATCAATGGCGAATACTTTGCAGTCGAATTAGACCATTTCAACGACGCTTTGGAAGAGAAACGTCCCCATTTGGCGAGGAAAATAGTACTCTTTCATTAAGACAATGCCCGCGTTCACACATGCCCAGCTCCCATGCCAAAATTCCATGAATTGAAGTACGAATTGTTACCTCATCCATCATATTCTCCAGATTTGGCTCCTATCGACTATTTTCTGTTTCCAAACCTGAAGAAATAGCTCGGTGGCAAGAGCTTCGCCACCAGAGAGGAGCCCATCACCAAAACAGAGGCCTATTTTAAGGACCTTCCAAAAAAGTATTTTTCGGTTGGAATAAAAAAATTGGAGCAACGTTGGACGCAGTGTATTGAGCTTAAAAGAGACTATCTTGAGTAATTAAAAATTTTTCTGCAGTAAAAAACATTCCTTGTTTAATTTTTCACGGAATCATCAAACGGCCCTTGTACTTCGAAGATAGTGGTGGGTGCTTTTTAATTCGCTGTAGGATTCGCTGTAGGGTGCTTTTTAATTCGGTGTAGGATTTCCTTTTGAAATAATCAGGTGGCGTCAAATCGCCCAATCACCGCGCTTAATCAACAGGACCTGAACGTGACAAATTTCGCTCACCAAACGTCTCTTTCGGCAAGTTGATTATTTCGGTGGCTATATGACTCGTTGCGCCATCTAGCTGTAATCAATGCGTATCGAGATCATATGAGGAAAAGTTTTGCAGCAACCAGGACGCAATCATTTTGCGATAGCGTGCTCCATTGAGAGTCACTTTGGCTCCGGCCTGATTTAAAAAAAAAATGAGTACCGATGATGCTTTCTGAGTGCATTCCACACCAAACTGTTATCCGTTACGGATATAGTTAAAGGTGTCTTCAGTATCTTGAGGGGCTGTTAATCGTACCAAATTCGACAATTCTGATAGTTTACATATCCATTTAGCCAGAAATAAGCCTCGTCCAAAAATATGATTTTTTGATGAAAGTGAGGATCATTTTCAAACTTCGTCAATGCTCAATCCGTGAACACACGTCCCCTCAGGTGGTCCTTGCATGATGAAATTTCAATGTTTACTGAACAAAATTAAAAAAAAAAATGGCTTTATTCTGTCGATACAGACGTCAGATATTCCTGTTAGAAAAACTAACTACAGCGAGTTAAAAAACATCCTTTACACTCCTTGCTGGTTTTTACATCATATTGATATTCCTAGGCATCGGCAGAAGAATAAAGAAGCCAAAAGGAACCCAAAAGAAAACCAATGATGATACTTTGTTGTTTTAATTTTTTTATTTCAACTTCCTTTCGATGCAAAAAATTTTAAATGAGTTTTTCTCGCCATAAAGCTTTGTAGACAGTTTTTGTGCAGCTTAAGCTTAATTAAGCGTTTTTTTCCTGCTTATCACCCTCCTTCTCTCTGTTACATTTCATTGTGTGTTTTCGAGGAGACGCATTTTTTGGGAGAAAGTCACAATGTTGCCAACTCTTAAAAATAAATTAAGTGGAACAGAATTTTAAAGAATTAAGTTCAGTTTTTCTTAAGGGGAGGTTCTAGTAGAAATTGACGGAAAATTTTTGTTTTTGTATTTTGCTTTATTTTCATCCTTAGGATCTTGAAAATATGTAGTCAAGAGGATATTTCCCTATCTAATTTATTTTACGAGTCATAGCCAGCTATGGGCAGAGAGCGCTCTGGGAACGTTGAGAACAAGAATTGAGAGCAAAGGCTTATGTAGCAACACAAAACGCAACAACAAATCAAACACAAAACAAGGCAAACACAGAAACAACGCAGAAGCTTTACATGTGGGGCCCATACCCGGTCATAGCGTGTTAGACGAGAGAGTGCGTTGGCCGAAAAACAGGTATTAATGCGTGCTCGGAGCGGCTTCGAGGCGCGGGCATCGGCCTCGAAAGAAGAAATTCCTCGATAAAATAGAAGCGGAAACTGAGTATACTTGTACTTCAGTGAAAAAAAGAAAAGACACGAATTACGATGACGTAGAAATTTATGGTGGCCGTGTTTTTAAATTTTCTGACTGATTTCAAATTTTTATCTCAGTGTTTAAAACTGTAAAAACTTTAACAGTGATGTAACGTTTTTTCGCTTGAGTATCTGTGGACTTGGTTTTAATTTAGTTATCAAGTGTGAGTGCAAAAACCAACAACGTGTTTCTCCGAGCCCTTTAGTAAATGATGCATACAAAATAAATCGTCGTTTGATGTTTGTCATGCGGATTCTGGAACTCGGATTACGGTCGATCAATACTTTTTGTTCGATCACAAATGTTCCACGGATAAAGAGCCGAAAGATGAAAACTGCCCACAAGGTGAAAACAGTTTGTGTAAGTTGCGTATTGCAGAAGCCAAGAATGAACTCGCCGATTTCCACCATGAACCTGCCCTTGAAAAATCGATTCAAGAAGCAATTCGACCCGTATATGAAGCTCTTTCAAGTGATAATTTACTGCAAAGATGCACAGGTAGACAATGAAGGTTTTAACTCTTGTCTGTGGAAACTGGTCCCCAAACACCTACATTGTGGCGAACAAACTATCAGAATAGCTGCGTATATATCTTCCCACATCTTTAATGAAGGCTATTCATCCATATTAAAAACTATGCAGACATTAGGAATCATCATTGCGACAAACTGCGTAAACTTCGCAGCGAAGACTGGCGACTGGCGCGTAAAGTCAGCAGAGTAGAGACTCTCGGAGTTTGCAAAAAAAAAGCCAGAATTGAAAAACGTGGCCCCCTGGTGCAGCAATAACATGGACTTTGAGGATGAGGAAGGGATCCTGTATGGTACTGGAATAGCTGATTAGATGTTAGTGTCAAAAAACAAACATTACTTACGATTTTTTCTTTGTCAAACTTTAAACGCGGTTTTCTCGAAACACCTTTTTATTCCACGCTGTACACGATTCCGCTTAAACAACTTGAGCGATTTCGATGTTTGACGGCTCAAATTAAAGCTCTTAGCTTTCAGTTTAGGCTTTCAGTTTAGATGTCCTTCAGCAAGCGTTTTTTTTTTTTAAATTTCTTTTTAACGTTAAAGCAAAAGAAAAAGGAGGAAAAACAGGGTTTCTTTTTCAAAGGACGGCCATTTTTTTTTTAAGGGTTTCATTCAAATCAGAAATCTACAAGGCCCCCAAAATTTCATCAAGTTTAACGATTTTTTTTCATTTCAGATCACTTGGCAGGGCTGTAGAGTAAACAGCGCACATCAGCTATCGTCGCGCTCGGCTTTGATCAGCGAGACTTTCAGCCGCCATTTTTAATTATTTTTCATCGAAAAAATTGTTCATCGAAAAATTTAAATTTAAAATGCCACAAAAGATTTTTAAAAAAAAAAATTACGTTCGCTCAAAAAAAAAAATTCTACAATTGCGTTACGTTTCTACTGGAACCTCCCCTTAACTAATTATCGGCGAAATACAAAAACTTGAGGAAACATTTTGATTTCTTGTGAGAAATATTATATTTACTCATTTTGAAATATGATGAAAATTAATATTTTAACTATTTAATAAATCATTAATTTTTGTAGCTTATAACAAAAAATTATTTTTTGTAAAACCAGCTTGTCATTAAGGGCCTCCAGGAGTTTTTACAAAAGTAAAAAGACACTTTTTAAAAAATTGAAACTGTATTTTATTTTAAACCAAAATTTACTTTACATTATTAAAGTATTACTATTCAAGATTTATCCCTAAAATTTTGGTCCAAAAATATTCGTCGATAAAGTAGAAAACTACAATGTCGCGAAATACCTTAAATTTGGGGTGAGGAAGTTATTTGGAATTTTTTATTATTATGTTTAAAAAAAAATTTTTTCGGTTTATTAAAGAGTTCTTGGGCATTTAATCGTTCGATTTTTTTTCTTTTTCTTTGTTAGGTCGTAAAACGCAGTGGAATTTGATATGTTCTCAAACTATGGTTTTGTGTTCTAAATACAATATCTTCTTAATATAATATGTAGATTGCTACATATATTTCGGGAATTAATGTGAAGTTAATTTTTTTTTTCGTTTTTTTGAAAAAGTCAAACAATTTTTTAAATTTTTGCCAAAGTATTACTTGAGACACGTAGAAAAATAAGAAACATTCCGTGAAATAAGAAAAGCAACCAAGAGTCGAAAAATTATTCTTCGTCAAAAAATGCGAGGTCCCACGCATCCCCTCAAACAAAAGCGTTTTTGAGCTCTCAAAACATCGAATTAATGGGTCGACAAATTACCTGATTTGGGTAAAGCCGTAATTTGGCACCCAGTGACTTCTTTTTGTTTCCTCGCATCAAGGATAAACTGCATGGACAACGATTTTCGACGCCAGAAGAAGCCTTTGATGCGTTAAAAAAACGTTGCGTTTTGGGGGTGTCTCAAGCGGAATGGAATAAATGTTAACACAAATGGTTCCAACATATACAAAAATGTATTTTTCATAAAAGAGAATATTTAGAAAAACAATAAAGAAAAAAAAATCACTCCTTAGTTTTATCCCGACACATGTGTAGCAAACCTCGTGTCTAAAAAATAGCTCATGGGTTGTCCATAAGCCACGTGGCCGATTTTTGTAACCCCCTCCCCCTCTGTGACTTTTTGTAGTTCATTTCAAAACTCCTTCCTCCAGCTAAATTGGTAACGTAGTTTATTGACGACCCCTAAGGTATGTATTTAAAGATCTGACAAAGATAACTTTGCAGAAATATCCTTAAATAAGACATTTAAGAAGTTATTAATTGAAAAAAAAAAAACTTTTAAATTGGTCCCACACTTAGTACGAGATTTGATCTTCTACTTATCACTTTGACAATGTCACTACACTAAGGAAAATACCGCATATTGACATTATCCACGCCTGAGTATAAATTTTATTTAAATATTTACGTGGATAAATCAAATATTTTCCTTACAACTCCTTTTTTTCCCGTATTTAAATTTATTCTATATCACAGACCTATTCGATACAGCTGAAATAACCAAAAAGCAGCAGCAACATCGCACTTTTTTCCTGCAGTTATCAATGAAGTTTTTAGAATTAAGATTCTTGCTTTTGGTTTCTTTTAGTTATCGTTTGGTTTTTGTTATGAATATTATATAGCTTAGATGTTAAGCCAAGATGCTTTGAGAGTACGATGGGTGGTCGCATGATACAATTATGTCAGGTTAGAGTAACAACCGGATATTTTTTCACAAATGTCTTGCACCGATTATCATTTGCCTGCATATTTTGCTTTTTATTTTCCTTTCTACATTTTCCTTCTCTAATTTAAACTATTTTTGACATTTACTGCCATAATATTGCACCATCTTTCAAAAATGTATATATTAGATAACTAAAAAAGTAAAAAAAAAATAAAATATCTACGCAAATTGCATTTGATGGTCGCAGCTCGTGAGAAAATAGCCAGTTGTCAAGGCTTCCTTGTATAAACTATATCATGGGTGAGCGGAGTTCGGTTCCCCCACAAAATCTCACCCACCGCACTCACGAAGCATCTTGGCTAAACATCTAGGCTATATAATCTTCATTACAAAAACCAAACAAGAACTATAAAACCATTAATAACATATTGAATTTAAATATACTGGTTTTTAATTTCAATATTTTTATATAAATTTTCTTTAAATGTGATATTTTAATTTTCAAATAGTAAATATTTTAAAGATATTTTAAAAAATTCGTGCATAATTTAAATATATGTGACCTGGTCTACGAAAAGGGACCTTCGGTGTAAAAACAAGTTTTCGAGAAAACAGCTGTTTGTAAACGTTTAATTGTCGCACACTGAATGGCGTCTTTTCTTTTTGGAAAATTCCTGACAAACTTCTTTACGAGTTGGAAACTTCTGCTTTGCGCCATTAGAAAGAGCACACATTAGTCTATCCGAATCGCCAAAAAAGTGAAAAATGATATTTTCACACCGAAGGACCCTTTTCGTAGACCGGGTCACATATTTTTTATTAATTCTGTTTAAATATTTTAATATTAAAAATATAAATAAATTTTAAATATTTGCATAGTCGATTTATGCAAATGCGTTATTGGTGCAAAAATTACTCGCTTTGTGGATAAATTAAAAAAATTTTGTATAAATTTAATATATTTTCCTCTAAGTGTAGATCTAAAAATTAAAAATTTCATGAACATACTCGAATATAGCCTGTTGGCAACTCTGTCAATATTCATGGCATACTGCGAATTTTTTCGCATATCTTGCATTAATTTAATTATGCTTCTGCAATCGTCAGTCATTAGTTACTTCCTTTGCAATTTCCTTACTCACTCATTGAATTTTTTCCTCAATTTGAGCGTGGTTTCCGACAGTTTGTAATTAAAAAATATTTCCTAAACGGTTTTTGCTTAATTTCCGGCAATAAGGAAGTAAGCTAGACTTTTCGCCAATTGAAATATGTTTTGGATTATAAAAAACATAATGATTTCGTAAGGGAAGAATCAGGGTCGTCTCTCAGAATTGACGGCTTTCAGAATTTGAGGGACGCAAGGAAGAAAACTAAGATATTCTGTTGATATAAGCATTGTTTTGAAATTTTCTTTGCTTGGAGATGTATAAGAAAAATTGTATTAGATAGGGAAGCTAAAGGCGGATACTTTTCGTTACTTAAGACCACTTATACACAATACGGTTAAAATACTATCTACTAAAGAAGTTATATTGGGGTTAATGATATTATAACTAATGACGAAACTAAATTGGTATTTGTTGTTTGGTATTTGGTATTTGTATGTGGTACTTAGTATTTGGTATTTAGTAATTGGTATTTGTTATTTAGTATTTGATATTTCGTGTTAGGTAATCGATATTTGATTTTGATATTTGGTATGTAGTAATCGGAATTTGGTATGTAATACTTGGTATTTGGTATTTGTTACTTGTTATTTTGTTGTGCTATTTAGTATGAGGTACTATGGTAGGTATATGGTATTGGTATTTGGTATTTTGTATTTCATATTTTGTATTTATTTTGTATTTTGTATTTTGTATTTGGTATCTGGTATTTGGTATTTGGTATTTGGTATTTGGTATTTGGTATTTGGTATTTTGTATTTTGTATTTTGTATTTGGTATTTTGTATTTTGTATTTTGTATTTTGTATTTTGTATTTTGTATTTTGTATTTTGTATTTTGTATTTTATATTTTGTATTTTGTATTTTGTATTTTGTATTTTGTATTTTGTATTTTGTATTTTGTATTTTGTATTTTGTATTTTGTATTTTGTATTTTGTATTTTGTATTTTGTATTTTGTATTTTGTATTTTGTATTTTGTATTTTGTATTTTGTATTTTGTATTTTGTATTTTGTATTTTGTATTTTGTATTTTGTATTTTGAATTTTGTATTTTGTATTTTGTATTTTGTATTTTGTATTTTGTATTTAGTATTTTTGTAGTTTGTATTTTGTATTTTGTATTTTGTATTTTGTATTTTGTATTTTGTATTTTGTATTTTGTATTTTGTATTTTGTATTTTGTATTTTGTATTTTGTATTTTGTATTTTGTATTTTGTATTTTGTATTTCGTATTTTGTATTTTGTATTTTGTATTTTGTATTTTGTATTTTGTAGTTTGTGTTTTGTATTTTGTATTTTGTATTTTGTATTTTGTATTTTGTGTTTTGTATTTTTTATTTTGTATTTTGTATTTTGTATTTTTTATTTTGTATTTTGTATTTTGTATTTTGTATTTTGTGTTTTGTATTTTGTATTTTGTATTTTGTATTTTGTATTTTGTATTTTGTATTTTGTATTTTGTATTTTGTATTTTGTATTTTGTATTTTGTATTTTGTATTTTGTATTTTGTATTTTGTATTTTGTATTTTGTATTTTGTATTTTGTATTTTGTATTTTGTATTTTGTATTTTGTATTTTGTATTTTGTATTTTGTATTTTGTATTTTGTATTTTGTATTTTGTATTTTGTATTTTGTATTTTGTATTTAGTATTTTTGTAGTTTGTATTTTGTATTTTGTATTTTGTATTTTGTATTTTGTATTTTGTATTTTGTATTTTGTATTTTGTATTTTGTATTTTGTATTTTGTATTTTGTATTTTGTATTTTGTATTTTGTATTTTGTATTTTGTATTTTGTATTTGGTATTTGGTATTTGGTATTTGGTATTTGGTATTTTGTATTTTGTATTTTGTATTTTGTATTTGGTATTTGGTATTTGCTATTTTGTATATTGTATATTGTATATTGTATATTGTATATTGTATATTGTATATTGTATATTGTATTTTGTATTTTGTATTGTGTATTTTGTATTTTGTATTTTGTATTTTTTTTTTTGTATTTTGTATTTTATATTTTATATTTTGTATTTTGTATTTTGTATTTTGTATTTTGTATTTTGTATTTTGTATTTTGTATTTTGTATTTTGTATTTTTTTTTTTGTATTTTGTATTTTGTATTTTGTATTTTGTATTTTGTATTTTGTATTTTGTATTTTGTATTTTGTATTGTGTATTTTGTATTTTGTATTTTGTATTTTGTATTTTTTTTTTTTTGTATTTTGTATTTTATATTTTATATTTTGTATTTTGTATTTTGTATTTTGTATTTTGTATTTTGTATTTTGTATTTTGTATTTTGTATTTTGTATTTTGTATTTTGTATTTTGTATTTTGTATTTTGTATTTTGTATTTTGTATTTTGTATTTTGTATTTTGTATTTTGTATTTTGTATTTTGTATTTTGTATTTTGTATTTTGTATTTTGTATTTTGTATTTTGTATTTTGTATTTTGTATTTTGTATTTTGTATTTTGTATTTTGTATTTTGTATTTTGTATTTTGTATTTTGTATTTTGTATTTTGTATTTTGTATTTTGTATTTTGTATTTTGTATTTTGTATTTTGTATTTTGTATTTTGTATTTTGTATTTTGTATTTTGTATTTTGTATTTTGTATTTTGTATTTTGTATTTTGTATTTTGTATTTTGTATTGTGTATTTTGTATTTTTTTTTTTGTATTTTTTTTTTTTTGTATTTTGTATTTTATATTTTATATTTTGTATTTTGTATTTTGTATTTTGTATTTTGTATTTTGTATTTTGTATTTTGTATTTTGTATATTGTATTTTGTATTTTGTATTTTGTATTTTGTATTTTGTATTTTGTATTTTGTATTTTGTATTTTGTATTTTGTATTTTGTGTTTTGTATTTTGTATTTATAAATTTTGTATTTTGTATTTTGTATTTTGTATTTTGTATTTTGTATTTTGTATTTTGTATTTTGTATTTTGTATTTTGTATTTGGTATTTGGTATTTGGTATTTGGTATTTTGTATTTTGTATTTTGTATTTTGTATTTTGTATTTGGTATTTGGTATTTTGTATTTTGTATTTTGTATTTTGTATTTTGTATTTTATATTTTATATTTTGTATTTTGTATTTTGTATTTTGTATTTTGTATTTTGTATTTTGTATTTTGTATTTTGTATTTTGTATTTTGTATTTTGTATTTTGTATTTTGTATTTTGTATTTTGTATTGTGTATTTTGTATTTTGTATTTTGTATTTTTTTTTTTTTGTTTTTTGTATTTTGTATTTTATATTTTATATTTTGTATTTTGTATTTTGCATTTTGTATTTTGTATTTTGTATTTTGTATTTTGTATTTTGTATTTTGTATTTTGTATTTTGTATTTTGTATTTTGTATTTTGTATTTTGTATTTTGTATTTTGTGTTTTGTATTTTGTATTTATAAATTTTGTATTTTGTATTTTGTATTTTGTATTTTGTATTTTGTATTTTGTATTTTGTATTTTGTATTTTGTATTTTGTATTTTGTATTTTGTATTTGGTATTTGGTATTTGGTATTTGGTATTTTGTATTTTGTATTTTGTATTTTGTATTTGGTATTTGGTATTTGGTATTTGCTTTTTTGTATATTGTATATTGTATATTGTATATTGTATATTGTATATTGTATTTTGTATTTTTTACTTTGTATTTTGTATTTGGTATTTTGTATTTTATATTTAGAATTGGTATTTGGTTGTTGGTATTTGATAATCGGTATTTGGGTATTTGCTAGTTGGTAGTTGGTATTTACTAGTAAGTATTTGGTATTTGATACTTATTTCATTTTTGGTATTTGGTGTTTGGTATTTAGTTTTTGGTATTTGGTACTTGGTATTTGATATTTGGTATTTGGTATTTGGTAGTTGGTATTTGGTATTTGATATTTAATTTTTGGTATTTGGTGTTTGGTATTTGTTACATGGTTTTTGGTATTTGTTACTTGATAGTTGGTACTTGGTATTTGGTATGTAGTACTTGATATATGGTTTTTTTACTTAGTATTTGGTATTTGTTACTTGGTATTTTATGTTTGGTAGTTGGTATTTGATTATCGGTATTTGGGTATTTGGTATTTGGTAGTTGGTATTTGGTAGTTGGTATTTGGAATTTGATATTTAATTTTTGGCATTTGATGTCTGGTATTTAGTTTTTGGTATTTGGTACTTGGTATTTGGTTCTTGGTATATGGTAGTTGGTATTTGATAATCGGTATTTGGTATTTAATAGTTGGTATCTATTAATTGGTATTTGGTATTCGATATTTAATTTTTAGTATTTGGTATTTGATATTTAATTTTTGGTATTTGGTGTTTAGTATTCATTTTTTGGTATTTTCTATTTGGTATTTGGTACTTGGCACTTGGTATTTGGTAGTTGGCATTTGGTATTCAGTATTAGGGTTTTTGCTATTTGGTATTTGTTATTTAATATTTGGTATTTGATATTTGATTTTTGAAATGATGAAATACTTGGTATTTGATATTTGGTATTTGCGTACTTGGTATTTGGTATGTAGTACTTAATATATCCTATTTGGTATTTGTTACTTGGTATTTGGTCCTTGTTATTTGGTATTTGGAATATGGTTTCTAGTACTGTCTAGCTATTGATTGAATAAAATTTTATTTTATTCATCGAGTGCGAATTTTAAAATACATTAATTACTGTAGAATAAATAAACGTTATTATTTGAATATTTAAAACCACATATGTAAATATAGTTAATCTACCTGTTATGTCTACTCTCATGCTGTAGTGCTCAATCCATTTCAAAACCACAATGGCGTTAAATACATGCTGTATCAATCTCTGATTGTCACTTTCAATAAATATTCATATCTGTTTCTACATTGTTTTTTTTTTTTTTTTGTAAGTATGGCACCACTGTTTTCCCAACACACATTCAACGATCATCACTCAGCTATTTCGTGCACGAAAACTTTTACACATTTACAAAATGGTGTCAACTGCTCGAACGAATGGTTTACCGCTTCCGTTTCCGGTTGCCAAGCCTCATTAAAAGCGTCCATTATTTGTTTTTCGGCATATGTCGCCGAAAATGGGCGACAGCTTTGGGTGTGACAAGCAGCTTTGTTTATGTCATGGCGAAGTTTGTGTTGGTGCGGGTTATGCAAAAGAAACTTAAACAGGCGTTGGCAGGGATTTGTAGTGTTGGTGGTTTTTCTTGCTGACAATGCTTTTCGCCTGGCGGCTTTTGTAGCCAACTTTCGAAGCAAGAAATACTTGTAAAACTTTCATAAATTTCATAACTGACACCCTCATAACTTTTGTCATTTATGCAATTATTTTTGTTGCTTTCGAATGCGTGTGTGCTTGCTTTTGTGTGTAATATGTTGCTATTGTATGTTTGGCAGAAACTTTCTTTGATTTTGTTGAAATTTGTGTCCAGGGAAAATTTTCAGCGATTAGATATTTTAATGGTTTTTGTTTGGAGCCTGATATCGTTCGCAATGAATGTTCGCATTGCAGTAAAACTTGAGGTATTGTTCAGTATTCAAGGATAAGAATTTTATATGAAAATATAAAGAAAAAAGTTAAAAGAATGGATAAGAATGTATAAGCGATTCATATGTAACTAGGTTGTTAAGATGCAGTTCAAGTTTTAAGCCTTTGCAAACGATAATAACTTGAAGTTTTTCATCAGAAAAGTAAGTAAAAATAAGTGATAATAAGAAATAAGAAATCCATCTTAACTGGGTTGGAATTCTAATAAAATGTGAAATATGAACACAGCGTTTGAAAAGAGTTGACTCACTCAATATATTCCTGCTAAAAGTATGAAACAGCACATGAAAGTCATAAAATTAACAACAAAGCATGAATTTAGTAAATAATACCTTTCAATGTAACCATATTTTTCCATCGCCATTTTTTATTTTTCAATCTGTAGGCATAGATATTAACAAATTGTAAAGAAAACAAAAGAAAATGTTAAGAAAAATTTTATAATATAGATTTCAGATAGATTTCTAGCATTATATGATCTTCAAAAAAAAAAAAAAAAAAAAAAAAAATATTCGATTCGGTGCCCGGTGGTGGTCAACGCAGAAGAGGACGCCCATATCTTCGTTGGAAGGATCAGGTGTTGGATAACCTGACCACGCTTGGTGTTTCCAACTGGCGCCAGCAAGCGCAGAACAGAAATGGCTGGCGCAATTTCTTATACGAGGCCAAAACCGACTTACGGTTGTAAGCGCCAGATAAGTAAGTAAGTAAGATCTTCAAATAGAAGAGATTCTCTTAATTGCTTCAGCTGAAAAACGTATCTTAGAAGAAAAATCCCTCAATTTTGACGAATCTTAAAGTTAGTTACAAAAGATTACTTCAGCCATGAGCAACTTTGTATTATTCTGTTAAATATGTTTCGAATCTTAAAAAAATCCTAATCTTAAAAATCGCAAATTAATTTTGACCCATAGGCCTAAAGTTCTTTCAAAAGCTTATGATGATAAAATTTATGTTTAGGGAGAGGTTTTCAAAATTATTTTGGTGGCTGACGGATTTTAATTCGTGATAATTCAACGATGGACCACATATGCCACTCAGCGAAATAGGCACTGTTCACTGGTTATGAGACATTTTTTATTCCTTTCTTTCCTTAGAATAATTCGTTCCGGGCAGTTTAATTAGAAAAATATTAATATACTAGCGCCAGAGTGGTACGTGGCTTCGTCGCGGATGTTTTCTTTTTATCCATAGTTTATCGTTATCAATTTATAAAAAAACTTGTTGAATCATACAAGGTAGGAGTGACAACTGGCTATTTTCTCACGAGTGTCTTGCACCGACTATCATTTGCCTGTATATTTTACTTTCTATTTTCGTTTTTACTTTTTTCGTTCTCTTATTTATACTATTTTTGACAGTTGGTGCAATACGAAAAAACTGTCACACCTACCTTGTATAATTGTATCATGGCTGAGAACAAAGAGAGAGAAGAGTAGAGAGCAACATAGAGTTTATTGAATGCATGGCATTGTGGATGATTTTTTAAAAAACTTTACACTTTAATTAAAGATACTTTTTATTAACATTTCGTAAGGAAAATACCCCTATATCCTTTTGCAGCACAAATGTGATATTTTAAAACTTATTTTATAAAAATCGGACTAGTACTTTTGGAGCTTAACGGTAACAAAAAATGTTCATTTTAATTTTATGTTTGCTGATTATAATTTTTATCTGTTGTACTGCTTAAAGATCTCTCTGTATCTTATTGTACTAATAAAAAAAAAAAAAAAAAATAAATAACTGGCCATTTCAGCCCTTGAAAGGATTTTGACCTAGCTTCTTATGATCAATTGTGTTGTGCGTGTTATTAAGTTTGTACACAACTGACCGAGAACTGGACCTACATGTTTAACGTCGACTCCGAACGGCGATGAACGGAATGTTGTTATTCTCAAGAAGCTTTACATGGCATTTTGAATACTCTCTGAGGTTTGCCATTGTCTGCAGAGAGGTGGCGGCCGTACAGAAAAATCATTTTAATTCAAATAATTTTCTGTCGCTGCTGGGGTTCGAACCTGGGTCTCCAGGTTCGTTGACATAGCGGCCACGCACTTTAACCAACTACGCCACGGACGCCACACTAATAATTGGTCTAATAAATGAAAAATGAAATGAAAAATAATAGTATAGATATTGATGGGCAGGAACCCTCATGATTTTAATTTTGTTCGGATGATTAATGCAGGATTGTCTGATGGAAAATATAAGGTCGCTGTAGTTGGTTATATTTCCAAAGTCGATTTGCTAACCGTACATATAATGTAGGGTTGGCAACTAAGTAATTGTGGATTTCACTCATAGATGGCTTTAGTTGAATTTTTAGGTTTGCTGACGTAATCGAATTGTCAAACACATTTTCTGACTTGATAGTTGGTACTTCAACTGTCAATCAGTAAAAAAATTTGTTTGATCGGTTGTGTAGTTTTTGTGTAGCGTCTGTTGAGAAATGGAAAATCAAAACGAACATTTTCGTCATATTTTGCTTTTTTATTTCCGGAAAGGAAAAAACGCATCGCAAGCTCACAAAAAGTTATGTGCTGTTTATGGTGACAAAGCTTTAAAAGAACGGCAGTATGAAAATTGGTTTGCCAAATTTCGTTCTGGTGATTTTTCACTCAAAGATGAAAAACCCTCTGGTCGTCCAGTTGAAGTTGATGACGACCAAACCAAGTCAATAATCGATTCGGATCGTCATAGTACAACACGTGAGATTGCAGAGAAGCTTTACTTTAGAGAATGTATTGAAAATCGCTTAAAAAAACTTTGCTATGTACGAAACCTCGATATATGGGTTCCTCATGAACTGAAAGAAAATCATTTAATACAACGCATTTACATCCGCGATTTGTTAAAGAAACATAATGACAATGTTCCATTTTTGAAACGATTGATAACTAGTGATGAAAAATGGGTTTTCCAACAATCTCAATCAGAAAAGATCGTGGAGCAAGCCAGGTGAACCAGCTCAAACAACATCAAAAGCTGATATTCACCAAAAGAAAGTTATGTTATCAGTTTTGTGGGATTAAAAAGGAATTGTCTACTTTGAACTTTTACCAACCAACCGAACGATCAATTCAGATGTCTACATTGAACAACTAACAAAATTGAACTATGCAGTTGAAGAAAAGCGGCCCGAATTTACAAATCGAAAAGGTGTTGTATTACATTACGACAATGCAAGGCCACATACATCTTTGGTCACTCGGCAAAAATTATTGGAGCTTGGTTGGGATGTTTTGCCACATCCACCATATAGATAGATAGATATGCTTGGGGCGAGCTAGTTCCGCTCTGGCACTGCGGCTTCTTGTGATGCCTATTGTGCCATACCTTTTCTTTTCTTAAAGCAGTTCGTTTGGTTTAGTTTTTTTCAGAAAACATAATATATTTTCGAGGTTGAGGATCGCAAGGTGTCCTTGAGAGACTATTTCGCTATTTAGGATTCTCTTTCTTATATGGAGAAGAGCTGGACATTCAGTGAGAATATGTCTGGAGGTTTCTTCATCCTCAAGGCATAATCTACATAATGAATCAGTAGCGAGATTCATTTTTTGTAGGTGTTTCTTTAGTTTGCAGTGTCCAGTTATAATTCCGGTCATCATCTTTAGGTCTTTCTTCCCTAAGTTGATAAGAAATTTCGATTTCTTGGGAGAAAGTTCTGCGAATATTTGCTTAGTGCATATCTGTCCTAAGCAGTTCTTCCAGATGTCTTGAGATTCGCGGAATGAGGTTTTTTTGATGTGTTGCTTGAACAGATTCTTACCAACCCCACAGAACGGTTCCGGTCCTGTGAGTGGTGATGATGCTCCCTGTTTGGCCAGGGAGTCTGCTCTTTCGTTCCCGTCAAAACCACAGTGGGCAGGAATCCACTGTAGAGTAACTTTATTGTTTTGCGCAGCCAGGTCGTTGAGGACGTCTACAGTCTCCAGCACTAGCTTGGATTTTATGATGGTTGATGTCAGAGCTTTAAGGGCAGCTTGACTATCAGAGAAGACGAAAATTGATTAGCCCCTAACATTGTTCATACAGTTCAGTCTGACGCATCTGTTAATGGCTATGATTTCCGCTTGAAAGATTGTGGTAAATAGACCTGCACTGAAGAAGTGGCTCTCATTGGAGTGTTCTCCAAAGACCCCTGCTCCCGTGCCTTTCTCCATTTTGGAGCCATCTGTGTACCACACAAGGTCATTTTCGGACGGACTTAGTTTCTCGTGTTCCCAGTCGGATCTGGGGGGGATAACTACGATGAAGTTTTTGTTAAACCGGCTTTTGGGAAGCATGTCATCTAATGGCATGCAGAACTCCTTTTCTCGCTTTAGGGTTGTGATTAAGGTTAGGTGTCCCTTTAAGGAATGGTTTGGGACAGTGTAACCCAGATGGAAAAGTCTGTGAAGGCTGAGCTTCGCCTCCATCTGGATGTGTATGTGGATTGGGGTGAGCCCTAAGATGACATTGAGGGCTGCTGTTGGCGTAGATCTTATGCAGCCTGTCATACATATTCCTGCACATCTTTGAACTCGTCCTAACCGCTTGATGGTTGATCCTTCTAGCGTTTTCGACCACCATACTACAGACGCGTATGTTAGTGCTGGTCTGACAATCAAAGTGTAGAGAGTGTACATCATCTTAGGGCTTAGCCCCCAGTTTTTGCCGCAAATTCTTCTGCAGGTCCACAAAGAGGCTGTTGATCTACTGATGATGCGGTCTATGTGGAGGTTTCAGGACAGTTTGCTGTCCAGGATCACTCCCAGGTATTTTGCTGAGTTGGAAAAATCTACTTTTTCCCCAAAAAGTACCGGGCAAGTAAGATTGAGCTTGCGTCGTTTTGTAAAAGGAACAATGACTGTCTTTTTTGGGTTTACGGAGAGGCCTTCGTTATTGCACCATCTCTGTACTGTGTTCAGTGCTGCTTGTAGAACATCAGACACTGTGTTTTCAAAGCTCCCCCGTATGATGACTGCTACGTCATCAGCATACCCAACCGCCTCTATCCCAGTTTCTTTGAGTTCAACTAGGAGACTATCTACAACTAGTGACCAAAGCAGAGGTGATAGGACGCCTCCTTGCGGGCATCCCCTGGTTGTAGTTGCTTTGAGGGAAGTGTTATCCAGGCAGGTCTGGATAACTCTGCTATTGAGTGTCGTCATAATCCACCTGCCTATGATTGTTGGCATGTCAAGGTTATTAAGTGCCCTTCTAGTGGACTCGTATGACGTTTTATTGAAGGCTCCTTCGACGTCAAGGAAAGCGACAATACATATTTCCTTGCAGTCGATAGATTTTTCACATTGACTCTGTTGATTTACCCGTTTGATAGGCATGTTGTGCCTTACTTAGGGGGTATATTGACAAGGCATTCTCCCTGATGTATTTGTCGATTATTTTCTCCATGCTTTTCAGTATGAAGGACATAAGGCTGATGGGTCTGAAAGATTTTGGATTACTCTCTGAGCCTTTCCCAGCCTAAGGAAGGTATAAATCCACCATATAGTCCTGACCTTGCACCATCTGATTACTTTTTATTTCGATCTTTGCAAAACTCCTTAAATGGTAAAAATTTCAATAATGATGATGATGTCAAATCGTACCTGGTTCAGTTTTTTGCTGATAAAAAACAGAAATTTTATTAACGTGGAATTATGATACTGCAATACATTACAGAATAAAGTTATTTCGTTCCATGAAAAAATTATCTTTTATTTTCTAAGAAAAATCCGCAATTTCCTAGTTGCCAACCTGTATTTTCCTCTGTTTTGATTTGCAAAATCAGTGTCAAATTCAACTCATATATATCATATTTATATCAATCAGATATAGATATAGATATAAATAGATATAGATATAGGTGAAGAAAAAAAAATTCGTAAAAGAAGTAAAAACTATTCCAAAATATTAAACAACTATTTATAACACGTCTCGAAAAAAAAACAAATTTTTCGAATAACCCCAAATGATTGATTTTAAGGTAAAATAACAATTATAAAACCATGTGGCAGTCCCGCCCCTCCCCCGCCAAAATTAAACCCGCCCCTCTCACAATTAAATAACAATTATAAATCCATGCAGCAGCCACGCCTCCGCTGACCCTTTTTCTAATGGGAAATCGGTAGTGTTCGATTCTGTTAAAAAAGCATGCGATTCTGTTAAAAACAACATGCTCCAAAAGTATGCTATATTTTTAAAATCACAAGATTTATGTCTTCGCTACGCTACTCTAGATGGCACTGTCTGTCGATAAATAGGTAGCAACATTAAACAAGAACCATGTGCACAGCAAACATAAACATCAAATGTTGGTTTTAAATTTCATGTAATTGTGTACAATTTATATAAGTTAGAGAGTTCAAACGTGAATTTTTCTCCCAGTAAGGATCAAACAGACCAACAAGTGCTTACATCAACATTGTACAATCAGTACTTTGGGCACACCAAATGCTCAAAGTGTGACCTAAAAACGCTATCAACCGCCGCTTGATCACTATCAACCACCCTACTAACCTCCGAGAATAACGTATTCTACGTCAAAACCGATATGATCGATTTATATGGCTAAGTTATTAAGTTATTGTGTATGATCGGGGAATGTATGTTTCTCCGATATATGCTTTTACATAAGATTTGAAAGTTCAAAATAAATTATATTCTTTGGATCAAACCGTTGGTTCTCGTTCTCGATTGATTCGAACACTCTCTCTCTCTCGATTGGGAAAAGAAGAAATAAAAAAAAAAAAATAAAATTTAACTCTTTAAAAGAAAAGTAAATAGTTTTGTCTATAAAAAAACTGAATTTATAATTTACTTGTCTGCTTACTTTATTTCCAAGTATCTTATATTTAAATACATAGAAGATAAAATCTGTATTTCGGAAATAAAAGGTTTTTAGTTGGAGAAGATTGTATTGTATTAAACAGCTCTTTACAAGAAATCAAGCGCAAATATATAACACCTCCACACATAGAGGTTTTGCATTAAGCTAGAAAACAGGGTTTAAGTTATGAAGGTTTTATTATTTTCATGACCTCACTTTGTGAGGGACTTATATGGGAAAGGCGTGGTTTTCATTCAAATTTTCTTTATTTCTAAAATGTCAAAAATATATGTTTTGAACTTATAAAAGTTTTATATTGTGACAAAGTCACTTTTTATTGGAGGAAGTCAAAGTTGTCATTCCATTTTGAAATAATTATATTCTTTGGATCAAACCGTTGGTTCTCGTTCTCGATTGATTCGAACACTCTCTCTCTCTCGATTGGGAAAAGAAGAAATAAAAAAAAAAAATAAAATTTAACTCTTTAAAAGAAAAGTAAATAGTTTTGTCTATAAAAAAACTGAATTTATAATTTACTTGTCTGCTTACTTTATTTCCAAGTATCTTATATTTAAATACATAGAAGATAAAATCTGTATTTCGGAAATAAAAGGTTTTTAGTTGGAGAAGATTGTATTGTATTAAACAGCTCTTTACAAGAAATCAAGCGCAAATATATAACACCTCCACACATAGAGGTTTTGCATTAAGCTAGAAAACAGGGTTTAAGTTATGAAGGTTTTATTATTTTCATGACCTCACTTTGTGAGGGACTTATATGGGAAAGGCGTGGTTTTCATTCAAATTTTCTTTATTTCTAAAATGTCAAAAATATATGTTTTGAACTTATAAAAGTTTTTTATTGTGACAAAGTCACTTTTTATTGGAGGAAGTCAAAGTTGTCATTCCATTTTGAGATCTTAAGGTCAAGTGCAAAATTCAAAATAAAAGCTGAATTTGCAAAATTTTAAGACATAAGTAAGCTGCCTTTTAAGTCATGTGCCTTGGCAACAATAAGCATTAGTAGTTCTATTTTGATAGTTTCGTTCAAAAATATAACATTTTCTGGAATAAACGTACTCACAAGGTTTTTTGTATGTACGCTCATTGTGTTTTTTGCGTGGTGGTGGTTTGAAAATTGTATTTCAACATAAAAATACAAAAAAAAAAAAAAAAAAAATCAACTTAATTTTCTTATTATTGTCAAGCAAATTTTTCCCTTTCCGGTCGATTGTTCTGTCTTTGGCCCAACCCATTGTTTTGCTTATTGTAACGATCTTTTTGTAACACATGGTCCAATAAGTCCCGAGACCAGAGAACGTAAATAAACGAAACGACATCCGAACCGATCTCTCAGAGGGTGATACAAAAACGTTATTTTTTATTTGTTTCGTTCGTGAGGGCTAACGGAACACGAAACTTTTCAGTGGAAGAGAGAACTAACGTAATTTTTATAATTTTTGCTAACGTGTCAGTATAGGAAACGAAACCAAAGCAAACGTTACATTAATGATCACTGGTATGCAAAAGGCATTGAACTCAAACTCCGTGGAAAGAGTCAGCATGCGAATGATACTTGCCTCTTCTATCGCGTTGATTTTTAATTTTGCTTTTGACTGTCGGTCATAC
Source organism: Pherbina coryleti (assembly GCA_943735915.1). Classification (NCBI taxonomy): domain Eukaryota; kingdom Metazoa; phylum Arthropoda; class Insecta; order Diptera; family Sciomyzidae; genus Pherbina; species Pherbina coryleti. The sequence continues at coordinate 126,823,173 of OX030951.1, read as the reverse complement.
ATATTAATTAACCCTCTCCGGTCTTTCCTTAAAGGCCATCTGTTCAGGTGTATGGAAAAAATGTACAAAACTCATAAAATTTGTATGGGAGAATCCCTAAGGAGCTGTCGGAGAGAATAGGTGTCAAAGGCAAAAATGTTCCTTTTGCAAAAGTAATGGGGGTTGGTCATACATATTAACCCTCTCCGGTCCTTCCTTAAAGCTCCCCTGTTCAGGTGTAGGGAATAAAAACACAACATTAATTTCATTCATTCGTCGCTCAATCATTTTGTTTTGTTTATGGTTTCGCTAGTAACAGAAAACGGAAAACAAAACAGACGTCCAATCGTTCCTTTGTTGTTTGAATCGTTTTTGTTTCGTTCGCTTGAAAGATCGGAACGTAACAAAATAGAACAATTCGTTTTTGGTTATTTGCGCTCTCTGCCCGAGACTAAGTAATAAAAAAACTTTTTTTTCAAATATTCTTCTTTTTTCATCAACATAGGTTCCTTCAAGAGCAATACATTCATTCCACCGCTCTTCTAACTCTTCAATACTGGTTTTGTAGAACGATTTGTGCTTCGCCTCAAAAGACGCTTCAGTTTCAGCCATCACCTCTTCATTGGCGCCAAATCTCTTGCTGGCAAGCAGTTTTTTGAGGTCAACAAAGAGCCAGTAGTCGCTGGGGGCCAAATCTGGCGAATACGGAGGATGAGGAAGCAATTCGAAGCCCAATTCGTGGATTTTCGCCATCGTTTTTATCGATTTGTGACACGGTGCATTGTCTTGGTGAAAAAGAATGTATTTCTTCTTCAAATGGGGCCGATTTTTCGCGATTTCATCCTTCAAACGCTCCAACAACTCTATATAATAATCGCTGTTGATTGTTTTCCCTTTTCGAGTTAGTCGATGAACAAAATTCCATGCGCATCCCAATATACAGATGCCATAATCTTTCCAGCGGACTGTTGTGTTTTTGGTCGCTTTGGCCTGCTTTCATTGGTTCCTCTCAACTCAGCTGACTACCGTTTTGATTCCGGTGTTTAATGGTGGATCCATGTTTCATCCATTGTCACATACCGGCGCAAAAATTTATGTTTATTCTTTGTAAACAGTGCCAAACAGCTCTCCGCATCATCGACACGTTGTTGTTTTTGGTCCGGTGTGAGAAAACGCGGCACCCATTTGGAAAGCAGCTTTCTCATCGACAAATATTCTTGTAATATTGTTCCCACACTGCCTTTCTATATCTTCAGAGCCTCAGCAAGCTCGCGCACCTTCACTTCACGGTCGGCCAATACCTAACGGGTGTTTTTTTTTAGGGATTTGTTTTTCGAATAGAGATAAACTGGCATTTTGTGGTCAAATCTGGCAACTCTAATGTCATTTATGTTCAGTTGGGTTTGCCATTTCATCATGAACAGGTTAACAAAAGAAAACGCGTGCAAATTTATTTCGAAAATAATGGTTCAGTTCGCGAAGTTTACCTCAAGCTCCGTCCATTTTATGGTCGACATAATCGTCCATCAGAGCAATTAATTCGGTTAACCATGGGTCGTTTTCGCACTACGTTTACTCTATGTGATAATACGCATCCGCAGAGACGTCGAACAGTGCGCACCGAAGAAACAATTGCCGCTGTAGAGCAAAATGTTGAAGAGGACCCGAATGAATCGATTCGCCACCGTGCACAGCAATTGGAGCTTTGTCCACCAACTTTATGGAAGATATTGTGCAAAGATCTTGGCTTGCGACCTTACAAGATCCAGCTTGTGCAAGAATTAAAGCCGCGAGACCATGCAATGCGTCGTGATTTTGGTGTATGGGCCGAAAATGAGATTGATCTCGATGCTGATTTTCATCGCAAAATTTTGTTCAGTGATGAGGCTCATTTTTGGTTGAATGGCTACGTCAACAAACAAATTGCCGCATTTGGAGTGAAGAGCGTCCACATGAGATCCTTGAGACGCCATTACATCCACAAAAACTGACTGTTTGGTGTGCTTTATGGGCTGGTGGAGTCATTGGGCCATACTTCTTCCGAAATAATGCTGGAGAGTCAGTTACCGTTAATGGAGAACGGTATAGAGCCATGATAACCGACTATTTTGTTCCCGAATTGGATGGCATGAATGTGGATGAGTTGTGGTTCCAACAAGACGGCGCTACATGCCACACAGCGCACGTCACAATCGATTTATTGAAGGAAACATTCGATGAGCGCATAATTTCGCGGAATGGACCTGTCAATTGGCCACCAAGATCGTGTGATTTGACACCATTGGATTATTTTCTTTGGGGATATGTGAAGTCGCTCGTCTACGCCAACAAACCAGAAACGTTAGGGGACTTGGAGGCCAACATTCGTGGCGTTATTGCCGACATACGGCCCCATATGCTCGAAAAAGTGGTTGAAAATTGGACCTGTAGAATTGGCTTTATTCGAGCCAGCCGCGGCGGCCACATGCCCGAAATCATATTTAAACATTAATGGCATAAAATTATCCTTCCAATAAAGCCAAATTGATGGACATTAAAACGATTTTCTTGTGTTTTATTTCAATTCGAAGTTCTATACCTCTAAAAAAAACACCCTTTATTTGTGTACTTTTTTTATGTTTTGTGGAACAACTGCCTCATTTGGGCATCCTGAACGTTCAGTATCATTTGTGTCTGTACGACCAAGTTTAAACTCAGCATACCATCGGAAAATGGTTGCTTTTGACGGAGCAGAGTCCGAATAACACTTTCGAAGCAATTGCTCAGCTTGGATGGTATTTTTGCCATCCAAAAACAGTGATAAATCAACACACGGAATTGCTTTGAATCCATTATTTTGAAAATATCAACAGTAGCGTCACTTAAATCACTGCAACTTCTGAACTAAAGGTTAGATTGTCATGAAATTTTTACACGTATTGTTTGAAGGTTGGAACTATCGAAATATTGTATCGATATTTTACACCAAAATTATCATGCAGTGGTTTCACTGATCTACTTGATATCTTTGGAGCCTCAGCTATATCACAAGCTTGCACTTTTAGATTGTCTTATGCGATATCATGAACATTATGGGTCATATCTGCAGTTGCTACCTCTTTCTCTTCAGAAGTGCTTGTACGACCACGTTTGAATTCAGTGAACCAATAAATGATGGTTGATTTCGATGAAGCATTTACCATATATTTGTCAATACACACCTTTCCTTGCAGTGTTTTTTCCCCACTCACAAAACAATGATTTATCAAAACTTAAATTTTCTCTTTTGAAAAGATTGTTACATAAAAAATAAAATTTTATCCATTCTAATGGCCATTGCGTAAAACGGGCTAAAATTTTGACAGTCATCGTTTGATATATGCCAGACCATAATATACGCCTTTTTCGAGAGAAATGCGTCTTACATCTGATTTTTGTTATAACGAAGATTGTTTCTTTGATTTTATGAAGCTTACTTTGAAGCTTTTGTCTTATGATAAGTGTTCCACATAAAATTCTTTCAGAGCTGAGCGCCTTGTACCTTTTTTCACATTAGAAAAAAAAGCTATTTTCTAAAAATACCAGAGATTTAAGACCATACATACTTAAGAATTAATCTCTATGAATATTTTTTTTTTATTTAGAACAACATAGAACAATATATTTAAAAAAAATGTATGTACTTCTATCAACCTAACAACCCAACTTTAACTCATGCCTTTTGATGATTAATGAGCGAATCCAGTAAAGTTCTCAGCAAATGTGTGCCAATAAATCAATCAGAATATCTCATTAATTCTGCTGTTAAATTAATGTGAAGATTTTTGCTTTTCCACCGATAGCAATATCCACAAAAGATATATAAAAAAACCCTAGCAATCCGTTAAGTGGTTATGAATAACCGGTAATAAATAATAAACTTCACGCTATCAAAAACTATTTAATATGCAAAAATGTGTCTACTTGCCGAAAGACTTGACAGGCAAGACAGTCACAATAGATAGAAATCAACACACACTAACACACACACACACTTCCTGAAACACACATGCACATTGAAACATTCACACATTTTGTGTAGAAGTCAGCAAGTCGACAACTTTTCGACTATCATTCTTTGGGTACAAACTCTCGAACAGCTTGGAATATTAATAGTTTTATCGAATGTATATAAATCATTATTTGGCAAACAGCAATAACAACATTGACAGCAACAACTAGAGTGAGATATACATACATATGTATATAAGTTTCTAGACAAATACATAGTCAACGTAATATTTTGAAAATTGATTAAATACTTTGTCAAACTTGCTTGGGTTTCAACATTTTTTTTCAACATATTTTCAATTTGTCAGCATCAGAGGAAATTTGTCAATAAGTTTTCACAGTTTTTGTTTTCTTTTGGTATTTGGGATTTAAGAGTATCTTCGCTCAAACTTTCCTCATATTTAAATAGACTCATGTGACAAAGGTAACCAGCCGTATATAAACTTCATTATCGCCGAATTATAAGTCAAAAGTTAGTTTATATTCTGGCAGGGAAAATTTATTAAAATATTAACATAAACAGAGGCAAAATGGCGATTTAGGAGCAAAGCTCCCCAAAAGGTTCCGAGGGATATTAAAAAAAAAAAATGAATACAATTTAGAATTTTAGAGCTAAAGTCAATCTTTATCAATTAAAAACATTTTTTTTTAGTTTTGATCCAAGGACTTTAGGTGTAGTACCTTTTTAGTCAAGTCTACTTTGGTTCAAAAAGGGATGAAAGATTAGTGGGAAGGATAGGATAATCAATTGACTCGGTGGAAAGTAAAAAATATGTGAATTTGAATATGAGGAATGTGTTATGCTTTTATGTCAGTCAATTCAAGTTATAAGGCGATCTCATCCACGAATCAACAACCACAAACCACCAACCACCACGCCTTGGAGAATTTTTAGTATGAGAAAAAAATGAAAATAAGCCCTAAAAGCCGTTTCAGTCCCCCTCTCGGTCTATAAAACTGTTAGCTTAGTTATCTGTTAGCTTCTGAATTTTTTCTTAAAATTTCTAACGATGCTTCAGTTTATATTTGTACAAAAAATGGGGATTCCACGCCCACTATTTCAGGTAGCTGCCATACAAAGTGGTAAACCAGTGTACAACTTTAGGATTCCATTCCTGACACGAAAACTGAGATGGATTCTGAATTTTTTTTTTTTTTAACATCTTACAATGCTTTAGTTTATAATTGTAGAAAAAATGGGGAGGCCACGCCCACTATTTCAGGTAGCTGCAATACTAAGTGGTTAGCCAGTGTACAATTTCAAGAAAACATTCCTGTCGCAAAAATTGAGATAAATTCAATTTTATAGAATTACTCAAATTTCGAATATTTTTGTGTTTTGCAAGATTCACATCTTGGCTTTTTTCATTTGAAATCTTGTTTTCGACATAACTGAAAATATCATCCATATCTTTTTGTTATACCACAAATCAAAAATTTCAAAAACTTTCGAGAAACAAAGAAATTTTTCGCGGGGTTGCAAGTGGCAGCGAAAATTATTTCTACAGTATAAAAGCTGATTTTCACGATTAAATTCATATATAGGGTGTTTTTTCAGCTGCATGAGAAGTTTCGATGGTTGTGACAGTTGACAGTTAAGAATGTCAAACTGTTTTGACATTTCTGTTCAGTAAGGTTTGGCAATTCATCATGAATCATGTTTAACGCCAGAACAACGCATCCAAATTGTGGAATTTTACTTTAAAAAAATGAATCTGTTCGCGAAGTTCACTTCGTCCATTTTACGATCAACATAATCGGCCTAGTGAGCAAGCAACTCGTGCGGCTATTGTTCGTTTTCGCACTAATTTTACTTCCCTCGATTCAAAATCATCAACCAGACAAAGAAATTTGCGTACCGAAGAGAATATTGCTGTTGTAGAGCGAAGTGTTGAAGGAGACGCCGAAATGTTTATTCGCTGCCGTTCTCAACTTGTTGGCAGCGTTCTCAACTTTGTCCATCGACTACGTGGAAAATTTTATGTAAGGATCTCGGTTTATGTGGCTGTAAAATACAACTCGTGCAACAATCAAATTTTATGTAAGGATCTCGGTTTATGTGGCTATAAAATACAACTCGTGCAACAATCAAAGCCAAATGACCGCGACAGTTACTTACCATCCAAGATTAAATCCACCTTCAAGCGTACCCTTTCAAAATCACATCTAATAAAAACCAAACTAATCTTGCTTCCTATGTTTATAACTCAAAATTCACCTTCGTTCCTTTCTTGCCCTCAATTATAAAAACATTCCTTACGTAAATACTCTCAATGTTTCCACCCTAAGCATATAGCATGATCAGCTATGGGCAGAGAGCGGTCTGGGAGTGTTGAGAGCAAGAATTGAGAGCAAAGGCTTATGTAGCAAAACAAAACGCAGCAACAAATCAAAGACAATAGACAAACACACAAGCAACACAGAAGCTTTAAATGTACACTAAGGGAAATAACGAATATTAACATTATCCACGCCCGTGTATAAATTTTATTTAAATATAATAAATCAAATATTTTCTCTACAACTCGTTTTTTCCGTATTTAAATTTTATCTATACCACACGGTGAAGCTTCTGACTTATTCCAAGCAACTGAAATAGCCGACGAGTCGCAACAACATCGCACTCTGTTTTTCCTGCAGTTTATCAATGAAGTTTTTAGAAATAAGATTCTTGCTTGTTGCTGAATACTCCCGGTTTGTTATAATTCTCGTTTGGTTTTTGTAATGAAAATTATATAGCCTAGATGTATTGCAATAGTATTTTTTCTGGTTGGATGAAAATTGACAGAGAAATGTACACCTAACCTCAAACAGTTAAAAACATGTTTTTTGAGGATATCTCGAAATTAAGAAATAAATGGTTGCCATTTTTAAAATCTCCGCTTCAAATAACTTTAAAGAAGTGTATGAGAAACCAGTTCTCGAGATAAAGCAATATGTGAGTAGGTTTCACAGTATGTGAGTAGGTTTTTCAGTGGCGTCCGTGGCGTAGTTGGTTAAAGTGCGTGACCGCTATGTCAAAGAACCTAGAGACCCAGGTTCGAACCCCAGCAGCGACAGAAAATTATTTGAATTAAAATAATTTTTCTGTACGGCCGCCACCTCTCTGCAGACAATGGAAAACCTCAGAGAGTAATCAAAATGCCATGTAAAGCTTCTTGAGAATAAGAACATTCCGTTCATCGCCGTTCGGAGTCGGCGTTAAGCCTGTAGGTCCATTTCTCGGTCAATTGTGTACAAACTTAATAACACGCACAACACAATTGATCATAAGAAGCTAGGTCAAAGTCCTTTCAAGGGCTGAAATGGCCAGTTATTTATTTTTTTTTTTTTTTGAGTAGGTTTCACACTAGTGTGAATATGTTTTTTTGACATATGAATTTGACTTTTTAACCGTAAAATTGTTAAACTTTAAGTAGTTAACATTTTTATTGGTGAACGAATTCGGAACGTTTTGTCATACTAGTGCTATTTGTGTTGTTTACAGAAACTTGGAACATACATCTTGGTAAAAAAATTGAATTAAATCGTGAACATTTTCGTGCGATGATTTTCTACGAATTTCGATGTGGATTAAACCAACAGCAGTTTGGCAGTGAACTCGCTTCGACTTTTGGTGATGAAAGCATCATCTGGAGCCACTGTAAATTCAATCGTGGTCGCACTTCGTTACAGAACGAATTTCGTGAAGGTCGTCTAAAATCGGCTGTTGTGCCACAAAAATTTCGATGCTGTGCGTGATTTGATATTGCACGATCGTAATGTGATCTTTGGGGATTAGTGGGACCAGCATAAATAATTTGGTCGTCAAAAAGATTTGTTCGTTGGATTCCGTACACCTGAGGTCAATAACCTCTATAGAGGTCATATTGGTCTCCTTGAGACAAAAACATTGATATACCAAACTATAAAATCCGACTGTAAACACCAGAGATATGAAATTATATGTCAATGCGCGACCCCTACGTTCGGTCAAAAAATTTTTTTTTCGTAATTGTCTTGCAAAAATACGTCATATTCGCTGGTTTTTGATTCGATTCAAAACATAGAATTGATGACTCATCCGCCGTACAGTTCTGACTTGGCACCTAATGATTTCTTCTTATTCCGGCAGATAAAAAATAAATTGCGAGGTCATCGTTTTTCGACGCCTGAAGTCAAATCATATGTGTTGGAGTTACCTCAATAGGCCAAAACACATAGAAAGCATGCATTCCTCAAGCATGCATCATGCCTGTGAAGCATGCTTGGTTAAAGCACATCGAAAGCATGCATCGCATATGCGATAAATTCCAAACTGAATAGAAATTTTGACGTGACGAAGTTGCGTTGTACTGCTCTAGTTTCCAAAAAAGTTGAAAAATGAATTTTTTAAAAATTCATCTGCGTTTCATTGAATTGTTACTCGCTGGGTATAAGAGCTATGATAAATAAAGTAGTATAACCATAAAGGTTAATTCTTTGACTATATTAAAAAAACAAAAACAAAATTTAATACGACATAGGGAAAATTTGTTACATGGAATTATAACTCGCTGAGTATTAGTGCTAGGATAAAAAATACGATACGCCAAAAAAGGCCTACTGGAAGCCCTCACAACAAAATTACACAAAAAATTTCTGACATCATGGGGACGCTGAGAGATAAGCTCAAAGATCGATTACGCAACATTCATGCAGCGGCGTTGCATTGAATTTTTACTCAATGAGTATATAACCTACGATAAAAGTTTGAAAAGGAAAATAAAGTTTTTATACATGGCTTTACGACAAAAATAAAAAAAAAATTCCGGCGTAGTCAGGTCGTGAATATAACAGCTTATGTAACAGAAATGTAATATCGTTGCATGGAATTATTACTCACTCAGGAGGAGCGTAAATTAAATTGTAAATTTTGTTTTACGACAGCATGGATGTGTTATTACGCTTTACAACTAAATTACAAAAAAAATTTTGTTGTCATGATTTCAGGGATGCAATCACATAATGCAGTAAAAATGCTACAGCCATGAAAAAATGTTGCATGGATTTTTAACTCTGTGACTACTGGTGCAACGGTAAATTTTAAGGAACGAAAACAAAGGTGAGGTCTTCGGGCATATGACAAAAATAAAAAAAAATTTGACAGCGTGTCAAAAACCCTCAGGGCACCGCCTAATGTGACGCATATGCATCATTTTTGCTGGATTTATTGAAATTAGAGCACAACCAATGGGGAAGCAAAAAAAAAGCTAAACGAAAAGCACCAACTCCAAATCCAACAACAACTCCAACTCTAACACCAACACCAACACCAACACCAACACCAACACCAACACCAACACCAACACCAACACCAACACCAACACCAAAACCAACACCAACACCAACACCAACACCAACACCAACACCAACACCAACATCAACACCAACACCAACACCAACACCAACACCAACACCAACACCAACACCAACACCAACACCAACACCAACACCAACACCAACACCAACACCAACACCAACACCAACACCAACACCAACATCAACACCAACACCAACACCAACATCAACACCAACACCAACATCAACACCAACACCAACATCAACACCAACACCAACACCAACATCAACATCAACATCAACACCAACACCAACAGCAACACCAACACCAACACCAACACCAACATCAACATCAACATCAACATCAACATCAACATCAACATCAACATCAACATCAACATCAACATCAACATCAACATCAACATCAACATCAACATCAACATTAACATCAACATTAACAACAACATCAACATCAACATCAACATCAACATCAACATCAACACCAACACCAACACCAACACCAACACCAACATCAACATCAACATCAACATCAACATCAACATCAACATCAACATCAACATCAACATCAACATCAACATCAACATCAACATCAACATCAACATCAACATCAACATCAACATCAACATTAACAACAACAGCAAGAAACTTCGTCACGTCAAAACCTACGGGTGTGTCCACGGCACAGCCAACTCTTTTTTAAAGCAAAAGTAGTGAAAACAAGTAGGTGGCGTCCGTGGCGTAGTTGGTTAAAGTGCGTGGCCGCTATGTCAAAGAACTTTGGAAACCCAGGTTCGAAACCCAGCAGCGACAGAAAATTATTTGAATTAAAATAATTGTTCTGTACGGCCGCCACCTCTCTGCAGACAATGGCAAACCTCAGAGAGTAATCAAAATGCCATGTAAAGCTTCTTGAGAACGAGAACTTTCCGTTCATCGCCGTTCGGAGTCGGCGTTAAGCATGTAGGTCCGGTTCTCGGTCAATTGTGTACAAACTAATTAACACGCACACCACAATTGATTAGAAGAAGCTAGGTCAAAGTCCTGTCAAGGGCTGAAATGGCCAGTTATTCATTTTTTTTTTTTTTTGTGAAAACACATTAAATTTAATCAAAAACAATTAAAAATGGAATTGGAGGATATTTTATGATTAATGATAGTGTTGATATTGCTTTCATTTTACACATGTCTTCTGTCAATACTTTGATGCCTGCAAAAAGTTAAAAGTTCGCCAACTTCAGGCATGCTTCAAGCATCATGCATGCGTGCATGCTTTTAATGTGGGCTACTTCATAACAATACGTATATTCACTCACAAATGTCAGATGCTTGAAGTATGCATGCCTCCTATGTGTTTCGACCTAATCGCAGTGGAAAAAGTGCTTCGAAAATTGGTTCAAGTGCATGCAAATGTCTATCGCTCTTTATAGAGAATTTTTTGAAAAATAATAAAGCCATTTCCAATTGTAAATGTTTTTTTTCATTTGTTTACTCAAGATTTTAAAGGCAAATCCCGTATTTGTAAACTAGTGTAATCAATTAAATAAATTCGATTTTCAAAAAATTGTTTGCCTAAAACATTCCTTCAACCTATTCAAGTCGTTTTAGGTTTGGTTTAAAAAATTCTTTTTATAAACTCGTAAACATTTTTTCTGCTCCTTCAAGCCAACAATTGTTAATCTTAGGAAAATCTACCTACCATACATACATTCCTACGTTACGGTTCTCATAAGTGACACAGTGAAGTATTATTTATACAAATACATATATCTACACTAAGGGAAATAACGCATATTAGCATTATCCACGCCTCAGTATAAATTTTATTTAAATATTTACGTGGATAAATCAAATGTTTTCCTTACAACTCGTTTTTTTTCCGTATTTGAATTTTATTTATACCACACACCTACACACACATTCCATACAGCGGCCAAGCAGCAGCAGCGTCGCACTTTGTTCCTGCAGTTATTTCTTGCCGTTGCAGGTTCTTATAGTTCTCGTTTAGTTTGTGTTACAAGGATAATATATAATGCACGTTTGGTCAATATGATTTGTGATTGCGATGGGTGATGTGTGCGATGTTGAATTTATGTAGGGTGGAGTGACAACCCGATATTTTCTCAAAAATATCTTGCAACGGTTGTCACTTACCTGCATATTTGCTTCATACTTTCTCTTACTTTTTCTTCCTCTTTTCTTCCTCTTTTCTTCTTCTTTTCTTCCTCTTTTCTTCCTCGTTTCTTCCTCCTCTTCAACTTAAATATGTTGTTTTTTAAAATCAATATTTTTATATAAATTTTCTTTAAATGCGATAGTTTTATTTTCAAATAGTAAATATTTGAAAGATATTTAAATATATTCGTGCATAATTTTAATATATTTTTTATTAATTTTATTTTAAATATTTTAATATTTTATTTAATAAAAAAGTATTTAAATAAATTTTAAATATTTACGTAGTCGGTTTAAGTAAATGCGTTATTGGTGCAAAAATGACTCGCTTTTTGGATAAATTAAAAAAGTTTTTGGATAAATTTAATATTTTTTTCCCTTAGTGTATGTACTTACATACATGCACAATACGAGTATCAAGCACGTCTTCAAGGATATATACAAATATATCCATGTCGACGTGCTTGTATTGTGCTTTTATTCTTCTATTTATACCTTATCCTGTCCTTAGTCTAGAAATTATTCCGTTCGACTTAACGGTAATTGTTATAAATTGATTTTTCGGCATTTATAACCATAGCTAGGCATGATAGTTTTGAATGCCAAGAGCAGATTATATTGAATTGTTGCTTTATTTGTTGTTGTTGTTATTGTTATTGTTGTTGTTGTTGTCGTTGTGGTTATTTTTGCTCCAAATTGGGCACCGGCATTCATATACGTTTCAGCTTAAACGATAACAACAAAGCTCAATTACAGGATACAACTTGAAGTACGAATAGGTCTTCTGTTGCCACAAAAGAACCGCAATTGAAATAGTTACAGATAAATCCCGATTGTCTGTTGAACAATTTGATAAAATGTGCATGCAGCAAGGATACAAATACAAAGTACCTTGCCACCTTATGGCATTTTCGTATATATTATATACAATACATTGACATGTTACTAGTTAAGAATGCCTTTATTAAGCTTTTGTGAAGTAGTTGTGTGTGTGTGTGTGTGTGAGCCATGAAGTTGACGATTGATGACACATACTGGGTTACATTTCATTTGGAATACATACATACCACACAACTCTCCATTCCAAACTCTAGCATTAATTTCTTTTCAGCTCTTCAGTTTCCAAGCATAAATTCTGCGCAATAATCCTCTAACTGCTGACATAATGATCTGAGAAAAAAATGCAACACAAACTTTTAAGTGCCATCAAACTTACCGTTAAGCTTATCAAGAATTCTAAAAATAGAAAAAAAAAAACGATTAAAACTTTCCATTTAATCGTTTATATGAGCATCTTATGTTAATTTCTGAAATTTACGGGACTAAGAGATATGCTTAAATTCAAATGAGAGAAGGTGCCGGTGTATGCGGTGCACCGTTGCATAGTTGCTGTGGAGCCTTACTTGGTCGCTTCTTTGCACACTGTTGTATATATCTGTCTCTTTCTCTTTCTGCTTTGCCTCAGGTATTTGCTCAAGTAATTGCAATGGAATTTCAAAGTTTCGCACACAACTACAACAATTTGCATAATGTAAACAGCATTAAAAGGCAATTCCTTGCATTCAACAAAAAGCAAGAGAAAAAAGAAGAAAATGAAGAAGATAGTGTAGTGAAATAAAGTGATGAAGGTAGCAAAAGAAACAAGCTGAACAAAAAACTTAATTAGCATTCAAAATGCAGTTTAAACAAAAATACAAAAATAAATTTATATGTAGGGTGTTTTTTTTAGGGGTTTGTTTTTCGAACTGAAATAAAACACAAGAAAATCGTTTTAATGTCCATCAATTTGGCTTTATTGGAAGGATAATTTTATGCCATTAATGTTTAAATATGATTTCGGGCATGTGGCCGCCGCGGCTGGCTCGAATAAAGCCAATTCTACAGGTCCAATTTTCAACCACTTTTTCGAGCATATGGGGCCGTATGTCGGCAATAACGCCACGAATGTTGGCCTCCAAGTCCCCTAACGTTTCTGGTTTGTTGGCGTAGACGAGCGACTTCACATATCCCCAAAGAAAATAATCCAATGGTGTCAAATCACACGATCTTGGTGGCCAATTGACAGGTCCATTCCGCGAAATTATGCGCTCATCGAATGTTTCCTTCAATAAATCGATTGTGACGTGCGCTGTGTGGCATGTAGCGCCATCTTGTTGGAACCACAACTCATCCACATTCATGCCATCCAATTCGGGAACAAAATAGTCGGTTATCATGGCTCTATACCGGTCTCCATTAACGGTAACTGACTCTCCAACATTATTTCGGAAGAAGTATGGCCCAATGACTCCACCAGCCCATAGAGCACACCAAACAGTCAGTTTTTGTGGATGTAATGGCGTCTCAAGGATCTCATGTGGATTCTCTTCACTCCAAATGCGGCAATTTTGCTTGTTGACGTAGCCATTCAACCAAAAATGAGGCTCATCACTGAACAAAATTTTGCGATGAAAATCAGCATCGAGATCAATCTCATTTTCGGCCCATTTGCAAGCGTTGTTCTTTTGTCAACCTGTTCATGATGAAATGGCAAACCAAACTGAACATAAATGACATTAGAGTTGCCAGATTTGACCACAAAATGCCAGTTTTATCTCTATTCGAAAAACAAACCCCTAAAAAAACACCCTTTATATATGTATAAAAAAGCAAGGGGACGAGCAGAAAATAAGTAATTAAGTAAGATTTTACTTATGCAAAAGCTAGCGGGCGCTATTTCCAAGAAACAAAAGCAGGGATGCTATGGAAAACTATAGTAAAGAGAAAACTAAAAAAAAAACATTTTGAAATCAAATGGCGCCAGGTGGTTAGGAGTTTCACATAAATCTTTTGAGGATTTTTTTTTCGATTAAGAAGAAGCACAAAAGCCCCAAAAAGTGTATAGTTTTTACATAGTACAATCATCTAAACCTAGCCGATGGCTTAAATGGACGCCCTCACCTTAGTCCATTGAAAAACATTTGTGGAATTTTCATGATGGGAGAGCCAAACACCGCCAAAATAGAAGAGAGGAATAATTTGAAGAGTAATTTTTAAACAACCTTATCACTCATAAGTCGCGGGTCTAAAAAAAAAAAAATAAAAAAATAAAAAAATTGGCGATACAATTCTTCCAACGCTTTTGTAATACTTCGATACCCCTGCTGAAGAACGATTAAAACAGCCAACACATGTTTCACTTGATTGCCCCTTCCTTCCTTATTCCGCCTGCTCTCACGAGCAGCATGTCGAAAGCCAGGATAAAGGAGGATAGTCGCAGGCAACAGGTTCGGCCTTTTCTGTGTAAATGTAGAGGGACTACCCAGATCCTGGAGTTGGTCGCACAATCTGGGGAGTATCGTATGTAGCGTAGCGTATGCCTACGAAGGAATAGCAATAACCCTTAAAATTTGTTAGCACGGGGATAGTTGTTACGCTCGACAGACGTACGATCACAATTTCACCAGCACATTGGCATTGGTATTATGGATAGTCTTATAAAGACTGGTTAAACGTTGTTAATTTGATGTTTAATTTGGTGTATATGTGGTGTCAGAGTTGGGTATTGCGAGGTAAAAAGTATATCTTAGTAGCCTTGGAGTACCAGTTTTTAAAAGGTCATTTGCACATACAGTCAAATGCGATGTGGTCTACGCTGTAGCACGTCCAATAGTGGTGGCTTTTGCCATCACAGTCATGAACGATGAATGCAGATGTGTCGGTGTGTGTTGGTGCGTATCGAGGTAAATGCCTTTTGCCCGGGGAGACTATCACAGGGATGGCTCTTCGGTGAATATCGTGCTGGCTGTGGTAGTCCAATGTCGCGAACAGGTCTGTGAGATCGGCGTGGAGTTGCACCTAATCAACCGGGTGGGAATGCCCATAAATTGCCAGAGATGTTAGATGGGTCTCGATTTCCACCAATAAATGTGGATGATGACCCAACTAATCATCTATAATCGGTACTGCTGCGTTCCAGCATTGGTTGCTATCCAAAGAGTATATTTATTAATTTAAATATACACTTCACTACTATAACAGGGCATTGTTCGCGTCTGAAGTCATGGAAGTGACGCTCAAGAGAGGTCGGATGGATGTTGTATTTGTATTAGCATGGTACTAGCGTCCTAAAGATTTATCTGCTGGGCATCAATTTCATGAACCTCGACCCCATTGCCATGAAGCAAAGTGAAGCTAAGCCTATAAGGAAGGTGTTCACGTTTCAATAAAAAGGAATTTCAATTTGTCCCTTCCTTCCCATTATTCTATCGCCGCATTTCGAATCAAGCCAGACTTGACTGAATAGGTATTACGCCTGAAATCCTTGGTTCCAGATAAAAAAATCGTCTGTTCATGTTCCAAGTAATCAATAAAAATTACACCGCGGGGAGTCCCAGATAACGGACACCATAATTTTCCAAGGGCTTTGCAGGGTCTTTGGTAGGTTTGGGCGGTTTTCGCACGGCACTCGGCTGACTGAGGATTCAACTAAAGAGTGTACTGATGTATCCATATCTCACCCATAGTGATGCGTCGAAGCAAAATTTTCGACTTATTCAGCTGAAACATTGCCAAATAGCTTTTCGAGTCTTCAATTTGTGTTGTTTTTGGTCTTACAGAGCATAGTAGATGGAATAGATGGAAAAGATAGAATAAATAGAATAGATAGAATAGGTAGAAAAGATAGAAAATATAGAATAGAATAGATAGAAAAGATAGAATAGAATAGATAGAATAGATAGAATAGATAGAATAGATAGAATATATAGAATAGATAGAATAGATATAATAGATAGAATAGATAGAATAGATAGAATATATAGAATAGATAGAAAAGATAGAATAGATAAAATAGATAGAATAGGTAGAAAAGATAGAAAATATAGAATAGAATAGATAGAAAAGATAGAATAGAATAGATAGAATAGATAGAATAGATAGAATAGATAGAATATATAGAATAGATAGAATAGATAGAATAGATAGAATAGATAGAATAGATTAAATAGAGAGAATAGATAGGAATAGGCAAAGGACTAGGAATAGCAATAGGAATAGGAATAGAAATAGGAATAGGAATAGGAATAGGAATAGGAATAGGAATAGGAATAGGAATAGGAATAGGAATAGGAATAGGAATAGGAATAGGAATAGGAATAGGAATAGGAATAGGAATAGGAATAGGAATAGGAATAGGAATAGGAATAGGAATAGGAATAGGAATAGGAATAGGAATAGGAATAGGAATAGGAATAGGAATAGGAATAGGAATAGGAATAGGCATAGGAATAGAAATAGGAATAGGAATAGGAATAGGAATAGGAAAAGGAATAGGAATAGGAATAGGAATAGGAATAGGAATAGGAATAGGAATAGGAATAGGAATAGGAATAGGAATAGTAATAGGAATAGGAATAGGAATAGGAATAGGAATAGGAATAGGAAAAGGAATAGGAATAGGAATAGGAAAAGGAATAGGAATAGGAATAGGAATAGGAATAGGAATAGGAATAGGAATAGGAATAGGAATAGGAATAGGAAAAGGAATAGGAATAGGAATAGAATTGGAATAGGAATAGGAATAGGAATAGGAATAGGAATAGGAATAGGAATAGGAATAGGAATAGGAATAGGAATAGGAATAGGCATAGGAATAGGAATAGGAATAGGAATAGGAATAGGAATAGGAATAGGAATAGGAATAGGAATAGGAATAGGAATAGGAATAGGAATAAGAATAGGAATAGGAATAGGAATAGGAATAGGAATAGGAATAGGAATAGGAATAGGAATAGAAATAGGAATAGGAATAGGAATAGGAATAGGAATAGGAATAGGAATAGGAATAGGAATAGGAATAGGAATAGGAATAGAAATAGGAAGAGGAATAGGAATAGGAATAGGAATAGGAATAGGAATAGGAATAGGAATAGGAATAGGAATAGGAATAGGAATAGGAATAGGAATAGGAATAGGAATAGGCATAGGAATAGGAATAGGAATAGGAATAGGAATAGGAATAGGAATAGGAATAGGAATAGGAATAGGAATAGGAATAGGAATAGGAATAGGAATAGGAATAGGAATAGGAATAGGAATAGGAATAGGAATAGGAATAGGAATAGGAATAGGAATAGGAATAGGAATAGGAATTGGAATAGGAATAGGAATAGGAATAGGAATAGGAATAGGAATAGGAATAGGAATAGGAATAGGAATAGGAATAGGAATAGGAATAGGAATAGGAATAGGAATAGGAATAGGAATAGAAATAGAAATAGGAATAGGAATAGGAATAGGAATAGGAATAGGAATAGGAATAGGAATAGGAATAGGAATAGGAATAGGAATAGGAATAGGAATAGGAATAGGAATAGGAATAGGAATAGGAATAGGAATAGGAATAGGAATAGGAACAGTAATAGGAATAGGAATAGGAATAGGAGTAGGAATAGGAATAGGAATAGGAATAGGAATAGGAATAGAAATAGGAATAGGAATAGGAATAGGAATAGGAATAGGATTAGGAATAGGGGTAGAAAAAGGAATAGGAATAGGAATAGGAATAGGAATAGGAATAGGAATAGGAATAGGAATAGGAATAGGAATAGGAATAGGAATAGGAATAGGAATAGGAATAGGAATAGGAATAGGAATAGGAATAGGAATAGGAATAGGAATAGGAATAGGAATAGGAATAGGAATAGGAATAGGAATAGGAATAGGAATAGGAAAAGGAATAGGAATAGGAATAGGAATAGGAATAGGAATAGGAATAGGAATATGAATAGGAATAGGAATAGGAATAGGAATAGGAATAGGAATAGGAATAGGAATAGGAATAGGAATAGAAATAGGAATAGGAATAGGCATAGGAATAGGAATAGTAATAGGAATAGGAATATGAATAGGATTAGGAATAGGATTAGGAATAGGGGTAGGAATAGGAATAGGAATAGGAATAGGAATTGGAATAGGAATACGAATAGGAATAGGAAAAAGAATAGGAATAAGAATAGGGATAGGAATAGGAATGGAAATATCAATTGAAAAAGAAATAGAAATAGAAATGGAAATGGAAATAGAAATAAAAATAGAACAAGAAATAGAAATGAAACAGAAATGAAATAAAGAAAGAAATAGAAATAGATATGGAAAAAGAAATAGAAATAGATTAAAAATAGAAATAGGAATAGAAAAAGAAATAGAAATAGATATAGAAATAGAAATAGAAAAAGAAATAGGAATAGAAATAGAATAAGAAATAGAAACAGAAATGGAAAAAGAAATAGAAATAGAAATAGAAATGGAGATAGAAAAAGAAACAGAGATAGAAATAGAGATAGAGATAGAAAAAGAAATAGAAATAGAAAAAGAGATAGAAATAGAAATAGAAATAGAAAAAGAAATGGAAATAGAAATAGAAATCGAAAATGAAATAGAAATAGAAATAGTTAGGAAAGGGAGAAGAGAATAGAATCAATAGCAAAGACTAAATTCAAAAGATATTAAAAATACGTTGGAAATAAACCGTATTTTAAGTACTTTTCTTTCAGCATTCTTGTCGTTTTACAATGGATGATTTGGTCTTCTATACGATTTATATTCATACAACTTATGGAGTGTGCCTTAGGCTTGAAATCTAAAAAAAAAAATTAAGCATTTTTTTTCTCCAAAATGTGGGATGATTTTCCAATACAAGCTCCTACAACTCAAAAGTGCTAGGCAATTTCTTCAATCAAAATATGAAAACAAAATTCTTCGAAACGCCTGTCAGTTAAGAGGCATTATGATTATGAGCATCAGTTCGATAATTCCGATTTAACAAAGAACAAAAATAAGAAAGCCATTCGTGGCCTTCTGCAGATAAAGTTGTGATGATTTATCAGAGAACTTCACAAATCCGTTGCCATGGCTTAATATTTGCCGTTCACATAAAGCTTACTTTGCTGCTCCATATCATCAAGAAAGGATCTTCCATCAGTAGCATGAAAACAACTAATTCCTTTACATTGGATATTCAAGCCGTTAACAAACAATAATGAATTTTATACCAAAGCATGACATTTTCATCAACTTAAGCAGCTGAATAACATGCTTCAAACTGACGATATTGATAGAGGACAACCAAACCACCCGCCTATTCTACTCACACACATAACAACAAAGAATTGTCGGAAGCACTTGACAGATTTATGTCATGCAACATCAACCTGATGGTTGTTGCTTCTGTTGTTGCTGTTGTTTTTGTTTTTATCTCTACTTTGAACCCAGTTTGCGAAAACAAGCCAATCTCTTTAATCCTGCATCAGTGATTTTCATTTAATTTGTAAACGGAACCAAAACTAAACAAAACATTTTCATCTTGTCTGGTAACCCTTCTGAAAAATCACTACATCGAATGGCAAAGAGAATGACTGTAGTTGAAGCAGAAGATACAGCATAGATTATCCGAAAAGTAGAGTAACCATAGTTATTGTTGATGTTGTTGGTGTTGTTGTGGCTGGTATGTCAACATTATGCATTTAATATGACTTGAAATTGCCGATGGACACAAACACAACTGCATATGACTTTGAAGAAACATAAAAACTTTGTCCGAAAATAGTTGCACTCAACTTTTTTAAACAACCGCAGGATAATTTCAAGGAATTTGGAGAGTAACAGTTCTATTTTCACAGAACTCTGTTCGTAGGAATGCATGCTACTAATGAAAAGAGCTGAATCTGATAAAATTCCAATTGGAGATGCTCTTTAAACCGTATCGCAACAGCAATCTTTTGAGGCCACAAGGAATATTTCAGCTTCGAAAACTTCCTAACAAATAAGCTCTAAGAGTTTATAAAAAAAAAATATCAAAGCTAGAATGGGTGACAATTTTATTTGGAAGATGGAAATGATTGTGGCGATGACTATGAATATGAATATGAATATGTATATGAATATGAATATGAATATGAATATGAATATGAACATGAATATAAATATGAATATGAATATGAATATGAATATGAATATGAATATGAATATGAATATGAATATGAATATGAATATGAATATGAATATGAATATGAATATGAATATGAATATGAATATGAATATGAATATGAATATGAATATGAATATGAATATGAATATGAATATGAATATGAATATGAATATGAATATGAATATGAATATGAATATGAATATGAATATGAATATGAATATGAATATGAATATGAATATGAATATGAATATGAATATGAATATGAATATGAATATGAATATGAATATGAATGTAAATATGAATGTGAATACGAATGTAAATGTGAGTGTGATTGTGAATGTGAATATGTATTTGCTGAAGGTATCTCTGCAAACATTTTCTGAGTGCCTCAAAAAAATGACTCTAAAAAGAGTATTTGTCTTGCGTGTTTTATGAGTACGCAATAAAAAGACCCCTAAAGGAGAGTTTGATATGATTGTAAAATGACTGTTCAGAAATGAGACTCTAAAAGGAGTATTTTGTATGCGTGTTTTATGAGTACGAAATAAAAAGACTCCTAAAGGAGTCTTTGATATGATTGTAATATGATTGCTCAAAAATAGAGTTCCAAAAATAGTATTTTTTGTGCATGTCTATAAGTATGTAATTAAAAGACTCCTAAAGGAGTTTTTGATATGATTGTAAAATTACTGCTCAAAAATAAAACTCTTTAAGGAGTGAATGTTATGGTTGCTTTATGACTTCTCAAGAAAAGGAACTCATTAAAAAGTCCTTAATAAGACGGTATTATGATTGTTCATAACAAAGACTGAAGGTTTATACTTACATTGCATGATTTATGCATAATAAAAAAGGGCTCATAAAAGAGTCTTATCTACGAGTGTTTTATGAGAACTCGACAATTAGGTTCTGGTAGGATTTTATAAACTTTAAAGTAATATTTTCATCTTCTTCCAAGCAAACATTATGACTTATAAAACACCCTTTTAAGTCTCATATAAATGAGATTTTATCGTCATAATTCGCTCAAAAAATACACTTTTATGAGTTCATTTTCGTAGGTTATGGGCTTCAAAATATGATTCATAATAATGAATGCTTTATGTCTCATTTTGGACTCAAAACTAAGACTCTTTTAAGACTCATATTTAATACTTTTTTAAGGCTCATAATAAAGACTCTTTAAGACTCATAATAAAGACTCTTTTAGAACTCATGTCTGACCATCACGGCTGATCCTCTGTAATTTGTAATGTAATGGTAGTTTGTGATATGTGAATATTTTTTTTTAAGTGAATGCTCCAATACGTCATAATTTTTATCTTTCAGTCGTTCAGCGTTCAGTTGAGGAGCTTGCAGAATTGAATGAAGTCGATTCGAACATGGCAAAGTGAAATTTTTAACTTTTCATTTTTCTACAATTACTTTTTATTTGAAATGTTTAAAAATATATTTCAACCTAAACGGATCATCATTACTTCTATGAGTTATGAAAGAGTTTTTAGTATGAGTCTTTAAAGATTCCATTACATGATTCTTAAGAGTATTAAAAATGGCTATTAAAAGAGTCTTCATTTTGTGTCCAAAAGACAAATTTATATGAGTTCTAAAAGAGTCTTTATTATGAGTATTTAAAGAGCCTTTATTATGAATCTTAAAAGAGTATTAATTATGAGTCTTAAAAGAGTCTCAATTCTGAGTCCAAAAAGACTAATTTATATGAGTTCTAAAAGAGTCTTTATTATAAGTATTTATTTAAAAAGTCTTTATTATGAGTCTTAAAAGAGAATTAAATATGAGTCTTAGAAGATTCTTCAATTTGAGTCCAAAAAGACCAATTTATATGAGTTCTAAAAGAGTCTTTATTATGAGTATATAAAAAGTCTTTATTATGAGTCTTATAAGATTATTTAATATGAGTCTTAAAAGAGTCTTAATTTTGAGTCCAAAAAGACTAATTTATATGAGTTCTTAAAGAGTCTTTATTATGAGTCTTAAAATAGTATTAAATATGAGTCTTAAAAGACTCTTAATTATAAGTCAAAAAAGACTAATTTATATGAGTTCTTAAAGAGTTTTTACTATGAGTCTTAAAATAGTATTAAATATGAGTCTTAAAAGAGTCTTAATTATAAGTCCGAAAAGACTAATTTATATGAGTTCTTAAAGAGTCTTTATTATGAGTCTTAAAATAGTATTAAATATGAGTCTTAAAAAACTCTTAATTATAAGTCAAAAAAGACTAATTTATATGAGTTCTTAAAGAGTTTTTACTATGAGTCTTAAAATTGTATTAAATATGAGTCTTAAAAGAGTCTTAATTATAAGTCCGAAAAGACTAATTTATATGAGTTCTTAAAGAGATTTTATTATGAGTCTTGATATAGTATTAAATATGAGTCTTAAAAGAGTCTTAATTATGAGTCCAAAAAGACTAATTTATATGAGTTCTTAAAGAGTTGTTATTATGAGTCTTAAAATGGTATTAAATATGAGCCTTAAAAGAGTCTTTATTTTGAGTCCAAAATGAAACATAAATTAGTCATTATTAGGAATCATATTTTGAAGCACATAACCTACGAATATGTACTCATAAAATAGTCTTTTTTGAGCGCATTATGACGATAAAAACTCATTTATATGAGTCTTAAAAGAGTCTTTTAAGAGTCATACTATTTGCTGCGTGTAAGAAGATGTGTAAAAAGATCCCGTTTTGACGCTCTATTTTCAAATATATATTTGGCCTTTTTAATCACAGTCCAAATTTTCTCCAAGCAGTTTCTTTTGATTTTAATATGACGTTATCCTTAAGGGGCAGAATCATGAATTTCAAAAGTTATTCAAACATCTCAGCCCGAATCTACCTTCGCTTCTGTTTGAACTTTTTTTTAAACAGCATCTCACTTGAACTGTTTGAGCTGAAACGCACGAATGCCTTAAAATATGCTACAACTTTTATCGAGTTGTATGCGCCAAGTAAATATTTGCATGGAATTCCTTAGCTATTCCTTGGACGCCTTTGAAGCAATTAAATGTTTTCTTTACATGTTCGTTCCAAGCTCGTTAAAACATATTCATTGGGTCTCCTCTTTTTTTTTTTTTGGGTCAAAACTTCATGTTCAAAGCATTCAGCTCACAGCAACCTTTATGTGTAAAAGTTCTTGGCCAGAGTGTTGGACATGTTGAAGAGCGCTACGAAAATCTTCACACAGCAAGCAACTCAACCCGAGCGACTCTCAACATCTTAATATGAGTTATATGCTTTTTGGTATTTTTTTCAACTTAGTTACTGACTGTCTGTCACTTTTAAAAAGACACATACACACAAAAACACCTACACTGACACGCTGACACACACACACACACATGCCGACTTGTCACTTGAACTTTGTTGGCTTATGAAATTATTAATGACATACATCGAGGCGTTCAGCTGTAAAACATGCTGACTTGAACCTAGTTGAAGTTTTAAGTTGCTTGAAAGCAATTGGAAGTTGTTGATGTTGTTGCTGGTGTTGTGACAGCAAAGCCACACCTTTTAAATGGTTGTTTGTGACACCAGAACCTTTTTGAACTTAGCTACACAAAGGCTTAAGACGTTGTTGTCGTACATATTTATATGGAGATGTGTGCATGTATTTATGTTCTTCTGTATCTTTGTGCGCCTGACTGCAGTTTGTTTAATTAACTTAATTTATTTATGAAATTTTCTATGGCTGAAAATATTCTCACAACTCTATGGCTCAGTTTTAAAAATAATCACTTTCTTCTTTATATTTGGATGTGATTGTTTTCTAGAACAGTTTAAATATTTACCTTTTTAAAATTCAAATCACTTAAGCAAACAATTTTATGCCCGGCTTGCTTTCATATCACTGCCTTATAACCTTTAAAGCAGTGTTTCTCAAACTTTTTTAAGAGTGTCATGCCGCACTAAAGGGTTAAAAAATTCCCTTGCAGCACCATCATAATTTAAGTGACAGTAAAAAGTGAACACAATCTAATGGCTAACCAAAAAATCACATAATCATCAAACCAGGGACCCTACTCTGTATTGCGATGCGAAAAAAAGAATCGCAAAAATAGCGCAATCCGTACTCCGTAATGCGATAACCACGTGCGATTTGAATGCGCACATCGTTTCACTTTCGCAACGTATTGATTTACGCATCGCAATACGGAGTAGGGGCCCAGGTTAAACTTCCTAGATTAAGTGCTGAAGTCTGCTGAAGTCTGCTGGTCTGACTGGACTCTTCCGCTTGGAGAGTTAACAATTTTGATATTAATTGAACTGAAAACCTTTCATATAGCTGTAAGCATGATGCTGTGATGTGATTTGATGTGATGTGATAATGATGTGATTGTGATGTGATTGTGATGTGAATGTAATGTGTTGTGTTGTGATTGTGATGGGATGTGATTGCGATGTGGTTGTGATGTGATTGTGATGTAATTGTGATATAATTGTGATGTGATTGCGATGTTATTGCGATGTGATTGTGATGTGATTGTGATGTAATTGTGATATAATTGTGATGTGATTGCGATGTTATTGCGATGTGATTGTGATGTTATTGTGATGTGATTGTGATGTGATTGTGATGTGATTGTGATGTGATTGTGATGTGATTGTGATGTGATTGTGATGTGATTGTGATCTGATTGTGATGTGATTGTGATGTGATTGTGATGTGATTGTGATGTGATTGTGATGTGATTGTGATGTGATTGTGATGTGATTGTGATGTAATTGTGATGTGATTATGATGTGATTGTGATGTGATTGTGATGTGATTGTAATGTTATTGTGATGTGATTGTCATGTGACTGTGATGTGATTGTGATGTGATTGTGATGTGATTGTGATGTGATTGTGATGTGATTGTGATGTGATTGTGATGTGATTGTGATGTGATTGTGATGTGATTGTGATGTGATTGTGATGTGATTGTGATGTGATTGTGATGTGATTGTGATGTGATTGTGATGTGATTGTGATGTGATTGTGATGTGATTGTGATGTGATTGTGATGTGATTGTGATGTGATTGTGATGTGATTGTGATGTGATTGTGATGTGATTGTGATGTGATTGTGATGTGATTGTGATGTGATTGTGATGTGATGTGATTGTAATGTGATAGTGATGTAATTGTAATGTGATTGTGATGTGGCTGCGTTGTGATTGTGATGTGATTGTGATGTGATTGTGATGTGATTATGATGTGATTGTGATGTGATTGTGATGTGATTGTGATGTGATTGTGATGTGAAATGATTGTGATGTGATAGTGATGTAATTGTAATGTGATTGTGATGTGGCTGCGTTGTGATTGTGATGTGATTGTTATGTGATTGTGATGTGATTGTGATGTGATTGTTATGTGATGTGATTGTGATGTGATAGTGATGTAATTGTAATGTGATTGTAATGTGGCTGCGTTTTGATTGTGATGTGACTGTGATGGGATTATTTATTGATATAATATGATTGTGATGTAATTGTAATGTGATTGCGATTTGATTGCAATTCTTTTTTTTTCTAACTTTGAATTCTGATATTAATTGAACTGAAAACCTATCATAATTGCTGTATGCAATTTGAATAATCGTTTATCATATCATATTAATTTTTTTTGAATAATCGGATCTCCATTTTATATTCCCCAATTTGATTTTGTAATTTAACAAAAACTCAATCAAAACCGAAAATTTTTCGAAGTAACGGAGTTTTAACGCAGTCCTATACACTGGGCTGGCTATACAATTCTCACAAAAAAGTGAAAATAAAATAAACTTGCTAGCAGGGTACACAGAGATCTGTTATGTATGCACCTGAGCTCATTTATTCTTTAGTTACGCTCTTTTTTTGATCGGAAATTTTAAATTCACTCGCACTTGATCACGCACGTGAACGATACAAATAATATGCAGCGCTGTACACAAATATGACACAAACCATTGCTGAGTCATTTATTGTTATTCATGAGACCATTAAGTTTTAAAACAACAGCTTAAAATTATTATTTGGTGTATTAAAAAAATACTAAACATTAAAATTATTGGTTTCAGCAATATTCACAATATAATAATATATCTATTTTTCATAAATAATAAATGCATTGTTTATGTATGTATGTAGGTAGGTATGTACATCGGTATGTTTGAAATATCAATTATGACAAATACTATCGACACGAACAAAGCATTAAATATGACGCCGGAAATTGATATGTTGTGGCTGGAACACACACACACACAAGACTCAACCACCATAGTAAAATGTTCCCTCAGGACGAGCGATAAATAAATGTCATTAACGAAAACAATGCATGCTGATGATGGTGATGAAATGTCATGTTGTTGTCACGTGTTGAGTTTGTGAAATACGCAACGGAACAAGAAAAACAAAATTGAAAAAACAGTCTTACGTAGCGAAAAAGAAGACAGCTATAAATTATAAGCATTTTAGACAAAGCGCGCAAATGAGCGTTTATTATTGGAAGATACTTGAAGCTTGCGTGGGATATAGATACAAACATCAACTGGATATGCATGATATACATAAAATTAATTTTTATCAACTCTGTGACAGGCAGTGAGTGACACTCACTAAGCTAAACGGTGATAAGCTTGACATTTGATAAAAATTGATTTTTAGGTTAATGAGTTGAGTGAATATGTATTTAAAGAGCTCTCTCTTTCTCTCTCCTGATCACTCTATCTCTCTCTCTCTTACTCACTGTGTTATTTTAGAATTTAGTTATTTGAAGCAATAGTTGAAATAGTACATATGAAATTACGGATGTTGATGTAATTCATTTGTTTAACGTTAAGACATTTTTTATTTGTTTAAGTAAATTGCGATGTAATTGGGGTCTGTAATGTGATTGTCATGTATGATGTGATTATGAAGTGATTATTTATGATATAATATGATTGTGATGTGATTGTGCTGTGATTGTGATGTGATTGTGATGTGATTGTGATGTGATTGTGATGTGATTGTGATGTGATTATGATGTGATTGTGATTTAATTGAGATATGATTGTGATGTGATTGTGATGTGATTGTGATGTGATTGTGATGTGATTGTGATGTGCTTGTGATGTGATTGTGATTTGATTGTGATGTGATGGTGATGTGATTGTGATGTGATTGTGATGTGATTGTGATGTGATTGTGATGTGATTGTGATGTGATTGTGATGTGATTGTGATGTGATTGTGATGTGATTGTGATGTGATTGTGTTGTGATTGTGATGTGATTGTGTTGTGATTGTGATGTGATTGTGATGGGATTTTGATTTAGCTGTAATGTGGTCGTGAAGTGATTGTTTTGATTTATTTATTTTTTTTTATGTGATTATGATGTGATAGTCATGTAATTTTTATGTGATTGTAATGTGATTGTGAATGTGACGCGATTTTACTGCGATTGTGTCATGATTATGATATGATTGTCTTGTGATTGTGATGTGATTGTGATGTGATTGTGATGTGATGTGATTGTGATGTGATTGTGATGTGATTGTGATGTGAATGTGATGTGATTGTGATGTGATTGTGATGTGATTGTGATGTGATTGTGATGTGATTGTGATGTGATTGTGATGTGATTGTGATGTGATTGTGATGTGATTGTGATGTGATTGTGATGTGATTGTGATGTGATTGTGATGTGATTGTGATGTGATTGTGATGTGATTGTGATGTGATTGTGATGTGATTGTGATGTGATTGTGATGTGATTTTGATGTGATTGTGATGTGATTGTTATGTGATTGTGATGTGATTGTGATGTGATTGTGATGTGATGTGATTGGGATGTGGTTGTGATGTGATTGTGATTGTGATGTGATTTTGATGTGATTGTGATGTAATTGTGATATGATTGTGATGTGATTGTGATGTGATTGTGAAGTGATTGTGATGTGATGTGATTGTGATGTGATTGTGACGTGATTGTGATGTGATTGTGATGTGATTGTGATGTGATTGTGATGTGATTGTGATGTGATTGTGATGTGATTGTGATGTGATTGTGATGTGATTGTGATGTGATTGTGATGTGATTGTGATGTGATTTTGATGTGATTGTGATGTGATTGTGATGTGATGTGATTGTGATGTGATTGTGACGTGATTGTGGTGTGATTGTGATGTGATTGTGATGTGATTGTGATGTGATTGTGATGTGATTGTGATGTGATTGTGATGTGATTGTGATGTGATTGTGATGTGATTGTGATGTGATTGTGATGTGATTGTGATGTGATTGTGATGTGATTGTGATGTGATTGTGATGTGATTGTGATGTGATTGTGATGTGATTGTGATGTGATTGTGATGTAATTGTAATGTGATTGTAATGTGACTGCGTTGTGATTGTGATGTGATTGTGATGTGATTGTGATGTGATTGCGATTGTGATTGTGATGTGATTGTGATGTGATTGTGATGTGATTGTGATTGTGATGTGATTGTGATGTGATTGTGATTGTGATGTGATTGTGATGTGATTGTGATGTGATTGTGATGTGATTGTGATGTGATTGTGATGTGATTGTGATGTGATTGTGATGTGATTGTGATGTGATTGTGATGTGATTGTGATGTGATTGTGATGTGATTGCGATTGTGATTGTGATGTGATTGTGATGTGATTGTGATGTGATTGTGATTGTGATGTGATTGTGATGTGATTGTGATTGTGATGTGATTGTGATGTGATTGTGATGTGATTGTGATGTGATTGTGATGTGATTGTGATGTGATTGTGATGTGATTGTGATGTGATTGTGATGTGATTGTGATGTGATTGTGATGTGATTGTGATGTGATTGTGATGTGATTGTGATGTGATTGTGATGTGATTGTGATGTGATTTTGATGTGATTGTGATGTGATTGTGATGTGATGTGATTGTGATGTGATTGTGACGTGATTGTGGTGTGATTGTGATGTGATTGTGATGTGATTGTGATGTGATTGTGATGTGATTGTGATGTGATTGTGATGTGATTGTGATGTGATTGTGATGTGATTGTGATGTGATTGTGATGTGATTGTGATGTGATTGTGATGTGATTGTGATGTGATTGTGATGTGATTGTGATGTGATTGTGATGTGATTGTGATGTAATTGTAATGTGATTGTAATGTGACTGCGTTGTGATTGTGATGTGATTGTGATGTGATTGTGATGTGATTGCGATTGTGATTGTGATGTGATTGTGATGTGATTGTGATGTGATTGTGATTGTGATGTGATTGTGATGTGATTGTGATTGTGATGTGATTGTGATGTGATTGTGATGTGATTGTGATGTGATTGTGATGTGATTGTGATGTGATTGTGATGTGATTGTGATGTGATTGTGATGTGATTGTGATGTGATTGTGATGTGATTGTGATGTGATTGTGATGTGATTGTGATGTGATTGTGATGTGATTGTGATGTGATTGTGATGTGATTGTGATGTGATGTGATTGTGATGTGATGTGATTGTGATGTGATTGTGATGTGATTGTGATGTGATGTGATTGTGATGTGATTGTGATGTGATTGTGATGTGATTGTGGTGTTATTGTGATGTGATTGTGATGTGATTGTGATGTGATTGTGATGTTATTGTGATGTGATTGTGATGTGATTGTGATGTGATTGTGATGTGATGTGATTGTGATGTGATTGTGATGTGATTGTTATGTGATTGTGATGTGATTGTGATGTGATTGTGATGTGATTGTGATGTGATTGTGATGTGATTATGATGTGATTGTGATGTGATGTGATTGTGATTGTGATTGTGATGTGATTGTGATGTGATTGTGATGTGATTGTGATGTGATGTGATTGTGATGTGATTGTGATGTGATTGTGATGTGATTGTGGTGTTATTGTGATGTGATTGTGATGTGATTGTGATGTGATTGTGATGTGATGTGATTGTGATGTGATTGTGATGTGATTGTGATGTGATTGTGATGTGATTGTGATGTGATTGTGATGTGATTGTGATGTGATTGTGATGTGATTGTGATGTGATTGTGATGTGATTGTGATGTGATTGTGAAGTGATTGTGATGTGATTGTGATGTGATTGCAATGTGGTTGTGATTGTGATGTGATGTGATTGTGATTGTGATGTGATTGTAATGTGATTGTGATGTGATTGTGATGTGATTGTGATGTGATTGTGATTGTGATGTGATGTGATTGTGATGTGATTGCAATGTGATTGCAATGTGGTTGCAATGTGGTTGCAATGTGATTGTGATGTGATTGTGATGTAATTGTGATGTGATTGTGATGTAATTGTGATATGATTGTGATGTGATTGTGATGTGATTGTGATGTGATTGTGATGTGATTGTGATGTGATTGTGATGTGATTGTGATGTGATTGTGATGTGATTGTGATGTGATTGTGATGTGATTGTGATGTGATTGTGATGTGATTGTGATGTGATTTTGATGTGATTGTGATGTGATTGTGATGTGATGTGATTGTGATGTGATTGTGACGTGATTGTGGTGTGATTGTGATGTGATTGTGATGTGATTGTGATGTGATTGTGATGTGATTGTGATGTGATTGTGATGTGATTGTGATGTGATTGTGATGTGATTGTGATGTGATTGTGATGTGATTGTGATGTGATTGTGATGTGATTGTGATGTGATTGTGATGTGATTGTGATGTGATTGTGATGTAATTGTAATGTGATTGTAATGTGACTGCGTTGTGATTGTGATGTGATTGTGATGTGATTGTGATGTGATTGCGATTGTGATTGTGATGTGATTGTGATGTGATTGTGATGTGATTGTGATTGTGATGTGATTGTGATGTGATTGTGATTGTGATGTGATTGTGATGTGATTGTGATGTGATTGTGATGTGATTGTGATGTGATTGTGATGTGATTGTGATGTGATTGTGATGTGATTGTGATGTGATTGTGATGTGATTGTGATGTGATTGTGATGTGATTGTGATGTGATTGTGATGTGATTGTGACGTGATTGTGATGTGATTGTGATGTGGTTGTGATGTGATTGTGATGCGATTGTGATGTGATTGTGATGTGATTGTGATGTTATTGTGATGTGATTGTGATGTGATTGTGATGTGATTGCGATTGTGATTGTGATGTGATTGTGATGTGATTGTGATGTGATTGTGATGTGATTGTGATGTGATTGTGATGTGATTGTGATGTGATTGTGATGTGATTGTGATGTGATTGTGATGTGATTGTGATGTGATTGTGATGTGATTGTGATGTGATTGTGATGTGATTGTGATGTGATTGTGATGTGATTGTGATGTGATTGTGATGTGATTGTGATGTGATTGTGATGTGATTGTGATGTGATTGTGATGTGATTGTGATGTGATTGTGATGTGATTGTGATGTGATTGTGATGTGATTATGATGTGATTGTGATGTGATTGTGATGTGACTGTGATGAGATTGTGATGTGATTGTGATGTGATTGTGACGTGATTGTGATGTGATTGTGATCTGATTGTGATGTGATTGTGATGTGATTGTGATGTGATTGTGATGTGATTGTGATGTGATTTTGATGTGATTGTGATGTGATTGTTATGTGATTGTGATGTGATTGTGATGTGATTGTGATGTGATGTGATTGGGATGTGGTTGTGATGTGATTGTGATTGTGATGTGATTTTGATGTGATTGTGATGTAATTGTGATATGATTGTGATGTGATTGTGATGTGATTGTGAAGTGATTGTGATGTGATGTGATTGTGATGTGATTGTGACGTGATTGTGATGTGATTGTGATGTGATTGTGATGTGATTGTGATGTGATTGTGATGTGATTGTGATGTGATTGTGATGTGATTGTGATGTGATTGTGATGTGATTGTGATGTGATTGTGATGTGATTTTGATGTGATTGTGATGTGATTGTGATGTGATGTGATTGTGATGTGATTGTGACGTGATTGTGGTGTGATTGTGATGTGATTGTGATGTGATTGTGATGTGATTGTGATGTGATTGTGATGTGATTGTGATGTGATTGTGATGTGATTGTGATGTGATTGTGATGTGATTGTGATGTGATTGTGATGTGATTGTGATGTGATTGTGATGTGATTGTGATGTGATTGTGATGTAATTGTAATGTGATTGTAATGTGACTGCGTTGTGATTGTGATGTGATTGTGATGTGATTGTGATGTGATTGCGATTGTGATTGTGATGTGATTGTGATGTGATTGTGATGTGATTGTGATTGTGATGTGATTGTGATGTGATTGTGATTGTGATGTGATTGTGATGTGATTGTGATGTGATTGTGATGTGATTGTGATGTGATTGTGATGTGATTGTGATGTGATTGTGATGTGATTGTGATGTGATTGTGATGTGATTGTGATGTGATTGTGATGTGATTGTGATGTGATTGTGATGTGATTGTGATGTGATTGTGATGTGATTGTGATGTGATGTGATTGTGATGTGATGTGATTGTGATGTGATTGTGATGTGATTGTGATGTGATGTGATTGTGATGTGATTGTGATGTGATTGTGATGTGATTGTGGTGTTATTGTGATGTGATTGTGATGTGATTGTGATGTGATTGTGATGTTATTGTGATGTGATTGTGATGTGATTGTGATGTGATTGTGATGTGATGTGATTGTGATGTGATGTGATTGTGATGTGATTGTGATGTGATTGTTATGTGATTGTGATGTGATTGTGATGTGATTGTGATGTGATTGTGATGTGATTGTGATGTGATTATGATGTGATTGTGATGTGATGTGATTGTGATTGTGATTGTGATGTGATTGTGATGTGATTGTGATGTGATTGTGATGTGATGTGATTGTGATGTGATTGTGATGTGATTGTGATGTGATTGTGGTGTTATTGTGATGTGATTGTGATGTGATTGTGATGTGATTGTGATGTGATGTGATTGTGATGTGATTGTGATGTGATTGTGATGTGATTGTGATGTGATTGTGATGTGATTGTGATGTGATTGTGATGTGATTGTGATGTGATTGTGATGTGATTGTGATGTGATTGTGATGTGATTGTGATGTGATTGTGAAGTGATTGTGATGTGATTGTGATGTGATTGCAATGTGGTTGTGATTGTGATGTGATGTGATTGTGATTGTGATGTGATTGTAATGTGATTGTGATGTGATTGTGATGTGATTGTGATGTGATTGTGATTGTGATGTGATGTGATTGTGATGTGATTGCAATGTGATTGCAATGTGGTTGCAATGTGGTTGCAATGTGATTGTGATGTGATTGTGATGTAATTGTGATGTGATTGTGATGTAATTGTGATATGATTGTGATGTGATTGTGATGTGATTGTGATGTGATTGTGATGTGATTGTGATGTGATTGTGATGTGATTGTGATGTGATTGTGATGTGATTGTGATGTGATTGTGATGTGATTGTGATGTGATTGTGATGTGATTGTGATGTGATTGTGATGTGATTGTGATGTGATTGTGATGTGATTGTGATGTGATTGTGATGTGATTGTGATGTGATTGTGATGTGATTGTGATGTGATTGTGATGTGATTGTGATGTGATTGTGATGTGATTGTGATGTGATTGTGATGTGATTGTGATGTGATGTGATTGTGATGTGATTGTGATGTGATTGTGATGTGATTGTGATGTGATTGTGATGTGATTGTGATGTGATTGTGATGTGATTGTGATGTGATTGTGATGTGATTGTGATGTGATTGTGATGTGATTGTGATGTGATTGTGAAGTGATTGTGATGTGATTGTGATGTGATTGCAATGTGGTTGTGATTGTGATGTGATGTGATTGTGATTGTGATGTGATTGTAATGTGATTGTGATGTGATTGTGATGTGATTGTGATGTGATTGTGATTGTGATGTGATGTGATTGTGATGTGATTGCAATGTGATTGCAATGTGGTTGCAATGTGGTTGCAATGTGGTTGTGATGTGATTGTGATGTGATTGTGATGTAATTGTGATATGATTGTGATGTGATTGTGATGTGATTGTGATGTGAGTGTGATGTGATTGTGATGTGATTGTGATGTGATTGTGATGTGATTGTGATGTGATTGTGATGTGATTGTGATGTGATTGTGATGTGATTGTGATGTGATTGTGATGTGATTGTGATGTGATTGTGATGTGATTGTGATGTGATTGTGATGTGATTGTGATGTGATTGTGATGTGATTGTGATGTGATTGTGATGTGATTGTGATGTGATTGTGATGTGATTGTGATGTGATTGTGACGTGATTGTGATGTGATTGTGATGTGATTGTGATGTGATTGTGATGTGATTGTGATGTGATTGTGATGTGATTGTGATGTGATTGTGATGTGATTGTGATGTGATTGTGATGTGATTGTTATTTATTGATATAATATGATTTTGATAAGATTGTGATGCAATTGCAATGCGATGTGATGTAGTTGTGATGTGATAGTGATGTAATGGTAATGTGATTGTAATGTGGCTGCGTTTTGATTGTGATGTGACTGTGATGGGATTATTTATTGATATAATATGATTGTGATGTAATTGTAATGTGATTGCGATTTGATTGTAAATGTTTTTTTTTCTAACTTTGAATTCTGATATTAATTGAACTGAAAACCTATCATATAGCTGTAAACAATTTGAATAATCGTTTATCATATCATATTAATTTTTTTTTGAATAATCGGATCTCCATTTTATATTCCCCAATTTGATTTTGTTATTTAACAAAAACTCAATCAAAACCGAAAATTTATCGAAGAACGGAGTTTTAACCCAGTCCTATACACTGGGCTGGCTATACAATTCTCACAAAAAAGTGAAAATAAAATAAACTTGCTAGCAGGGTACACAGAGATCTGTTATGTATACACCTGAGCTCATTTCTTCGTTAGTTACGCTCTTTTTTTGACCGGAAATTTTAAATTCACTCGCACTTGATCACGCACGTGAACGATACAAAGCGCTGTACACAAATACGACACAAACCATTGCTGAGTCAGCTATTGTTATTCATGAGACCATTGACTTTTAAAACAATAGCTTAAATTTAATATTTGGCGTATTAAAAAAATACTAAACATTAAAATTATTGGTTTCAGCAACATTCACAATATCATAATATATCTATTTATCATAAATAATAAATGCATTGTTTTTGTATGTATAGTAGGTAGGTATGTACATCGGTATGTGTGAAATATCAATTATGACAAATACTATCGACACGAACAAAGCATTAAATATGACGCCGGAAATTGATATGTTGTGGCTGGAACACACACACACACACACTCGACTCAACCACTATAGTAAAGTGTTCCCTCAGGACGAGCGATAAATAAATGTCATTAACGAAAACAATGCATGCTGATTATGGTGATGAAATGTCATGTTGTTGTCACGTGTAGAGTTTGTAAAATACGCAACGGAACAAGAAAAACAAAATTGAAAAAACAGTCTTACGTAGCGAAAGAGAAGACAGCTATAAATTATAAGCATTTTAGACAAAGCGCGCAAATGAGCGTTTATTATTGGAAGATACTTGAAGCTTGCGTGGGATATGGATACAAACATCAACTGGATATGCATGATAAACATATAATTAATTTTTATCAACTCTGTGACAGGCAGTGAGTGACACTCACTAAGCTAAGCGGTGATAAGCTTGACATTTTAAAAAAATTGATTTTTAGGTTAATGAG
The DNA here is from genome assembly GCA_943735915.1 of Pherbina coryleti. NCBI lineage: Eukaryota > Metazoa > Arthropoda > Insecta > Diptera > Sciomyzidae > Pherbina > Pherbina coryleti. The sequence continues at coordinate 126,786,909 of OX030951.1, read as the reverse complement.
TTGAGTGAATATTTAAAGAGCTCTCTCTCTCTCTCTCTCTTTCTCTGTCTCTCTCTATCCCTCTTAATCTTTGTGTGATTTAAGAATTTAGTTATTTGAAGCAATAGTTGTACGAAATACATATAGTATTCTATAACAGCGATTGCCAGCGCCTAACTCTTTCCACTCTTTCCACTCTACAACAACAACTTCAATATTTTCATGATTGTTGTAATTCGACGAATTGTTCACAAACGCAGCTGCACTGCAACAACACAGCGTGTGTTTGTTGTTGTTTATTCTTGTCGTTGTTGGTAAATTAGCGTATGCGACGCGCACAACTCTTGCTACGCTGAAGGTTTCTTGTTGGTAATTTTGCGTATGGTTTCGTCACCGACTGCTTTTTGTTTGTGTTTTTTATGTTACTAATTCCTTATTGTACTACGTATCCAACGATTTGTTGTTGTTGTTGGTTTTAAGTTGTAATTGTTGTTGCACTCTTTAAAAATCACTCTTTGGCAATCCCTGTTCTATAATAGTACATATCGCACCTGTTCAACAAAAGGGTAGTAACTCAAAATTTTGGAATTTTCACTTTCTATTAAAAAACGATACATAATGATCAACTCTACCCACTGTAAAAATCTCCCATTATTTTGTCTACTCTTTCGTCAAAAAATACCGTTATGTCACTCTTCATGTCTTCAGAGTAACTACTTATGTATCAACAAAAGAGATTTATTTTTAGTTGCGCCCACGTGTTTCAGGCATTTAGATCGCGGTTTTTCCACTAAAGAGTAGTATTTCGAATTGTTCCCTTATTAACAAGTCTAAATAATATCTCTACTTAAACAAAGAATTTTCAACAAAATTGTAGTAACTCGAAAATTGGTTATTTCTCTAACAAATACTTAACGAAATAAAAACAAATCGAGTGTTGTACTGTAGTTAACAAGATATCTTTACGATAGCATACTTTTTTTTGTATAATATACCTTTAATATTAACATAAACAGTTTTTTGCCTCTACTGAAAATTAGAAAATTTTGAGTTAATACCCTTTTGTTGAACAGGTGCGATATGAAATTAAGGATGTTGATGTAATTGATTTGTTTAAGGTTAAGAAATTTTTTATTTGTTTAAGTAAATTGCGATGTAAATGGTGCCTGTTATGTGATTGTGATGTATGATGTGATTGTGATGTGATTTTGATGTGATTGTGATGTGATTGTGATGAGATTGTGATGTGATTGTGATGTGATTGTGATATGATTGTGATGTGATTGTGATGTGATTGTGATGTGATTGTGATGCGATTATAATGTGATTGTGATGTGATTGTGATGTGATTGTGGTGTGATTGTGATATGATTGTGATGTGATTTTGATGTGATTGTGATGTGATTGTGATGTGATTGTGATATGATTGTGATGTGATTGTGATTGTGATGTGATTATGATGTGATTGTAATGTGATTGTGATGTGATTTTGATGTGATTGTGATGTGATTGTGATGTGATTGTGATGTGATTGTGATGTGATTGTGATGTGATTGTGATGTATGATGTGATTGTGATGTGATTTTAATGTGATTGTGATGTGATTGTGATGTGATTGTGATGTGATTGTGATGTGATTGTGATGTGATTATGATGTGATTGTAATGTGATTGTGATGTGATTGTGATGTGATTGTGATGTGATTGTGATGTGATTGTGATGTGATTGTGATGTGAGTGTGATGTGATTGTGATGTGATTGTGATGTGATTATGATGTGATTGTAATGTGATTGTGATGTGATTGTGATGTGATTGTGATGTGATTATGATGTGATTGTAATGTGATTGTGATGTGATTGTGATGTGATTGTGATGTGATTGTGATGTGATTGTGATATGATTGTGATGTGATTTTGATGTGATTGTGATGTGATTGTGATGTGATTGTGATGTGATTATGATGTGATTGTAATGTGATTGTGATGTGATTGTGATGTGATTGTAATGTGATTGTGATGTGATTGTGATGTGATTGTGATGTGATTGTGATGTGATTGTGATATGATTGTGATGTGATTTTGATGTGATTGTGATGTGATTGTGATGTGATTGTGATGTGATTGTGATGTGATTATGATGTGATTGTGATGTGATTGTGATGTGATTGTGATGTGATTGTGATGTGATTGTGATGTGATTGTGATGTGATTATGATGTGATTGTAATGTGATTGTGATGTGATTGTGATGTGATTGTGATGTGATTGTGATGTGATTGTGATGTGATTGTGATGTGATTTTGATGTGATTGTGATGTGATTGTGATGTGATTGTGATGTGATTGTGATGTGATTGTGATGTGATTGTGATGTGATTGTGATGTGATTGTGATGTGATTGTGATGTGATTGTGATGTGATTGTGATGTGATTGTGATGTGATTGTGATGTGATTGTGATGTGATTGTGATGTGATTGTGATGTGATTGTGATGTGATTGTGATGTGATTGTGATGTGATTGTGATGTGATTGTGATGTGATTGTGATGTGATTATGAGGTGATTTTGATTTGTTTTTGTTTTTAACTTTGAACCAAGGATTCAAGTACAAGCATTATTATTACCGCGTCAATCAAATAACAAAGACTGAAATTGATGCTTAAAGACATCTGTTTACAGGGCATTTATGGCTAAAGGAAACAGAGGATGTATGTTCCACCTTTCCCATCTCTTTTAAAATGATACAAATTGATTTGAACAACCTAAAAAAAGGTTAAAAATCCACTTATATGCCTAATGTTCACCTAAAGTTGTCATCATAAGTTCTTTGTAGACAAGAATAAACTGAGTCCAAGGAAAAGTCACCATAACTTGCTCAAAATACCTACAAAAAGATTACTCAAAGTTTAAAACAACAGCTCTAATAAACAAATTTGAAAAAAACATCCTCATTCGTCAGAACGTTCTGATGGCCAAGTGATAATTTGCTAATTTTGTTCGCGCATATCTTAATGTCTCAACAGATCAATACGAAAAAACCTCAAATCAAAAAAATATGTCGTGTTAAAAAGAACACATGTTCTTTTAAAGAGCACTTTGACCAGATCATTCACGGCGCAACATCATTAACAACAACAACAATAACATTGAGCTGCCACTTGACGCCGTTGCGGTGGCCTGTCACCGCTTGGTACCTAAACAGCTGCGCACAACAACCACAACAACAACTACAACAATACTACTAGACATGAGTGAACGGGCAAAAAAGTGCCCCGAAATAATGTGACCCAAGGGACTGCCAAAGAGAAGCGTTGGACTTCAAATATTGATATCGGAAATTTACAATGAAATGTTTTATCCATAAAAATTATTATTAATCGGTTAATGGTACACATCTAAATATAAGAAGAAAAAAAAACAAAAACGGAGCATCAATTCTATTGATGACAGTTGAACGCGTACATTCGAGGTAATCAGTTGAAATTAAATACCGCGGAACCAGAAAGATAAATGAAAATATTTTGGCAAATTATGTGTAACTCGGGTTTTTTCTACCCAAACATATGCATGATAAAAAATAAGTTCAATGTTTCGAAAGACTTTAAAATCTATAACTGCGACGTTTGACACTTCAGTGCAAGTTTTGACATCGCAACTCAAAGACATACATCAAATTTAGACCGCGTGGTTAAGGATGGACTTTTTTGCCACTGGTGGTTTTCAACAGCTATTCAGCGATCTCGATGAGCAGCATGAGGAGCTGCATTACCAAGATTTTAGTCTTGAGCCGCAGCATGAAAGCGGTTTTTATATGCTTGACAGCTATGAGGATAGCAATAGTCTTAACGGAAGTAGCAGTAGTTATAATGATAACAACAACAACAACAATAACAGCAACACTAGCCATCTATTGACAGCGGACTACGAGGTGCTTTCGTCGTGTAGCGACAAAATAACGGGTTGTCATTTGCTTGATCTGAACGATAGCACGGTGGCGGACTATAACAACAACCACGAAAGTAACAACCCAATGAGCGACAATCAGCTCGAGCATTGTCTGGACTATTTGCTGCCCTTAGATGCTGCCACTTTCGATGTGGATACACCAACTCGCCTTATTCAGGAGGTTGCCGAATGGGAAACTCAATTCCTGGACAACTACATAGAAATACCTGAACTTGTTGACTTCCTGCCTGAAAAGACGCCACTCTGCACCGACACCTGCGAGCTATTTCTGCACGAGAGTTCCAAAAATTTGCGCCTGTTTCGCAACAAACACAAGACGAAATCCAATCCATATGCCGCCAATGATCTCAAGGCCGGCTGTGGCTATCCCTGCAACTTCGGTAGCTGCCAGAAAATCTATGCCAAGCCCGCCCATCTCAAGGCTCATCTGCGTCGTCATATGGGCGAGAAGCCCTATATTTGCAACTGGCCCGAGTGCACGTGGAAGTTTTCCCGCTCTGACGAATTGGCGCGCCATCGTCGTTCGCACTCGGGCGTCAAACCGTACAAATGTGATTATTGCACAAAGTGTTTTGCACGCTCCGATCATCTGGCTAAACATCGCAAGGTGCACGAACGTCGTTTGTTGGCCGCCAACAAGGCGGGCTGCGTTACGAATGGACCTGATGGCGCTCTACCTTCAAGTGTGCTAAATGTTAGACCCGGAAGAAAGCGCAAAAATCAGCCCTGTTGACGTTGGTGAAGGTTTTGTTTTTGTTATTTTATTGTTTTTTTGTGATCGATTTAGTACTGTTTATGTTTTGATAGAATAATAATAAATAAATTTTATAAGATTTAACAACTTGATTATTTTTTTAAAATACAACTGAAACAATATATATCGCATGAATATCACATAGACATGCAAATCACATCTGAAACAAATTCAAATCCCAATTAAATCAAAACAAAATAAAAAAAAAATTTTAATTATTTGTTGATAATGTAAACGTCACATGCAAATCATATTCAAAGCACAAGAAAATCATTTTGAAAACAAATGTTGATTTAATTAATTTAATTCTGAATCACAAACTTAATCGCTTGTATCTGAAAATTTCACACTTATCAAAATTTAACATAAAAATTAAAATTACATTCAAATTAAATTCAAATCACATCAATATCAAAATCAATGATCTTGAAAATCAAAGCAAAGGAATTTAAAATATATTCATCCCAATCACATTACGCATCAAAATCGCACGCAGAACATGTGTAAATACCTGAAAATAATATAACAATTACGTGCTGCCCTAATGTAACACATCGCTTAATAAGTTCAGCTCTCAAATGTATACTCAAAAACCACATCAAAACCGCATTAAAATCATATGAGCATGTAAATATATCGTAACGAAAAATCACTTGTAAATCACAAGTAATTGATTAGCATCTAACATTGATTAGCATCGAAAAACACCTTACTAGCTCAAACGAATTTTATGCTAATCACATGTAAATCAAATTTAATCACATGCCAACCAAGTGCTGATCACATAAAAATTCAGTCGTATACCATTGGGTTGTAACAACAATTATAGATTTTATTTATCAAAAAATACTCACCATTTTATGTATAATAATTTCAATTTTTATTGTTATATATAAAAATATCATAAACATAAAACATAAAATATTATATATTAAAATTTATAGAAATAACATTAAAAGTTCGTACAAAATAATGTAACATGTAAATCACATCATTATCCCTCCGTTACATTCGCTAGGGTGGATTACACCCATAAGTTAAAAAAAATAGAAATTATTAATTGATAGGGAAATGGTACGTGCATTATATCAAATGTAATCTCATTCTATATATTTTGCTATATTTTAAAACAAAATTTGGTGCTTTTTTTTTAACTAAATTATAAAAATAACCCAATTTAAAAAGTGTTTGGGTGTTTTACACCCACGTTAGTATTGGAGGAACAAGAATTTCGGGTGGCTGACACCTACATTAGTAATCATGCTATGTTTATTTACTAAAGTGTTATTTTTTCTCAAGTAAAATGAAAATGGTGGAATGGTTTAATACCAGCAAAATATGGTATTAAAATATTTTCTGCTGTTGACTCTGCGTCATTGTATACGTCAAAACTCGAAGTTTACTGTGGGAAACAACATCCTGGCCTATATAATTTAGGTAATAAGCCAGAAGAAGTGGTAAGACGATTAACCAGCCATCTTTAAGGCGTTGGCCGAAATATAACGACCGATAACTGGTTTACGACGTACTCATTGGCTATGCATCTTTTGAATCATAAAAAAACACTGGTTGGGACTCTAAGGAAAAATAAACGAGTAATACCACCAACATTCATTGTAACTTAACACAGAGCGCCATATGTGCCAAAAAAGAATAAGTGTGTTTTACTACTTTCAACATTCCATAATGACGGAAAAAATATTGATGGTCCGAATTGCCTCCCAGAAATGATTGAATTTTATAACAAAACGAAAGGAGATGTCGATACTACAGATTAATTGTGCGCTGCTTACAATGTCGCCAGAAATACGCGACGGTGGCCTTTAGTAATATTTTTTTCCTTGGTAAACCTGGCTGCCATTAACGCTCGTATAATTTTGCTAGCGACCGAAAATCCTCCATTAAAGTACAAAAAACGTTCTCTGTTCATGAAACAGATAGCCTTTAAGTCTTATTCAATCTCAAATTGATAGACGAAGCAAGTTGAGTAATATAAGCGACAATTTGAAACAAAGCATTAAAAAATTTGCGAACATAGAATCTGACATCGATCAGCCCCAACAAAAAAAAAGGTAAAGTGGAGAATCAGGGTCGCTGCCGAATATGCAGCTACCAGGAAGATCGCAAGACAAAAACAACTTGCTACTATTGTGACAAACTTATTTGCAAAAGTCATACGATTCAGTTGTGCATCAATTGACATGAATTGATGGCCTCAAAACCTGAAGACAACAGTTCCACATACAACGATATAGATTCGAATAACGAATAATTTTGAGGTAATTATCTCAAAAATTTTTCATTGCAAAAAAAAAATTGATTAAATAAATTTTTTTTATTCATCTTTTAGCTTTTCAAATTGACCTTGCCAAAGAACGTGGCAAATAAGTTGTCTTTAGAATGGGAAATTATCCAAACCGCTATGATTTTTTTTTTTTTAGTTTTCAAATTAACGTTTTTTTAAAAATATTTTTATTTACATTAAATACGTGTTTAACTGAATGAATTTTATGTTTAATAAAACAATAAAATACCTGAATTTAATAAAATCCGAACCGATTTACTCTTTTAATGTTCTTTTTTAAAAATTCTTGAATGACAATTTATGGGTGGACTACACCCAGGTTAGTAATGACGTTACTTCGAATAGCGAATGTAACGGAGGGTTATGCAATAAGTCAACTCAGACGGATATTTGATAGTAGAACAATTTAATCATTTCTTTTTCATTTTTGTTTGTTTTTCGCTATTTTAATAATGAAAACATCAAGCAAAAATGTATTAATGCTTTTTCAGAATTATTGCAATATATTTACGTATATTCATAGATAAAACAGCAACTAATACCCTCACCACATGAACGCTCAAAGCATACTAACTTGAAATATAAAGCACAGCAGAAAAACAAACTTTTACGCAGTGTACAATCACAGCGAGCCGATTGCTACTTCGTGTGCAAAAGCTCAAGAACTCACGATGCCCACGGGCAATGGGAAACCATGTAGTGAGCACCACTGCTTTACATCCAAACCACAAAAACGTCACACTAACACAATCACATCACAATCACTTCACAATCACATCACAATCACCCCACAATCCCATCACAATCACAAACACATCAAAATCACATCACAATCACATCGCAATCACATCAGACTCACATCCCAATCATGTAGCAATCACATCACAATCATTTAATAATTATATCACTATCACATCACAATCACATCACAATTACATCACAATCACATCACAATCACAAACACATCAAAATCACATCACAATCACATCGCAATCACATCAAAATCACATCACAATCACATAATAATCACATCACAATCACATCACCATCGAAATCACATCACACTGACATCACCATCACATCACAATCACATCATAATCACATCACAATCACATCACAATCACAAACACATCAAAATCACATCACAATCACATCGCAATCACATCAAAATCACATCACAATCACATAATAATCACATCACAATCACATCACCATCGAAATCACATCACACTGATATCACCATCACATCACAATCACATCATAATCACATCACAATCACCTCACAATCACATCACAATCAAACTCACATCACAATCACATCACAATCATATCACAATCACATCACAATCACATCACAATCACATCACAATCACATCACAATCACAATCACAATCACATCACAATCACATCACAATCACATCACAATCACATCACATCACAATCATATCACAATCACATCACAATCACATCACAATTACATCACAATCATATCACAATCACATCACAATCAAAAACACATAAAAATCACATCACAATCACAACACAATCACATCACAATCACATCACAATCACATCACAATCACATCACAATCACATCACAATCACATCACAATCACATCACAATCACATCACAATCACATCACAATCACATCACAATCACATCACAATCACATCACAATCATATCACAATCATATCAATATCACATCACAATCACATCACAATCACATCACAATCACATCACAATCACATCACAATCACATCACAATCACATCACAATCACACCACATCACAATCATATCACAATCACATCACAATCACATCACAATCACATCATAATCACATCACAATCACATCACAATCAAAAACACATCAAAATCACATCACAATCACATCACAATTACCTCACAATCACATTACAACTTTTTGATAGAATGGTTTGATAAATATGAAAAGAATACAATTTTTTCTGACAAAAAAAACTAAAAAAAAAAAACCAGATTCAAGCCAATTTTGAACATTTTTCTTTGCTATCAACTATCCATGCATTTATGTATTCAGCAAAGGAAATAAATCATCTACCCAATGAGGTAATCGCCATCCATGTAGCATGGTGATAACAAACATGCTCCTTGCACACATACTATACGCACGCATATATGCACATACATATCCACTGTTACCAACTTCAAATGAGCAACAAAGCATTTATGCTACGATAAAGCAAACTAAAACGGAAACTAACATTTTCAGCGTCATTTCCGTTGATGCGATAAAATAGCGGATTTTGTTTTATTTGTTGTGTATTTTGAGTTTGTATGTGTCTGTATGTGCCTTTGAATGGGTGCTTTACCTGTACAGGTAAATTAATGCCTGCGTGTGTGTGTGCGTGTGTGATTGTGAATACAAGCGGAAACAAAATTTTATTGTAATGTGCACATTTTAGTTGTATGCGTATTAATAGCATTGGCGGTTATTGTGTATGCGTGCCTTTTAGATGCGGTATATTTTATATGTTTAGTTAGTGGGTATGGCGCGGGTGGGTGGGTGATGTGTGTAATATTTTCCAAATAACCGATAGATTTTTTTTTGTGTGTTGTTCTATGTTTTTGGCTGTACTAAGCAATTTTTTGTGATCAATGAGCTGCGATAAACGCTAGTGTGTAGCGGTTTTACTGTGCGGTGTAACATATATAATCTATTTTTTTTTATGGTATTTTCATGAAACATTTAAAAATGGCAAATAAAATCAAATAAAATATAGAAATAAGGAATTGACTGTAACATATTTTGTCCATTTAGTTTTAAAATGAGAATCGTTCCAAATGTATTTGTTGCAGTGAAGGTTTAACCCTTATTTACACCATATATCAAATGCAATACATGGATGGTACAGCTACGAACAATTAAGAAGGGGTGATTCGACTTCGAGTGTTTAATCGATTTTTTTCATCAATTTTATTTTTTATGTTAACCCTGAAATGCATAGTGCGCGATATATGGCACAACCAAAGAAATTATCTTCATGTCCGAACGAGAGTAAGTTTGGGAAAAATAATAAATCTTTTAGGTCACACCGATTTAAAGCTTTCGTTCTCTTCAAACGGTTCTACTTACAGAATTCAGCTTAAAAACTTATGCTTATTCACCAAAGTAATACATTGTTGTATACATTGCTTTGAAAGCGCATACTTTGATACCGTGCCAAAAAGAAAATATTTGATTCACCCAAGCTAAGTATATAACATATTAATCAAGAGTATAGGTAAGTCATCGAAAAATTTTAACACTTTATCAAAATGGTGTGGACTTCATACTATGTTCGTCAGATTAACCCTTTGACGATCATTGGGACACCGGTGACCATATTACTTTCGAATTTCCTGGAAAAACTATGCAAACGATTTTTCTTTACAAGGTATCATTTAACAGGGAATGAATATGGCTTTCAGAAAGTACTTAATTTTCAAGGGTAGATTCATTCCTTTGCCTGCCAGACCACCCTAAATTCGACAAATCTTGACTTTTTCTCCCCCTTCTTCTTGCTGCAATATTTTGGTGGTAGGAGGAGCTATAGGTAAAAAATGTTTGGGGAAGTTGTTGCAGGCAACCTTCCACTTTTTAACAAAAAGTAGCAAAAAAAGATAGTCCACTTGGGTTATCCACGCGACCACCACATCTGACGGGACCTACATATATGTCCTAATGGTCGTCAACGGTAAAAATCGAAGACATATTTAATTTTGTTGAAAAGTTGATTTATTTGAAATTAAAATAAATTTGTTTGCATTTTTGGTCAATGCATTGAATTTTCATTTTCTTATGATGAAATTTGAAGTTATTTCGATCATTGGCGAAGAAAAATGGTTTTTTTGCAAAAGGCACAAATAGTAATTTTTCGATGGCCTTTGTGTTGTTTTGAGCAGAAAATACATCCTTACGTCCAGTTTCACTTTTGCAGAATTATCGGACAGGGAAGTGATATCCGCAAGTTTAAATCTCTTAGGTACCTGTGTTACAACTTCGCGGTTGGTGACCGTTTTGATTATTTGAGTAGCCAGTTGCCCGCGGACTTCCAATGCAGATATAGAAAATGAATCATTATTCGAAGTAGAAATTATGTTGTAACCACAGTGCACAGCGGCGGATTTACATACGGGTTGAAAAGGCCTTAGCCGCCATCCCCCTTGAAGAATTTTTTGTTTGGGAAAAAAATTGAAAAAAGCGCTAAAAGCCGTTTCAGCCTCCTCTTGGACTATAAAACTGTTAGCTCAGTCCTTCCCCCCCCTCTGGTGAATCCTAGATCCGATTGTGCACACTCAAATCAAAGCGATCGCAGAAAAGACGCAAGTAGAATTTGGTCTTTGATTTTCGATCGTGTTCGTAGTAATACTGAAATAAAAGCACAAAAACAAAAGTTTAATTTTCTTTCTAATGGTGGTACTTTGGCCAAAAGATATTTCTAAATCCCAACAATTTTTTCGTTACGGAGTTTTGATTTGCATCAAATGAAAGATCCGATTTTGTGGAAAATTTAACCTATTTTGTGATATTTTGAATAGTCGTAAAGAGGTGAAAGTATCACCATTGGAAAGGTTATTTTTCAACCTTTCATTGGATATCAAACATTACGCCGTAGCAAATATAGAAGGCCAGATGTTGTGATAGAATTTTGGGGTTTTTTAACAATCTTTTTAAATATTTTGGGAATCATCATAGTACAATAGTCATAGTACAAAGAGGTTAAAGTACCATCATTGCAAAGGTTATTTTTTAAACTTTCATTGGTAAACTTTCATAACAGATTAAAAACAACGAGATCTCATGAAGTAAATCAAAATTCAACCTCAAACTTTTCGTTCGCATACTGTCAACGAGAGAAAATAGTGGTATACATTTTTACCGTTGACGACCATTGGGACACATATGTAGGTCCCATGACTTTTCACACTTTTGCAGGTAAAAAAATTGTTTTTTGCGACACTTTTGTTTAGTAATATGGAGTCGCTTAACACGAATTCGTTGTCGGATTGACGAATTTTCCAGCGATTCAGGAGCTGTCGTCAAAGGGTTAAGCAAGCACGCTAATGTAAACTGTCGAAGCCATAATTTACAATTACAAAATACTAAGTTACTTTATCCAAATCAATATCGGTAAGTTAAACATGTAAAACTGATATGTTATGACGAAAAACTTAGGAGGCTCCCAATTGCCGAAGACATCTCAGTAGATTATAACTCAAAATCTACTGAAACGATCGTTTTGAAGCTTTTCACAGCATAGTACTTCCTCACATAATTCCCCAGGCAACCCTTGAAGCTTCTGTTTTTTAATAATTATTATTTTTACAATAACAAATTAGCCAATTTTTTGGTAAAAATCAGCATTTTGACTTCCAATTACTAGCAAAAGTTTAAAAATTATGTCGCAGATTATGATGTACACCGCAAACCACATTTCTTTTTTAAGCGCTTGTGGAGATTTGCTTTTACTCGCTTAACCCTTTCGACCCGGATGGTACATATATGTACCACTTAAAGTTTAAACGTCTCTAAAAGCTTTAGATTAAATGTTGCTGGGTTGTGAAACATACCACATCATCTTCGCACTTTGCTGAATACATTCTAAAAAGTCCCGTTAGTTTATTTAGTTTTTTATGTTTTCTGCATCATTTTTTGTGAGTTACGATGCAGCTAAAGTGAAATGCGTGGTTAGTTTATGGAAATTTTTTGTGTGAAATTGACGTTAAAATTTCCAAAAATATTCAAAATAAAGTAGAATCGAAGTTTTTACAAGTATTTGCAACTGAAGCATGTAAGTATTTATAAAAAATATATGTGTTTTATGGTTATTTTAATTATGGTACACATGCGTACCATTCGTCCGGTATGGTGGTACATATTTGTACCATTAGTCCGATGAGCAATAAATAATGTAACTCCACGTTTCGGTAAAAAATTTGTTGTTTTCTTAGAAATGGATCCAGAAGATATACGAAAAATGTTGGAAGATGAAGCTGATAGCGTTAGCGACGTTTCTGGAGACTTTTCTGGAGGAAGCTCTGAAAAATTTTTCCCAAGTGATATGTCTAGCTCAAGCGGAAGCGAGGATGATACAGATGACGAGGTCTTTGACAAATTTGTACCAGGTGGTGCCTCTAGCTCCAGCGATAACGAAGATATAGAAGACGACATAGTAGATGAAGTGAATGAGGCTGCCGATGAAGTCATAGTCTGTAATGATACCAATTTTATTTGGAGTACTCCTGACAAATACTTTGTACCTAAAAAAACTATTTTCAATCTTCGTAGCTCCAAAATAGCAGATCACATACCTCGCCATTCGTCTATAATTGATGTTTTTAATAAATTATTGCCTACATCAGGCTATATATACAAACTGCCAATCGTAAGGCAATTCATCTTCCTGTTGAAGGAACTTCCCGACGTCGTTGTACCAACTGCAGCGCCCAAAAGAAACAGACACGCACTAAGACAATCTGCAAGGAATGCCAAGTGGCACTTTGCAAAATGGGCTTTGCACCATATCATACATGAATTTTATGTAAAAACAAATTTCTTATAACATGTCATTACTTTCCTTTTTCAATAAAATAAAAAAATCAATAAAATATGATATATTATTTGCTTTACTACTTTTTGATTTAGTTTGTTTTAACGGACGGTTGGTACTTATTTGTACCACTTAACATCCCGAGTGGTACAATGGTTTACCACCACTCCCCCAGCGTCCCAATTATTGTTTCTCAGATTTTCATTCACCGATACCTTATTTTTTACTTAAATAACCTGCTGCCACCAAAAATTTTATTGTAACATGGCTATTCGAAAGTCGGGTCGAAAGGGTTAATAATGAATATTTTACAAAAAAAAAATTATTTAAACATTGTTTTTTGCAAAAAGCACTCAGCATTTTATGTTTATGCGCAAAGTATAAAAATTACCTTTGTATACATTGACAAAAAATTAGCAATCAAGAAGTCAAAAAATCTAGTTAAATTAGTCTGGTTTAGTACTTAATGACAAATGACATGATAGAGTCAGTCAGATGATAGAGTCTGTGGTATAGATATTTGATAGCGTTCTTATAGTAAGTTGGAAAGATCTGTTGAGGAAAATATTGTTTCGAGAAAAAGTGGTAGTTCATTATATATTTTTAAAGAAGTTTTAGAGATGGCCAAAGCAACTAAACCACAGTCTTACTCAGCTCACAGAATAAGATTTAAAATGCCAAACGATGCCAAAAAATGTTGGCTACCCGTTCTACTTCATAAGGTGTCGCCTAAGTGTGCCCACCAATTCTTCCTCAAGAGCTGTAGCAGACTTTTAATTGATTGATTCTGCTCTCTCGATTTACATTATTAAGCGATTCACTTTAAGCTTTTAATAAGTTAAAGACCTGTATCCATAATTTTGTAAATTTTGCTCTACTTTGCTAATATTTCGATAATTTTTACAGAATAATGACTGTGTTTTTCACCTTTTCCCTTAAAAATGTTACATACAGACGCAACCTATGTAGCGAAAAATGAGGAATAGAAGAGATGAACGACTTTATGTGTACACCGAAAAAAAAAACATTTGCTTTAAATTTAACACAATGTTTTCAAGAAATGGGTTAATTATTTGCCTCTTACTTCGACGAAATTTGTTGCAAGCTATTTTTTTCAAAGTTTGACAAAATTCGTCAAATTAATAACAATTATCGTCAATTTGAAAACATTTTTTTCAGAGTGTATTTGCCGGCTACAGAACGTACACCCAAAAAAAATGCCATATAAACGATCCGCACAAAGTGAAGATAAAGAAAGCTCGCCACTTCACGCCAAAATAGGATTGTTTTCCTATTTTCAGTTTGCCGCTCACATTGTGCTCTCTTCTGAGCGAGAGAACTGATGGCGAATTCATTAGGAAAGTAAAAGTGTTGCTAAATTTTTGTGGAAAAACATATGTTTTTCACATTAATTTCGTATCGAATTTTTTTTTAATGCAATTAAAATTTCAATTTGGATTTGAATAAAATACGTTATGAAGTCGAATTCCTCTGGAAAATTTTTTGTTACCAATCCAGAAAACTATAAAACCTAAATAAACAACAGTTTACCCTGCATGCATGCAAATTAATTTTTTTCTATCCTTTTGGGTAGAAAACAATTTCAATAAGCGATCGATATCCAGGTATATGAAAATCTAGTGGATCTGCAATTTCACTTTCTGAATTTCGCCCGTGATGGAATAGTCAATCAACCATATCGATTTACAGAAATTACACTCACGATTGCATATGAGGTTCAAATTATATCCTCCGAGTAAGGATGGCGTCTACCTAATGTAGTTTAACTTTACTTCGTTCCATTTGCTGAATGTTTACACTAAAGCCATAAAAAGTTTCATTTTAAAGAGTCGTGCAGTAACGGGTTAACAATGCCACACAAAGCACATTCAAATAAATAGAGCAGCAGGTGAAAATTCATTAACCGCAAACATGTTATGGGTCATTTAAACACTCGTTTATGTTTTACATGCCACTAGCTCTATTTTCGATTTAATCTTTTATTTTTTCGTTCTTTCTCTCCCATTTCCGATTCGCTTACATTTTACTAGCGCTGACAGCGGTTTTTCAATTAAAATTTTAATCGATTACGTGGCTTCTATGCACGTGGTTGGGTCAATGATGAGCATTTAAATGGTTTTGTTGTCGGATTTGAAATTAATTTGCGGCACAAAATTGAATGATGTTAGCTAGTTGAACATTTTCAGAAAAACATTAGACGGTAATGTGAGAAAATCCAGTAAAATGAAGTGTTAGTTCATGAATGGAAAAGCGCATGAATTCGACTTTCATGAATTAATTGAGCTATTTTAACACATCAAGTACATTTTTCAATACATTGCTCTCTTTGTGGCATGAAAATTTCTCGACAGTCAAGGTGCTAAAGGCTTTACGCCTTCATAAAATTGTTAACAAATTTATAACCAAGCATTTATATTCTCTACCATTTTGCACCACCTGTTCTTCCATTTGGTCTCACTTTTAAAAATGTGCATTTATAAATTTTAAATATCATAAAAAAAACACGTTCTCTTGATTTTTTTTTTCTTTTATTTCCGCCACTATCACCAGCAGGCAGAAAAGAAAAAAAAAGGAGTAGCCACAAAAATATGTGCTCTCGAATCACCCAGACACTTTGGCGTACGACGCACTCTTTTAGCGCAACACATCCAGCCAGAATTATACCGCATAACCCGAAAAGGTTGCGCCTTTTGCTTTGCATGACCCAGCATATCCTGCACACAGCATTGAAAACAACATAAATTAAGACAAAAAATAGAAAACAGCGCCAAAACATGTGAAAAATATGGCATTCTTTCAACACATTTAAATTTAAACTTTATGCAGCTGTGAATTTTTACATCATTCCAAAACACATGTCTGCACATTTCGGTTAGTCTGCACATTTTCGCAAGAAAAGTAAAGAATACAAAAATAAGCGATATTTTTTTACACTTAACCCTCTTACAGGCAAACACAAAGGCAGATTCAAGATAAATCCATTTAAATGAAAACGTGAATATCCTTTTAATTAAAAAATCGGGTTCATTTCAAAACTTTTAAAAAAAATTCATTATTTTTATACAGAGTGAATTTTCTTGTCAGTGAGTATCAAACAGACCAACAAGTGTTTAACCCTAGAAAGAGAGTCTGCGTAACCATAAAATTTACGCAAGGGAGTTGGAAATATTGCTCTCTACCTATAGTTTAAGAATAGAAAATTATTGAAGTTTGTATTGTTTTTTTTTTATATATGAATAAATAAACATAAATACAGGGTATTTTTTTAGCTGCATGAAATGTTTCGATGGTTGTTGTCTATGGTTTGACAGTTGAGAATGTTCAGTAAGGTTTGGCAATTCATCATGAATCGTTTAACGCCAGAACAACGCTTCCAAATTATGGAAATTTACTTTGAAAAAAATAGAACACACGCAAAGAAAAAAACTTTTATCGCCAGTTTGCCGCAAACGAACTTCGTTTGTCGTGCTTGAAATCGTTATTGCAGCAACGTTTCAACAGTTGTCATAAAATAGTCAGTTGCGAGAAACGCATCATTTAGTTGCAGGAAATTAATTTCGTTTGTCATAAATGCGAATGATTTTTAAATAGCAGCAACTGAAAAATTAGTTTTTCTTCGTTTGTTTTTCCCTCGTTGTATCGTTGTATAAACACAACGCTTATAGTTCAGAGTTACTTTTTGGTTAAATTGTTACTATCTAAGCAAATTGGTAATTTGCTTAATACGTGGACGGAGATATCAACAGAGGTGTGATGAGTGCAATCCATAAGCAGACGGGCGGACATTGGGAGAAAGATAATAAATACAATAAATAATAATGACAGAAATAGCTTGCGGTAAATAAATATATAAGATATATTTTTATGTTGATGACAACTGAACATTCGTTTGCGGCAAATGCACCTCGCTAACGAAGTGTAGTTGGTGAATTTTTCAGTTGCAGTAAACGTAAAACGTAAATTTCTTTGCGTGCACTTCGTCCATTTTACGATGAACATAACCGGCCTAGTGGCGTCCGTGGCGTAGTTGGTTAAAGTGCGTGGCTTCTATGTCAACGAACCTGGAGACCCGGGTTCGAATCCCAGCAGCGACAGAAAATTATTTGAATTTATCGAATATCGCCCACTTTTTAAAAAAGGGACCTCCGCGTTCATCTATACTATTATATAAAAGAAGACTCACGTATGTTCGGCTGCGAAAAGCTTGAGAATGGCAGGAGCTATTTCAAAAATTCTTTTTCTCTAGGATAGCTATGGTGCCCAGTTGGGACATGGGATATATAAATTTAATAACCATTGTTTAAATAATTAATTAAAATTTAAAGAGAATAACCATACAATTTCTTTATTCTTATTCTCAGAGAGAAAAAATTTTCTCATTTAAGCTCTGTGCATCTCAAAAAAAGGTTGTGCCCAAAGCTAATAAGGTAGAACATATGTATGTGTAATACTTCTGTATTCCAACTCTGAAATCGAAGAGAGACAGCCATAACAACATAAGATGTTGCTGTTTGTGTTAGTATACTTGAATATATGAAAATTACTACACAAAAAATAAAAAGTCAAACCGTCACAGGGGTGGTTGTTATGAAAACGTTTGCCCCAAACATATAAGAAAACAAATCATATATGTTTTTCCTAAATCACGGGTACGCACCATTATAAAACAATTAAAAGAACGCCTGAAATATGATTAACCCGCCGTTAGTGTGGTGGAAAAAAGTCACGCCATTAGTGTGGTGGGGTATGACATACCCCAAAAGTATAAATCGTATAAATACTACAAAAAATATTTTATTGAAAAAATTCAAATAGCTTCTCATTCCTTGATTGATTTACTGTTAAAAAATAATATTTTAAGTGCTTTGAAATTGTAATAAAAAATAGTTTTATTGAAACTTACAAATACTACAAGATATAAGGGAAAAAATAATTGCTTCACAAAAAATCATAAAAAGTAACCAGTAATACATTTCAGTAAACAAAATTTGTGTTTTTTTTTCAGTTTATAATTGGAGTCATACTTTTGAATCATAAACGTGTGTCCCTTGGTGGAAAAAAATATTTTTATATTTCGTCAAATGTTATGCATTTTTCACAAAGCATATTCATATGATCGATACACAGTGGAGCCTGGCAGATCACACATGCGTAAAATGTTTTTTTGTCTTTCTTTCTTGAACAGAATCAGCATCTAGAGCTATATAGTCGTCGTTTTTGTGCGGGCTCACCAGGTCCTGGCAGATGCACACTTTGAAGAGCATGGAAATGCGCGGATTTTGTTGTCTCTCATTGCGATATTCTAATAAAGTTTTTCATAAAATTGTATCCTTTATTTATAAAATAGCTCTTGTGCCTACTTACCAACAATTGTTCTCAGTTCAGTGTCTGCTTTCTTCAATTTTATGATTAAATTACTTTCAACAAGAAGCAAATGCGCGTAAAAATGAAAAAATAAAAAAAAATGTTGCCACATTCACCTGAAATGTGTAAATGAAAAATAAAACAACAAGTTGCCATATTCACTCCAGCAATAAAATTATTTTAGCCATAAATTTGTTTTAGCAATAAATTTGGAAAAATATGCCTAATAAATACATTTTCTAAAAATAAAACGAAAAAAAAAATTACAAAAAAAGTTACGTAAATGGTGTGGTGGGGTATGACATACCCCAGCCGACTTTGGACCGACCTGACCTGTGAATGAGTTCACCTAAGAAATTTTTTTTTAGCTCATCTCAATTATTGATCTTTTATTTGAAGCTATTAGAATCTACGAAATTGTAACTTTTCAGATATTGAAGGAAATAAGGTCTCTGGGGTATGTCATACCCCACCACACTAACGCCGGGTTAAATTAAAACAAACAAAATTTTAATCAAAAAATTCAAACAACAAAAATTTCAAATAAAAATTATTGACAATGGAAGCACCACTCCTGAGTTTTTTTATTTTGAAATTTAATTTCCTCTATATATTTTCTCGCTCATATAACAATATATCAGCACTCTAATGTTGACGAATATATGAGATAGAACAATATGTCAAAACCGCTGTGAGACAAAAGCTCTATTTTCAAACTCTTTTTGAGCATCATATATAAAAGTCAACAACCCAGCGGGAAAATGAGAATTGATTCAAAAAAACAAAAATCGTAAATGGAATAGATTCTTTTGCTTACATTTTAGAACGTATTCCAAAGAATATATAAATTAAAGCAAAACATATGAATTGGAATATATCAACCAGTATATTAACGAATATATCAACCAAACAAATTTTGGCATAAGTGAGAAAAGCAACAGTTTGTTTGGATTTGTTTTCTCATTTCCGAAAATGAATACTTTTTATTTAAAAGAATGCATTTAAAAAGTGAATAAAAGAATCGATTTCTGTAGCTATTCATATGGAAGCGAGAAAAGAATGTACTACTATTTGTAGGACGTCAGCGTCCCACCGGCAAAATGAAAATGGATTCTAGAAACAAAAATCGTAAATAGAATGAATTCTATTGCTAACATTTTAGAATGTATTCCAAAGAATATATACATTTATAGCAAAACCTATGAATTAGAATCTATCAAGCAAAAGTTTACTGATTCGTTTTTATTCCAGCCATAATCGATTACGACCCATATAATTATTTCTAATATATAAAATGTTTTTAGATTCCTTGCTTGCTTTTTTGATAAGTGAAAAACGAACTGATTCTAAAACAAATTCTGGTATAAGTGAGAAAAGCATCAGTCTGTTTTGATTTGTTTTCTTATTTCCCAAAAGTTAATACATTTTATTTAAAATAATCATATATGTAATACTTCTATATTGGCAGTACACTGTACTGTGAATGTACCCGAAATTGTGGCGTCCGTGGCGTAGTTGGTTAAAAGTCCGTGGCCTCTATGTCAACGAACCTGGAGACCCGGGTTCGAATCCCAGCAGCGACAAAAAATTATTTGAATTAAAATGATTTTTCTGTACGGCCGCCACCTCTCTGCAGACAATGGCAAACCTCAGAGAGTAATCAAAATGCCATGTAAAGCTTCTTGAGAATAAGAACATTCCGTTCATCGCCGTTCGGAGTCGGCGTTAAACCTGTAGGTCCGGTTCTCGGTCAATTGTGTACAAACTTAATAACACGCACAACACAATTGATCATAAGAAGCTAGGTCAAAGTCCTTTCAATGGCTACAATGACCAGTTATTTATTTATTTTTGGTTTTTTTTTATGTACTCGAAATATAATTTTATAACAAAAAAACTCAGGAGCGGTGCTTTCATTGTCAAAAATTTCATTTAAAATTTCTGTTGTTTCAGTTTTTATGGTTTAAATTTTGTTTGCTTGAATTTTTCTTTTTAAATTTTTATCATATTTCACGCGTTGGTCTTATAATTGTTTTATAATGGTGCGTACCTATGATTTATGCAAAACAAATATGTATGCTTTGTTTTGTTTTATGTTTGGGTAGACATTTTTCTTAACAACCGTATATACTGACGTATAGTAGTAGTATATTCAAATATACTAATACAAAAAACAAAATCTTATGTAGGCTATCTCTCTTTGATTTCGTAGTTGAAACTCATTAAAAATTTAGTTTGCTGCCAATATTGAAGTATTACATACATGGTTTAATAAATAAGGTTGTCGCATGGGTGAGAGAGAGTTCCAATAAATGTCGAATCGGAGTTGACAACTCATACAAAATCTGAATGCGTAAATTGATAACATGCAAAGCCGAAGAAGTTGTTGTTGTAGCTTTTCATTGATTTTGACAATTATGTGTACTGAGAAGAGAGTACGATCAGCCACGAGAAAATCTAATTTATTCAACCATGATTACATATATGAAAAGAATCTAATTAAAAAGTGAACAAAAAAAAAAAAACGATTCTGTAGCGATTCCACTTGAAGCGAGAAAAGAATGTACATTCTTTGTAGGACATCAGCATGTTAAAAATAATCAATTCTAAAATCTATACTGGAGAAGAGAATTGATTCTTTTTTTATATAAAATTGCATCTTTTTCCCGATGGGGTGTTAAAAATAATCAATTCTAGAATCTATATTGGAGAAGAGAATTGATTCTTTTTTCCCGGTGGGAAGGTCCACAAAAAAGAAAAAAAAAGACAGCAACATGTATTGAGTGCGGTACCAATGCTGCCACCTTTTTGAATGTAAAAATACTGCCACTTTTATAAAAGCATCGACAAAAATTCCGTGTCGATGTTTTGTTGAAATGTTTTGATGAAATTTATCAGCTTAAACGAAAGATATACTTAATTTTAAAATAACAATTCTCTAAGGCCGTCATATATTTTTCTTACCTCTGAGCTGATATTTTTACGTATGTATAAACGAGGTTTTTATATATAGGGTATTTACAGATCCCTTCTAAAGTTGATATATAGTAACTTTAAAACGATACTTCAATCAAATTGTGAGAACCCCTACACGTAGTTCATTCTATTCTAAAATTGACACGCCTTTTGAAAAGAGAAGCTTTCTTTAATTTATTGATTTTTTTATAAAATAAAAATAACAAGAGAAGCTTTCTTTGATTTATTGATTTTTCAATAAAATAAAAATACCTTTCAGAAATGTCAGTTTGCTACGAAAAACAAACATGTTGGAAAGCAAGGCAATTTTACCAGTTTGTGTTATCTCTTTTTTACATGCAAAACAAAATCAAAAATAGTTATCACATGGCACAATGTTTTAGAGTTAACAGACGGCGTAGTTAACACACCAGATAAAACAAAACTGTGAGTACCCCAATAGTCACAGCGCTAGGAAAAGTGAACCAATGCATGAAATAAAATGATCAGGAAGATGGAGAAAGTTTATTACTTTAGTTATTATTTATTACATTAGTTAGCTGGTTACTTTATTCGGATGGAACTACTAACTCGCTCCAACACAAATATACAATTTTACCGAAATTCAAACGGCTGTATTCATAAAAAATTATGAGCCTCTTACAAAGCCTTCATAAGAAAAAAATCGAAAAAAATTTAAAAACATTTTTCATGTTGAACGTTTCAACAGCTTTCAAAAGCTCTTTTAAATGCTTGATAAATAAATAAATAAATAACTGGCCATTTCAGCCCTTGAAAGGACTTTGACCTAGCTTCTTATGATCAGTTGTGTTGTGCGTGTTATTAAGTTTGTACACAATTGACCGAGAAAGGGACCTACATGCTTAACGCCGACTCCGAACGGCGATGAACGTAATGTTCTTATTCTCAAGAAGCTTTACATGGCATTTGATTACTCTCTGAGGTTTGCCATTGTCTGCAGAGAGGTGGCGGCCGTACAGAAAAATTATTTTAATTCAAATAATTTTCTGTCGCTGCTGGGGTTCGAACCTGGGTTTCCAAAGTTCTTTGACATAGCGGCCACGCACTAACCAACTACGCCACGGACGCCACGCTTGATAAATAAGAGAATTTTAAAAATGGTTGAAACCTTCAATAAAGCCTCGATAAAGCATTTTAAAAATTTGTTTGTTCTCATCTAAGCACAAAAAATATTGTCAAAAATGTATCAAATTATTTCAAAATGTATCAAAAACAAACAAAATGTCAAAAAGTGTTTGAAAATGTTTGTTTATAAATTAGAGGAATTTTAAATATGGTTGAAATTTAAATTTTTTTTTTTTTTAAGGTTTATAACACACCTCTCATAAAGCAGGTTTTAAATTATTTGCTCTCATTTCAGCACAAATATTGTCAAAAATAATTAAAATTCTTCAAAATATTTCAAACATTTGGAAAATATGTTCAGAAAATTCAAAATATATAAAAAATTTCCAAAAAAAGAAAAGAAAAACAAGAAAATTTGTCAAAGATTTCAAAATATTTATAAAAAAAAAAAAAATAATAAAATGACAATTATTTCAGTGCAGATGGCTTAGAAAAACTATTGATTTTTAAATATCAAAATCTTGACGAAACTGCGACAAATAAATAACAAGTCATTGAATTTATCTAATACACAAACCATTATTTACACTCTTCCCACTTCAATATGAATACGGCTGTTAAATTTTAAGATTTAAAGTTTTTAATGATATTTAATATTTTTATCGCCGGCGAAGCAGCGGGTATTTGCTAGTGATATATATCTATTGACAAAAAATTACGGAAATCGGGAAAGTACTATAGGAGTTATCGATATACATACATTTAAAAAAAAAAAAAGCGGACTAACCAACGAACTTGAGAACCTCCTCCTTTTTGAAGTCAGTTAAAAATACGAACCCTTCTAACTACGCGATCGTTAATTTTGTTCTTGGTACATGGTGTTTTTTTTTGCATAGCGCGAAGGAAAAATTAACAATTAGTTTTAGCCAAGTGCGTTGACAAGTGTGTTTTCTAAGTGACGGGAAAAAAAAAATAATAATGAAATATAATAAAATTTACTGGTGTGAAGATAAACGTAGGTTTTTTAGTTGAATTTGTTATTTTAAAGTTTTGAATTTAAAAATTATTTTAGAGGCTGATAAAAACAGTATTTTTTTATCAAAAGTGGTAAGTTTTGTGAAAATAATAATTTTTTAGAATTGTTAATTTTTTGACATATTCGCAGCACAGTTTAAGAGCCCGAATAGAACCAAAGCGGCTGTCGGTTGGTGATCCTCTCTCAGAGAAAACCGCTGAGAACTCTTCGAGAATAGGAGCGGTTGTCGGATAAACGTTGCTTTTCGCTGTGTGAATTGTATATTGTTATTTTTTATGTTTTTATTGTTTTTTTGAAGTATATGTATACTCATGGTTGATTAAATAAGGTTGTCGTATGGAGCGAGTTCCCAGAAATGTCAAATCGAAGTTGACAGCTCATACAAAATCTGAAAACAAAAATTGATAACATGAAAAGCCGATGAAGTTTTTGTTGTTCCTTTTCATTGATTTTCAGAAGAGAGTACGTTCAGCCCCGAGACAACCTTATTAATTCAACCATGTGTATACTAACAAAAAATAATTATAACGGTTGATGATCATTTAAAAATTTTTTAATTTTTTTATTTTGGGAAAAGAAAAATTTCTTCCTAAAGTGGTAAATTTTTTCCCAAACAGTGGTAAATTTCAGTTAGTCTCTCTGGCAACACTGGCTGAAACTTCAAGCAATAAAGTTCTCGACGCTTGGTCGTGGGTTTTGCACTGCATGAAATGTTTGAGGCATATGAAAATGCTTTATTTACAGAATAATAATAATATAAATGATAATGATAGTGACAATTATAATGATAGTGATAATGATAATGATACTGATAAAGATAATGATGATGACAATGATAATTATAACACAATTTTTACTTAATACCTGCACAACAATTTTGTCAGTGCAGGGAGTAAGAGAGCTAACACAAGTACAAAAGTTGGAATTTGAAGTACTTAGTATGCGTGAGAACAACACTGATCTAAAAGGAAACTATGTTGAGAAATAAAATGCTCTTTTGCCGCATACTTTTTATTCCAAAAGTCACTGAAATATTAAATTGCCTCGTATGATGAGCTAAAGTGGCGTCCGTGGCGTAGTTGGTTAAAGTGCGTGGCCGCTATGTCAACGAACCTGGAGACCCAGGTTCGAACCCCAGCAGCGACAAAAAATTATTTGAATTAAAATAATTTTTCTGTACGGCCGCCACCTCTCTGCAGACAATGGCAAACCTCAGAGACTATTCAAAATGCCATGTAAAGCTTCTTGAGAAGAAGAACATTCCGTTCATCGCAGTTCGGAGTCGGCGTTAAACATGTAGGTCTCGGTCAATTGTGTACAAACTTAATAATACGCACAACACAATTAATCATAAGAAGCTAGGTCAAAGTCCTTTCAAGGGCTGAAATGGCCAGTTATTTCTTTTTTTTTTATGATGATCTCAAAACGTTTTTGATAAGACATTGAAAGTGTTAATCAAGTCGTTTTTCTTATAGCAGCAACATGTTCCAATGAAAATTGGGCAGATAGTCACTATCTTGAGTACCAAAAATTGCTTGCTTCAGGCTTTCCAAAATTTTTGTGGAAAATATTAATAGTAAAAGTGAAATCTGTAAAAATATGACTTTTTATGATCGGTTATCCTACAACCTACATCTTTGCTGTAGAAGAATTTTCATAAGAATGTTTCATTAAGCCACGCACGGTAGAAGTGAAACTTAAACCTATACAATTGCACCAAAACAATCACACCATACCATACCATACCATACCATATGTACCATAAAATAACTATCATCCAATGCCATCATACTGTGTCATAAAACTATGTGATATGTAGATTTTTATATCAAAAACATAAAGATATGAGGAAAATAAATGCTATACAGAAATATACTCTGTGTAGTCTTGATTTCTTGGTAAACACACTGTATTTTGAACAGACAGCATTGCAATCTGACCTTCTGCGGTTATACAAAGGGTGTGCATGATCAGCTAATTCTGTACAAACTGTTTTGAGAACCAACCGAATGTTGTATAGTATTCGTTTTGATTTCAGGTTTGATTTGAAATAACTGCACAAAAGTTTGAAATATACTTTAAAATTTTGTACAGCATAACTCTGTTACTAAGCAGCAGTCAGTGTTTGTCTTTTCGCTTAAGGTTGATGTTTTTGATATGAAATTCAAAGACAAGCTCCATATGCGGCAAATTTTTGACGTGACGAAGTTACGTTGTACCGCTCAGGTTTCCAAAAAAGTTGAAAAATGAATTTTTTAAAAATTCATCTGCGTTGCATTGAATTGTTTCTCGCTGAGTATAAGAGCTATGATTAAAAAACTGGTATGACCGTAAAGGTTAATTCGTTGACTTCATTATAAAAACAAAAAAAAATTCAAAACATCATCGCGTCGTAGGGGGAACTGTTTAAGCAACACAACTGAACATTTGTTACATGGAATTATTACTCGCTGAGTATTAGTGCTAGGATTAAAAATACGATACGTCAATAAAGGCCTACTATAAGTCCTCACAACAAAATTAGACAAAAAATTTCTGTCGCCATGGGGACGCTGAGAGAGCCGCTCAAAGATCGATAACGCAACATTCATGCAGCGGCGTTGCATTAAATTTTTAATCAATGAGTATATAACCTACGATAAAAGTTTAAAAAGGAACATGAAGGTTTTATACATGGCTTTACGACAAAAATAAAAAAAATTCCGGCGTCGTCAGGTCCTGAATATAGCAGCTTATGAAACAAAAACTATAATATCGTTGCATGGAATTATTACTCACTCAGGAGGAGTGCTACGGTAAATTTTGTTTTACGATAGCATGGATGTGTTATTACGCTTCACAACTAAATTAAAAAAATCTTGCTGTCATGATTTCAGGGATGCAATCACACAATGCAGTAAAAATGCTACAGCCATGAAAAAACGTTGCATGGATTTTTAACTCTATGACTACTGGTACAACGGTAAATTTTAGTGAACGAAAACGAAAGTAAGGTCTTCGGGCATATGACAAAAATAAAAAAAAAATTGACGGCGTGTCAAAGACCCTCATGGAACCGCCTAATGTGACGCATATGCATCAATTTTGCTGGATTAATTGAAATTAGAGCACAACCCATAGGGAAGCAAAAATAAGGCTAAACGAAAAGCACCAACTCAAAATCCAACAACAACTCCAACACCAACACCAACACCAACAACAACACCAACACCAACACCAACACCAACACCAACGCCAACGCCAACACCAACACCTACACCAACACCAACACCAACACCAACACCAACACCAACACCAACACCAACACCAACACCAACACCAACACCAACACCAACACACACCAACACCAACACCAACACCAACACCAACACCAACACCAACACCAACACCAACACCAACACCAACACCAACACCAACACCAACACCAACACCAACACCAACACCAACACCAACACCAACACCAACACCAACACCAACACCAACACCAACACCAACACCAACACCAACACTAAAACCAACACCAACACCAACACCAACACCAATACCAATACCAACACCAACATCAACATCAACATCAACATCACCATCAACATCAACATCAACATCAACATCAACATCAACATCAACATCAACATCAACATCAACATCAACATCAACATCAACATCAACATCAACATCAACATCACCATCAACATTACCATCAACATAAACATCAACATCAACATCAACATCAAAACATCAACATCAACATAACATCAACATCAACATCAACATCATAACATCAACATCAACATCAACATCAACATCAACATCAACATCAAAACATCAACATCAACATCAACATCAACATCAACATCAACATCAACATCAACATCAACATCAACATCAACATCAACATCAACATCAACATCAACATCAACATCAACATCAACATCAACATCAACATCAACATCAACATCAACATCAACATCAACATCAACATCAACATCAACATCAACATCAATATCAACATCAACATCAACATCAACATCAACATCAACACCAACACCAACACCAACACCAACACCAACACCAACACCAACACCAACACCAACACCAACACCAACACCAACACCAACACCAACATCAACACCAACACCAACACCAACACATACACCAACACCAACATCAACATCACCATCAACATTACCATCAACATCAACATCAACATCAACATCAACATCAACATCAACATCAACATCAACATCAACATCAACATCAACATCAACATCAGTATCAACATCAACATCAACATCAACATCAACATCAACATCAACATCAACATCAACATCAACATCAACATCAACATCAACATCAACATCAACATCAACATCAACATCAACATCAACATCAACATCAACATCAACATCAACATCAACATCAACATCAACATCAACATCAACATCAACATCAACATCAACATCAACATCAACATCAACATCAACATCAACATCAACATCAACATCAACATCAACATCAACATCAACATCAACATCAACATCAACATCAACATCAACATCAACATCAACATCAACATCAACATCAACATCAACATCAACATCAAAATCAACACCAACATCAACATTAACAACAACAACAAGAAACTTCGTCACGTCAAAACCTACGGGTGTGTCCACGGCACAGCCAACTCTTTTTTTTAGTTCCATTTCCCATATTTAACTCCTTATTTCTTGGTGAGCACACTGTATTTTAAATAGGCAGCACTGCAATATGTCCTTCTGTGGTTATACAAAGGGTGAATATTCATATCGAAAACATCAACTTTAAACGAAAAAACAAATAAAGTTAAACGACGAAATTATGCTATTGTTATCTTGCTCTTAGTTTGCAACAATTGACAGGAGTTGGGAGTCTATGAATCAACACACAAAAAGGAGACGCGCTAAGCTTCAATTTTAGACGTTGAAGCTGTGAATCTGTAAAATTAAATGCCACTGGAATAATTTTAGTGTGACTTGTTCGTTTCATCGAGTTTCAAATCACAACGGTGCTAAAGAAGTTTCACTTCAAAAAAATAAGTTTCAAATATCAAGCAAAACATTCTAATTAAGAAAATTGTTTTCTTGATTCAAGCAAATTATTCTAGAATTCAGAATATTATTAACTTGAATCAAGCAAATTGTTCTGAATTCAATGAAAATAATTTTCTCAAATCAAGCAAATTATTCTAGTTTTAAGGAAATTGTTATTTGAATCCAGTAATTCTTTCTCACTTGAAGCAAATAAAGGGTGGTAACATTTTAAGACTCGATGTTGAATGTGAACCACACCTAAACGTCAAGTTTTTTCTGCATTTCATTTGACATTTCTCAATTTTAAACTAACGCAATTTGAAGAATGGAAAGATACATAATCGATCAACGCGTTAAAGTTATTCAGGCTTATTATGAAAATGGGCTTTCAAATCAAAATGATGATTGATCAATTTCCGAAGAACATTATCTTCAGTGATGAGGCACATTTTCACCTCAGTGGAATCGTCAATAAGCAGAATTGCCGCATTTGGGCGAATGATAATCCAAGAATGATTGTCGAAAAGCCAATGCACCCACAAAGAGTGACTGTTTGGTGCGGTTTATAGGCTGGCGGCATTATTGGGCCGTATTTTTTCCAAAATGAGGCCGGTCAGGCAGTTACTGTGAATGGTGTTCGCTATCGTGAGATGATAACGAACTTTTTATGGCCCGAATTGGAAGATATGGATGTGGACGATATGTGGTTTCAACAAGACGGTGCCACTTGCCACATAGCTAACGAAACAATGGCTCTTTTTCGCGACAAATTCAATGGCCGTGTTATCTCACGTGGTGGTGATGTCAATTGGCCGTCAAGATTATGTGATTTGACACCGTTGCACTTCTTTCTTTGGGGTTATTTGAAAGAAAAGGTTTTCGTCGATAAGCCAGTAACAATTCAAGAGCTAAAGGATTAGATAATTCAGCACATTAACGGCATAGAACCTCACTTATGCCTCAGCGTCATCGAAAATTTGGACCATCGGATGGAGGTCGCGGCGGCCATTTGACCGATATTTTGTTCCATACCTAATTGAACCCTACCAATATTATCATAATAAAACTAGTAAGAAATGATCTTCGACTGGGCCGAAGTTAAAATACCCCCACGTCCGAACCGAAGTATATTCAAAGTCTTAAGCAGCCAAAAAATGTTTATTTGTAAAAAGATTTTTGTCATAGTTTTAACAGAAAATATTCGCTTTTGTTGTTTAATGAAGTCACTTTGTATCGGAGGTGGGTGTGGTTTTCACTCGATTTGGTTGAATTTTATACACAAAGTGCATGTTATATATCAAAGTTAATATGCAAAATTTCAAGTTCATATATTATTTTTTGTGGAATTTAAAGAGATTTTACCTTTTTGATAAAGTCACTTTGTATGGGAGGTAGGCGTGGTTTTCATCCGATTTGGTTGAATTTCATACTTAGAGTGCACTTTAAATATCGAAGCTCACATGCAAAATTTCAAGTCCATACATTAATTTTTGTGGAATTCTAAGAGATTTTACCGTTTTGATAAAGGCACTTTGTATGGGAGGTAGGCGTGGTTTTCATCCGAT
Source organism: Pherbina coryleti (assembly GCA_943735915.1). Lineage (NCBI taxonomy): Eukaryota > Metazoa > Arthropoda > Insecta > Diptera > Sciomyzidae > Pherbina > Pherbina coryleti. The sequence goes on along the minus strand of OX030951.1, from coordinate 126,756,215 downwards.
TTGGCTCATTTTCAAACTTGACCTTTATTTTTTAAATAAAAGCTTAAATATTGAATTTCGTGATGATAGCTAGAAAATTACGGCTGTAATCATGACGACAGACGGACAGACAGACGGACATGGCTAAATTGACTCGGGTGGTGATGCTGATCAATAAAATATAAACTTTTCTATACCTACCACGCCTCCTTATGGGCGTTACAAACGGAGTGACAAAATTAATATACCCCCATTTACGTTTTTTAAACGTGGGGGTATAAAGATATAACAATAATTTCCTAAATAATTTGTGTTTTATTCAAAATCAACATCGGCCCTTAAAATTTAACCACCCTTTATTAGTCTTGAATACAGAAAAAATATTCTTGAGTTTTAGGCAAATGTTTCTTGAATTAAGCATTTTTTTCTTAATATCATGTGTTTTAAATTTGCTCAATTCTAGCAGAATAATGCTTGAATTGAGAAATTTACACTTTATTGTAAACTGATGGCTTATTTAGTTGATTCAAGCATAGAATGCTTGATTTTTTCTCTCCGTGTATAGGGCCTACAGGGTGTTTTATACTAGTTAAATTAAAACAAATAAATAATAAATATAAATATATGGTAGTTAAATAACTATCGAGTATCATGAGCGGGTATGGGCACCATTTCATTTAAAACTTCTGTGTTGTTTCTGTGTTTGTCATTTGGCTTTGCTTAGTCAGTGTTGCCAGATATGGCGATATATCGCCAAACTGGCGGTTTGAACAACCACTTTGGCGAGAGGAATTTTGTTTGGAGTGATGATGAAAAAGTGGCGGTTTCAAACTTTTTTTTTTGGCGATATTTCGACGATATTTCTTAAAAAGAAGTCAAAATCCTTTGTTCCTTTTTTACGTTATGCAGCACTTCACAATGCAAACATTTTTTCACGTCTCTTCGAAAGTGTAGTTACTCAAATAATTGAAGCGATGAGCAATGATAGCGCTTTCCTGCCAATTGATTCAATCGATTTCGGAATGAGTTTTTCAACTTTTATATGTTAATCTAACTGTAGACACTATTTTGAATTTAAAACTGTCTTGTTTTCAATATTTGCGCAAACTACTGCTTGAAGTGGCTATTCGGTTGTCAAAAAATATTGAAAATTTCAGAAAATTCAAGGTTCTGTGTCCTGCAAGATGCATCAATATTATTGAACCTGAAAAATTTTCTTGTTTCGGAAATTTTTAATGGGTTTTGGAATCCGACAGTCAGTTCAAGAAAATATGAAAATCAATGGAATAAACTCCCTCTTGTTAATTGGAATAGTTATTTTCAAAACAACGTCCCAAAAAATATTGCTGCTTTCTGGTTAAATATTTATAAATATGAGGATGGAGGAGTAGGCAACAAATATTTCAGATAGCTCGCTGAAGTGGTAATTCAAATTTTTTTGATAACAACTAGTAATGCATGTGTAGAAAGAGTTTTTTCTATTATGAACAACATTAAAACTAAGAAGCGAAATAAAATGCAATTTGAGCTACTTCAGGCTCTCTTAAGAATATCAATTTATAGTAATAATTTTAAAACCTGCTGCGAAAGTTTTGAGACTACAAAAGAAATGTTAAAACGTTGTAACTCTAACATTATGTACCTAAAACCAGAAGACTCTGAACGTGAAGACAGTGAAGAATTGGAAGTGTATAGTGACCTGCTTACAAATTGATAAAAGCCAGTCATATTTTTTATGGATGTTATTATATACAGGTTTCTATACTTAGTTTTTACTTTACTTTATTTTTTTTTATATCGTTTATAACTACATGTAAGAAAGTTTTGTAGAAAAACACTTTGCTAAAAAATACTGAGCGAGAAAAATCCCATCTCAATGCTCACTTAGATTTATAAAAGTTTTGCAGCTCGTCGATATGTGCGTTGTGAAAATTGTTCAGTTCAGTTTTTTCATAAGCGTAAAAGGGCGTATCAGCCAGTTGTTCTTTTCTTTAAAACATAAAAAAAGCTTTCCTATAAATTTTCAGAAGTGGGATTCGAGAAAATTCTCGCGCGTCGGAATTTTTTTAATTTTAAAAAAAAAGTTGATTGAACGTTTTGTGCGAAATAACCTACGCGAATTTTGGAAAATTTACATTTTTCAATATGCAGAACGCGTCGTGCGACAAAAAAAAAATGATTTGGAAATCCAAAATGGCCAAGCAGAGCAGCTGATCGACCCGAATGTGGCCAAAGAGCTCGAGCTTACGTTGTCCAAAAAGGAGCGTGAGTTAAGAGAGCGCGAAAAACTTCTAGCTGAAAAAGAGAAGTTGTTCCAAACGTCGTCGCATAATGTTAACCCCATTGCTTGCTTGAATGATTCTGAGCTATCTCCTTCTACTGCAGGATCTTTACTGTGTGGTATTGAAGAATGCAAAAAATTGATTCCGGTGTTCAATCCTTCTTTGCCAAACACCATGTCAGCGCATCAGTGGATCGCGAATTTAGAAAAGGTTAAAAACATGTTTAAATGGGATGAGCAAACAGCATTATTTTATGCGGCTTTACGACTAGAGGAGGCAGCTTCATCTTGGTTTTCCTCTATTAATGGGCGTGATTTCTCGTGGGCTACCTTTAAACAGTCCTTAATAAGTGCGTTTCCGTCGGTAAATGATGAAAGCGAAATTTATATTAAGCTACTCCGTCGCACAAAAGGGTCTGAAGAGAGTATTGAAAATTATTTTTATGACATTTTAACACTCACTCGTCAAGCTGGCTTTAGTGACCAATGTGCAAAAAAAATATATTGTTTCAGGTTTAGGAAACAATGAACTAATTAATTCAGTAACGGGTTATATACAAAACGATAAGTCTATTGAGGAATTTCTGTCTCAAATAAAAACGCATATTTGTGTGATTGAACAGCAAAATACGGTACAGTACAGTAAATAGTAAATACAATACGGTGATCGGAGTGATAATTATTACGGTTCCGTTCAGAACACTAAATCGTTTAACTACAAAGTCAACAGTGCATCTTCAAATAACACTCAATCGTTCCGCACATGCTTTATTTGCTACGAGCCCGGACATTTCGCTCGTGACTGTAAACCAGTGATGCACACGAGATGCTTTCAGAGCCGCTCGGCTTTCACATACAAGTCGTGTGTGCGAAGGTACCGAACTTATACGACGATAGCAGAGAATCAGTTTGCGTTTGCACTTCATGGAGTGAAGGTCTCATGCGCAAATTATTTTGTTAAATGCTGTACAAACGCAATATATGAATGAATTAAACATGTTTCGACCTTTTTGGCAATTTATTTATTTATTTTATTTAAACCCTTATGACGAGCCTTAATCTATCTATCAAAAAACACTTTGTCCTATAATTTTACTCAATGAGTGTAAAAGTATTTGCAAAAGTATTTCAGCTCGCACACACATACTAAAACAAAAATTTTGCGCTTGTATTGGAAGCTCTGCCAACGCTGTGCACCACTGCTGTAAACAGACAAGAAAAAAATTTTATGAAAATAATATCAAAGCAGGACCATCAGCTAAAGTGGCACGTTTATCAGTTATGAACAATAATAATGGATTAACTCAAAATGCTCATATTGAAGGGCATATTTTAAAAGCTTTCTGTGACCTTGGGTGACAGTGAGTGAACCACAATTAAAATTTGTAAAGTTCAGCAATATGGCTGGAATTTTTCAACATGTCGTACTAAACTTCTAGGTTTTGGTGGAAATGAAGTGTTTTTTATTGGATCAATGAATAAAATCGTTAGAGTGTAAGATGTTGAGCTAGCAATCAATATTTTAGTTGTTCGAAACAACGATCAAAACTGTGACATGATAGTTGGACAAAATTTTCTAGATTACCCCGGCGTAACGATACTTCGTGAAAACGGACAACTAAAAATTTTAATGAAAAGTGAGGCAATGAATTCAGTCAAAAGTGTTGATTCATCCGATTGACTAAATCGTCAAAACTCTTCAAATACAAAAATTCAAACCAATATGTTAAAGTTAATAAAGTTTGGGAAATTGTTAAATGAAAAGGAAGAGGAAACATTTTTTAAAATTATTAACTTATATAAAGATTGTTTTGCTGAAGAACTTTCAGACCTTGGTAAGACATCTTCAATTGAAATGAAAATTGAGCTAAAAGAGAAAAACAAAATAATAAATCACAAGTGTTTTCGTGTACCTTACAGAGATTTGCACAAGCCCAATCGTCATTTTTTGCCACTCGAATAACAATCGTCGTCAGCCACAATCGCACATAAAAATTAATGCAGGCATACCGCTCGAGTTCGTAAACAACGATTGGTGCTAAGCACAGTTTGTAACGATTGCGAATACATACAAAGGCACCATCCAGACAATGCAGACATTCGGATGCTTCGCTTAACACTCGAGTGTCTGTTACTGCAGCGATTGCCATCGCCTAACTCTTTCCACTCCGCAACAATACAGTGTGTGTGTGTTGTTGTTTATTCTTGTCGTTGTTGGTAAAAATAGCGCTTGTTACGCTGAAGGCTTCTTGTTGGTATTTTTGCGTTTTATTTCGTCACCGAATGCTTTTTTATGTTAATAATTCCTTATTGTACTACGCATTCAACGATTTGTTGTTGTTGTTGGTTTTTTGTTGTAATTGTTGTTGCACTCTTCAAAAATCACTCTTCGGCAATCCCTAGTTTATAACATTGTTTGTCATCCCAAAGCCATGCGTGTACGGCACAAATAGTTTTTTTTTTCACATGAGATTTTTTCGTATACAAAAAAATCAAGACTGCAGACTGCGTGTTTTCTCCGTGGTACGAATGGACATAAAAGCATGCATTTTCGTTGCTTTTGCCGAATGTTGCTCATGTCTCGCTTCGTTGGGTATTCTTGATTCGTAGGCAATCGTAATCGCGACCAATCGTACTCTATGGTATTCGTATCCGCAGCGATTGGTGCATGTATTCGCGCATTAATTTCAATGCAGAAGGCACATTCAGTGCTCGTGTATTGAGGATATATTCGAAACGCCATTTGAATGCAATCAAGCTGTTCTCTGGTACCTTATCATCTACGTGAAAAATTAAACGAAATTGTGGCGGACTTATTAAAAAATGACATTATTGAGCATTCAACTTCACCGTATGCCAGTCGTGCTTTGCTGGTCCCGAAAAAGGACGGTAGTTTTCGAATGGTGGTCGATTATCGTGATTTAAATAAAATAACTGTGCGAGAAGTGTTTCCAATGACAAACATAGAAGAGGCAATTAACCAAATGCATAATAGCAAACTTTTTATAGTGCTATATCTTATGAATGGATATCAAAAAATACCTCTTTCAGAAGATTCAAGTCCTCTAACGGCTTTCGTTACTCCAAGTGGACACTATCAATATAAAAGGATGCCGTTTGGATTGACAAACGCTCCTGCTGTTTTTGTGAGACTAATTAATTCGGTTATGAATTCATTAACTTTATTCTTAATTTTATTTCTAACTGATATTATGGTTCAAAGTTTGGTTTGTTATGATTTCGACCTGGTTGCTTTGTGATCTTCCAGCGTCGGTAAAAATCTGGTTGCTGTGCGATCTTCCAGAGTTGTTACAAAAAAAAAAAAAATGAAAAGACCTGGTTGCTGGGTGATCTTCCAGTGTCGTTGAAAAATCTGGTTGCTGTGTGATCTTCCAGAGTTGTAAAAAAAAAAAACAAAAAAAAAAAGAAGAATATTAAGAATATCACTGGGACAGTGTATTGTTGGATGGCCGAGTTGTAAGAAAGTTTTGTAGAAAAACACTTTGCTAAAAAATACTGAGCGAGAAAAATCCCATCTCAATGCTCACTTAGATTTATAAAAGTTTTGCAGCTAGTCGATATGTGCGTTGTGAAAATTGTTCAGTTCAGTTTTTTCATAAGCGTAAAAGGGCGTATCGGCCAGTTGTTCTTTTCTTTAAAACATAAAAAAAACTTTCCTATATACATATAAGTAGTTTAAACTGCAATTTATATTCATATATACAAATATAATAAATATATTTACAACATTTTAAAAGATACAAACAAAAAATTTTTGGTGGTTTTTGGCGGTCTAGGTATCGACAAATGGCGATCAAAGAGTATAAAAAACTGGCAACCCTGGCTGGTCATGAGCTAATAGTTGATTCAAGAAATTACAATGAATAAGGAATTCCGAAAATTTACTGCAAAGATCAAATTGACTTTTGTTTTTTTAACTTTTTTCGTATTTTGTACAATGACTTTGTGCCTATTTCGATCAAATCCTCAGAACTGTGATATAATAATTTGTGTTGTTAGTGTCGATTAAATGAAATGGAGCAACAACTGAGAAAAAAAAGAGAAGAACTCAAGCTTCAAAAAGTTAAAGTATTTAACTTCAGGAACTTAAGTTAAGCTTTTTTCCAGAATAAAAGCTACACAGGTATTAAAATTGCAAAAAGTTTTGCAAAACATTCGGATATTTCTTTTTATTTTACAAAATAAGCTACAACAATACTGAAAACAGCGATACAAGAACAACAAAAGACGTTGTTGACAGTTCTTTTGAAGCAAGCACGACAGAAACAACAAAAGCAACGTCTCTAGTATAAACAACAAGAGAAAAAAAAAAAAGAGCAGAGAAAAGCTTTCTCTTAAATGTGGCGTAACAGCAGCAGCAACAACAAAAAGCATTTCCTTTCAGCGCTTTTATTTTGTTTTATTTGTACTACTTGACTAGGGGCCAAGCGGAAACGGAAGTAAAAAGTGAAACCCGCGTGCTAAGAAACTAAAAAACAAAACAAACAAAAAAAAAAGAAAAAAAAAAAGAAAACAAGGCATATTAGGCCAGGGCAAAAGAGTGAGAGAATGAAAAGATTTTTATCTTCAGCTTTTTGCAGTGCTCTCTATTACACCTACCCTCCCCTCTTTCGTTTTATTATTATTATTATTATTATTTCTTTTAATATTGCAATTTTATTGTGCATGTTTTTTTATAGGCACAGTAGCGAGCAAGAAACAAGCACATTTTAAGGAATTCTAGAATAAAATTAAAGTTAAAGTACAGCGATTGAAATAATATAATTTTTGTTGTTCTTGTGTTGATTGCAAGGATTTAAAAGGGAAAATAAAAGGCTTTTAAAACTTTTTCAACCACGCTGCTGAGTCACGTGACTCACATTTGCACAGCAACCAGGTAGATACTTCAATTTATGCAAATTGAAAAAGAATTTAATGAAGCGTTAAATAAGATTGCGGCAAGTTTTGTGCTTTAAAATAAAAGAAAAATAAATGTCAGGATTTAAGGCAAAGGATAACAGTAGGCAAAACCATTGCAAAATAAGCCAGGCAGCAGGAAAAGATTGATTGAAGATACTTAGTTAGTTGATTAAATTAAGTTGGAACTCTATTTGTGGGTTATTTATTTTTTCTGCTGCCCCAATTTATGGGAACCGCTTTATATGGCAAAGATTGCCGTACTTTTTGAATGTCTTCTTTTTAACCATACATCTTTTTGTAATGTCCTTTGCATTCAGCAATTCAGCATAACTAATTAATTCTTTACACGTACGCAACAATTACGCTTGATGGATGAGATTGTCTTGTTTAAAGAAAAATCGCATCAATCTGGCAGCGTTATAAGGAATAATTTTTTACAAATTTTGATTGAAACTGTATAAAATCTAATTCCTCGCTATTTGTATTTAATAGTAGAATTCAGCGCCATTAATCTGTAATTTGCTTATTTCTAAGAACTTAAAGCGAGCTGAATACCTTTGCTTACAGCGTTAAAAGCTTTTTGTAAACTTTTCATGTACGCTGATTAAATTTTGATCTTCAAAAGCATTTTTAATATGCGCTGAATACAAGTTTCTTATGAATTTTGTTTCGAATAAAGCTGCTAACAATTTTTTTCTGACACGCAAACACAATTATCCACTTTTTTTACTCATTGTTCAGCAAAAAGGTTGCTGAACACAGTTCAGTTTTATCAGAATCGGAGAATATTAAGAAATTATTTGAGCAGAAGCTCGACAACAGCAAATATGACTAATTAAGCAAGCTGATAAGTTAATTTTGTTGTGCAGAGAAGAAAGTTATTAAAAAACAAGTGCTGAAAAGCGTTTTACTAGAGCTGAATGTGCATAAAATGGACTTTTAAGAGAAATCATAGTGCTAAATGCAAATTTTATAAAAAAATAAACCGTTTAAATCAAGCTGAATTGTGCAATAAGTGCTGAAAAGTGCTTTACTAGAGCTGAATGAGCATAAAATGGACATCTAAGAGAAATTATAATGACAAATGCTAATTTTATAAAAAAATAAACCGTTTGAATCAAGCTGAATTGTGTAACAAGTGCAGAAAAGTGTTTTAATAGAGCTGAATGTAAACGAATTGCACTTTTAAGAAAAATTATAGTGTCAATTACTAGTTTAATGAATTTTAAACTGCTCGTATTGAGCTGAAACTCAATACAAGTGCTATGAAGTGTTTTAATAAAGCTAAGACAAGTACTGAAGAGTGAAACGAATGCTGAAAGGTGTTTTACTTGAGCTGAATATAAATTAAATGTACTTTTAAGAAATAAGAGTTAAGAAGAATAAGTGTTTTGTAAAAAAATAACAGCTGAATAATAGCTGAAAGCAATCGAAAGAACGCTGAGTAGTAAAATAACAGCGCTGAATATGCTGAAGAGACATTAAAGCAAAAAATTAAATCAATATGTTGAACTTAATGCTAATTTATGCCAACGTCAGCTCTGGCTGATATATGTGGATATATTTAATTTGAATAATTTATGCATTTTAAAGTAATGAGCTAGGAAATTCGTTTTATTCGCGCTGAATGTACTAGAATAAAATAAACATGAACGCTGAATGCAATTAAACATTTACTTTTTGTGCTTATTCTAGGAATAATACAGAAGTTTTCAGGATTATGATCATACATTTGTTGAAATTCCTTTCAAATAGACAATAAAAAAGTGCTGAATGCAGTAAAAGCTAAACTAAGCCATAACAAAACTGCTAAGAAGATGTGAAAACACTGTAAATAATAATAAAAACATAATTAGAAAATTATGTATGATAAGATTTCAAAAAACCTACCTCGCAATGATATTAAAGTAGTGCTGAATATGTAAAAACTGAATTCCTTGAAAACATAATTGCACTGAGTGATTGTTTAATGCAAAATATACGACTTTTATAGAGCTGAATACAACTGTAAGAGTGCTGAATATCATACTGATAATACAGACAATGCTCCAGAAGCATTGTTGTCTTTCAAATTGACAAGAAAGAGTGCTCAGTACAGTAGAAGCTAAATTAAGCTATAATAAAAAGTGAAAGATCAAAATTGAACACTCAAAATAATTACAAAAATAGCGGTTAAAATAAACGATTTTAAAGCTTATTTAAAAAAAAAAATAGAGCAACTTGAAGACATTATAAAAACCAGCACCAAATTATATTGAAATATTGCCAAGTATGAAAAAAACGAAATTTTTGCTTGATGAATACTTTTCGAAAGCTTGTTGTATGCGATATACATGACTTTTATAGAGCTGAATATAAATGCAAGGGTGCTGAATATCATATTAGCAATATAGACAATGCCGTAGAAGCATTTCTGCCTTTCAAACCGGGAAAAAAGAGTGCTGAATACAGGAAAAACTAAATTATGCTATCATAAAAAGAGAAAAATCGAGAAGAAAATATTAATTTATAATAAGAACAGCAATAAAAGTTGAAAAACTTAAAAAATTAATAGAGCAAAAGTAAAATTTTAATAACCAGCACAAGTGATGCTAAAATAGTGCTGAATATAAAAAAACAAAGCCTTTGAAAAAAGTTCACTAAAAGCTTGTTTAATGCTTGTTTAATACTTGTCAATGCAAGATACATAACTTTTATACAGCTGAATACAACGATAAGAGCGCTGAATATAAAATTTTCAATGCAAACAATACTAGAAAAAACATTGCTGAATAGTTTTATTGCAATTCAGAACGTTTGCAGGATATGTGATGAGATATTTAAGAAAAAATATCGCATCAGCTGTAACAAAAAAGCAGCACATGTTTCGATGCGGATTCGTCGTGAGAAGGTCATAATTTCCAGTGATAGCTTTACAACAACCAAATATGTGCGCACATGCTCTTACCGATGAGGCAGAGACACCATCAAAAAGTATTTCTATGACCTCTTTGATATGTGTATGATCTCTTAGGCTTACGGAGCCTATCTACAGTACAATGTTGAAGTTGTGATCGAAGACTCCAACAACAAAAATGGTAGAGAAATTACATTCGGCGCCGTGGTTGGTCATTACAGCCCCCACGATACGACTACAGATAACGGCTCCGAAAAGCAGTCTTTGCATCATGAAATAAGATAAATCAAACTTCCAAGATTGAGACACTTTTATTTAGACAATAAAAAGTGCTGAACACTCTCAATACTAAAAATTTTGAACTCTTAACAAGTGAAACATCTAAAAAGGGAGCACAAAAAATGATTTAAAAAAAAACAAAACGGACCTAAAATAAAAAATTTATCAAAAAATTAGAGCTCATGAAAAAGAAAGAATAGAGCAAAATAAGACAGTTGGGAAAGATGCTTTCACCTTTAAATAGTGTTTTAATAAAACTAAATGATGTTCAAATAAAGCTGAATACATATAGAATAAATTTTATAGCATAACTAGAATGCTAAGTGCTTATTTTAAGAAAAATTAAGAACTTTTATGGCGCTGAATATCATTAAAACAGCGCTGAATAGCATATTAATGCTTGTGTAAAGCTGCTAATAATTTTAAACGTAGAGCTGTTAATGAATTTGCTTTTAATATTGCGCTGAATAAGCTAATAGAAAATAGAAAATTGATCTGTATAGCTTACAATTATATAAAAATCCACTTCCAGCTTAGTTATGTTGGTGCTGAATAGGTATTTCTCATAATTTTTTTGCGTAACTTTAATTTATATCATAAACCAAACTCAACGTTAGCTAACTGTAACGCATAACCGTTTAAAAATTATGTGCCATCATTTGCTAACAATAACAATTCCTAATTAACAACATCAATATCGAACATCGATTCAAAATCAGGCGCGTACTTTACGAAATATCCGCTTCCGGTCATGCATATTAATTCATAACTGTTGATTGTACATTTCAAAAGTATGCGTATTTGATTTGCCAGCTTTGTGGAGGCAAAAATAATAACAACAACAACAACAACAACAACAACAACAATAAAAACAACAACAACAACAACAAAAACAACAACAACAATATAAACAATAACAACAACAACAATAAAAAAACAATAACAAACACTGAACTGAACGTTGTCATCAAATGCCTAGCAGCCATGAAAAATCAAAGGCGACGAAGGCAGCAGCTGCGATTTTTCTACTTCAATAAAATATGTTTCTTTTTTTTGTGTCTTGTCACGCTATTGATTTTGTTGAAATGAAATGAACAGCAACAAAAATTATTTTCATTTTCAATAGAAGAGCATAAAATCTGATAAATAGGTAAACAAAAATATTTGCAACAAATCAATTGAAATAATATTGAAAAACGTGCCTTAAGAAATTTGTTCAGCTGCTGCCAAAAATGTTTGCATTGACAACAAATTTCTAGCGTTCTTATTATGAATTGGGCCAGATTTGATTATTTATCTAAAGTTTGATGATAAGAGGACAATGCAATCACAAATTTTTATAAAGCAAAAATGTTTTTATGGGTTTTATTTAATATTTATAATTTTTTTTAATCAATTTCTACATAGTTGATTTAAAATTATGATAAATTGCTTAGTTTTTTATTAAATGTTATGACGGAATTATAAATACATCACTGAGATAACTTGAAAAGCCTTATAGCAGTCATAACTTGCAATTTTGGTGACAGTTTTTAATTACGTTGTATACCGTAATTATAAACATGCAGCAAAAACGGGTCAGAGTGCTAGATAGGGCACTAAAAAAAACTTCAGATTTATATATTTGCTGAAATTTTTATTCTATTTTGTTTTAAGAAAAAAATTATTATCAAGAGTGGTTTCAAGATTTTTGACAAAATCATCTTAAAATAACCATCAGTACAGAGAAAGCATCGCTTATTTGATTTAGAGCGAAATTAAATCATTTGGTTTTCAATTACGTTGTATCACGGAATTAAAAACACATAGCTAAAATAGTTTGAAAAGTCTTTTATCAGTCGGATATTGCAATATAGTTGATAGTTTCGAATTATGTTGTTTCCTTAATAATAAACATGCAGCAAAAAACGGACAGAATGGCTGATTCTTCTTTCAATTTATATGTTGAAAGCTTTCTAATATTTTATTTTGCATTAAGAAAATATTATTAAGAACAGTTGTTTCAAAAATTTCTGACAAAATTATTTCAGAATAATCATCAATTCTGTACAAGTATCGCAATTTTTTATTTCAAATTAAAGTATACTGCTTGATTTTTTATCGCGTTGTATCACGGAATCAAAAATACATCATTGAAATACTTTGGAAACTCTTCTTAAATGTCACATATATCAAATTAGTTGACAGTTTTTATTTTCGTTGTATCAAGTACTTTGAAACATGCAACAAATAATCGACAAAATGAAAGATATGACAATAGGAATATTAATTTTGCAAACTCAATGCTATGGTATCACAGTGTATGACAAAATTGCTTTAAAAGAATCACCAATTTAATCAAAGTATGGTTATTTTGAATAAAATTTAAATCATAGACAAATGGGTAAAAGGATTTTAAAACCCCTTTTACAGTCGGACAATGCAATTTTTTCGCCAGTTTGTAATTACGTTGTATCACGTAATTAGAAACATAATGATAGATACGGCAATAGAAATAAAAATGTTTATATCTAAATACGTTGTTTAAACATACAGACTCGTATATGTTGAAGTTTTATATATTGGCTGAAATTTGAATAAAATTCTATTTTGACTTAAGAAATAATTACACTGTGCGACAATTTAAGGGTCAATTGGAATAACCTCAAATATCTAAATGGTTTCTAATAGTGGATGGTCTATATATTATGCCCTCATACTCAGTTTTATCGGATTAGGTCAAATAAGAGAGAAATTCAAGGTCAAACTTCACCTTTAAGTCACTAATTTTTTCTTATAACTCTTGAACTAAATTCAAATTCTATGTAGTAACTGCATCTAAATATTTGCAATGGATGATTCTTTACATTTTAAGACCATTTTTTACTCAAAAAGTTACGTAAGGTGTTTAATATTTTCTTCAAAAACAGGACTTTTTAAAAAAAAAGTAAAATTTTCAATAGTTCATTTACTATGTATTTGTCTTCAAAAACAATTGGATTTTGCTGAATTTCTGCATACACCTTAAGTAAAATAAAATAACCCACCTGTGAAAAGATCAAAACAATTACATGTGTGCATCCAAAGATATTCGGATTCAAAGATTACCAACCGTGGTAACTTCGTTAATGTAAGCTCTAGCGTAAAGTCATTCAAATAAAACTTATAGACCCAACAATTTTCTTCAAAACTGTCCTTAACATTTAAACCGAAAGAGTTACCGTTTTAAAGATATGCGCGTAAATGTGTAATTACAACATATATGAAAAATATATGAACTTGAGAAGAAATAGAAATAAAAAAAAAAAAATTTATTTTAACCGTTTTAATTTTTCATATATGTTGTAATAACACATTTACGCGCATATCTTTAAAACGGTAACTCTTTCGGTTAAAATGTTAAGGACAGTTTTAAAGAAAATTGCTGGGTCTATAAGTTTCACTTGAATGCTTTTGCGCTAGGGCTTACATTAACGAAGTTACCACCGTTGGTAATCTTTGAATCCGAATATCTTTGGATGCACACATGTAATTGTTGTGATCTTTTCACAGGTGGGTTATTTTATTTTACTTAAGGTGAATACAAAAATTCAGTAAAATCTGATTGTTTTTGAAGACAAATACATAGTAAATGAACTATTGAAAATTTTATTTTTTTTAAAAAGTCCTGTTTTTGAAGAAAATATTAAACACCTTACGTAACTTTTTGAGTAAAAAATGGTCTTAAAATGTAAAGAATCATCCATTGCAAATATTTAGATGCAGTTACTGCATAGAATTTGAATTTAGTTTAAGAGTTATAAGAAAAAAATTGTGACTTAAAGGTGAAGTTTGACCTTGAATTTCTCTCTTATTTGACCTAATCCGATAAAACTGAGTACGAGGGTATAATATATAGACCATCCACTATTATTAACCATTGAGATATTTGAAGTTATTTTTACGTGTCGCACTGTGTTATTAACAAGAGTCGTTTCAGGATTTTTGACAAAATCATTTCAAAATAACCATCCGTACAAAGGAATCAACGCAAGTATGATTTCAAATTAGAGATAAATACATGATTTTCAATTACGTTGTATCACGGAATTGTAAGCACATTGCTAAAAAGTTTTGGAAAACCTTTCTTCAGTCTGGTATTACAATTTTGTTGAAAGTTTTTTATAACGTTGTATCACGGAATTGTAAACACATCGCTGAAAACTCTTGAAAAACATTTCTACAGTCTGGTATTGCAATTTTGTTGAAAGTTTTTGATTACGTTGTATCAAGGAATTATAAACATATCTCTAAAAAGTTTTGAAAAATTTTTTAGAGATGCAATTTAGAATTGCAATTTTGTTGAAAGTTTTTGATTACTTTGTGTCACGCAATTATAAATACATTGCTCAAAAGTTGTGGAAACCCTTTTTACAGTCTGGTATTGTGATTTTTTTGAAAGTTTTTGGTTACCTTGTATCAAGAAATTGTAAGCCTATTCCTAAAAAGTTTTGAAAAAATCTTTCTACAGTCTAGTAATACAAATTTGTTGAAAAGTTTTGAATACGTTTTACCACGGAATTGTAAACACATCACTTTAAAGTTTTGAAAAACCTTTATACAGTCTGGTCTTGCAATTTTGTTGCAAGTTTTTGATTACGTTGTATCACGGAATTGTAAACACATAGCTAAAAAGTTTTGAAAAACCTTTTTATGGTGTGCCATTGCGATTTTCTTGAAAGTTTTTTAATACGTTGTATAACGGAATTATAAACACATCACTAAAAAGTTATGAAAAACATTTATAAGGTGTGGTATTGGAATTTTGTTGAACGTTTTTGATTACGTTGTATCATGGAATTGTATACACATTGCTAAAAGTTTTAAAAACCTTTCTACACTCTTGTATTCTAATTTTGTTGGAAGTTTCTGATTACGTTGTATCACGGAATTGTAAACATATTGCCAAAAATTTTGGAAAAACCTTTCTACAGTCTGATATTGCAATTTTGCTATTGCAATTAACAAAAATGCAATTAATTATAAACATGCAACAAAAACTAGTCAAAATGCTTAATTTATCAAGGAAAATATTATATACATTTAATTTTATAAATTTTTATTATTACGAATACTTCTGTGACATACTTTCCAGGTAACTGGAACTGTGGTTACTCTGCAGAAATGTACATTTAAACAATTTCACTTCTATCAAACACTGTTATTTGCTAACCTTCTATCAACCCATGCACTCAATTGCACGGAAGTAAAAACAAAAACAAAACAAAAAAAAAAAAAACATACAGCACGGTTAAAATCTCTTGCTAATCTAATTGCTTTGCAAGCCGCAATCGGCTGCATGTCGAGCATGAAATCCACAAGAGAGGCAAACTTTATCCAACAAAAATGTGCACATCAATAGACAAAATCCCACACAACTGCAATAGCACATATACACACATACACACACACACATATAAACAAACACATAACACATAACATACACTTGCAACAACAGACCACAGTCAATTATCGAAATAAGTTTGTATAAAAGTTTTAAACTTGTTTTTTTCTCTCTTTATTTTTCGCAAATTGTTGAAACTCTGAAATGTCAGCCAAATTTTACTTGATATTGACTTTTGAAGAGCTTAAGTAGAAATGTATGTTTGTCATAGCCACAAAGTCTATAACCCCTAAATAGGTCATTCCATTCATTCTCGGAGTGTAGTAAGTGTGGAGTGTGAGAGTGCAGCCGAAAGTTTAGATTAAAATAAATTTAACTTAAGTCTGGCAGACTTACTTGGTCGGTTTAACTCTTATTAGCCAGGGAGAAAAAAAGCTGGATAAAGTAAAAAAATTGTTTCAGACCTCCGTACACTTAGAGCTTAGTCACATGCATCAAATTGTTGTTGTTATGTAAAGATATATCTCATGTTTTTCACTGACGTCAAGTTTGCCAAGTTATACTTCTTTCTTAATGACGTTTCATTTAAGCAAAGTTGTTGTTGTTTTCCTTGGTCTCTACCAATTAAACATTCTTTGATTTATACATTTGACATTTAAACAAATGTCATTAAGTTTTTGTTGCCATTGATATTGTTATGCTGTGTCCTCTCGTTGTTATCGATTAATCAAAATCATGCTGATTGGCACCAATGTTTGTAGAGACTAATGGGCAGTGATTAATTAGCTTTATTTGCGTTAAATTGTCTCATTTCTCTATTGAAATGTTCCACTTGAAATATTAAAGCGCTGCAATTTGAATTCCCTTAATTGTGTGGAAGATTTTTGTGTGGAACCCTGTGGTGGCTAGGGTCTTTGGTATATGAATTGAGGGTTGGTATACTACATATAAGGATAGTACTGTTAAGGTACTGATCGTGTGGGGTTGCATTTCGGGACAAAGCTTACGACCCTTTACAAAAAATCGTTCTATTTTGCAGGAAATAATGTTGCCACATACCAGAGAGAAAATAACAACTCCTTGGTTCAAAGTAGTTACTTAACCGATTCCGAATATTTTTAGTAGACATTTAAAATACTATTTTTTTAACGTTCTGGCCGAGTTTCATTAAAATCAGCCAACCTTATCCATAATCCGTTATACAAATCATGTTTAGGACACTTTTAGGACAAATTGGTTGAAAGTGGTCCAATACACATCTATTACACTATTTTTCTAGCATATTAACCAAGTTTCGTTAAGATCGTTTAAATTTTGTATGCAGCTCCCATACAAACTCATGTAAAAACTGAATATACAGCTTATTTTATGCAGAGGCTCACAGCTTATTTTATGCAGAGTTCATTTTAAAACTTACCGAGTCCTCAAATAAAAACTTCGTGCGATACAAACAAAAATAAATGCAATTTGATACATAAACATATTTATTTTTAAATAGGAACTTTTTTTTTCGAAAATAGTTTTTTTTTTAAACTTAGAAGGTAAAAACAAAAAGTACTAATGAATTTCATGTCACAGTTTATTTTATGCAGTTCGCATAAATCTTAAAAAATAACTGTTTATATAAATTTAAACATAATTTTAATATTTAGTGTGGTAGCCTTTGGCTTTGACAACATCATTTAATCTTTTTGGCATCGAATCTACCAATTTTTGAGTGGTTTCTGGAGTTATTTTGCTCCACTCCTTAAGAAGTACTTTTTTTAAATGCTCCTTGCTAGATATTTGATGTTTTCTGATGTTATTGTCTAAAAGTGCCCATAGATTCTCTATCACGTTCATATCAGGACTCTGTGCCGGTGGTGCCATTAAGTGTGGACAGTTCCAAATTAGCCAAGACTGCACAATCGCCGACTTATGTTTGGGGTCATTATCCTGACAAAAACGGAAACTATGACGTATTCCCAATTTTTCGGAGCTTTGGAGCAAATTTTTTTTCAATATGTCTAGGCAAACAGTCTTATTCATCGTTTCTTCGATAAAAACTAAATTTCCTACTCCAGCTGCGGACATACATGCCCATACCATCACGCAACCGCCACCATGCTTTACCGTGGCTTTAAGATTTTGATTTTGAAGCTCGGTTTTTGGTTTTCGCCAGACATAATTCATGCCATCCGAGCCAAAAATATTAAATTTTGACTCGTCTGCAAAGATGACGCTGTTCCAGAAATCTGAAGTCCGAGTTATATGCTCCTTGGCAAAGGCGAGTCTTCTTTGCTTATTTCTGATATTTATAAATGGCTTCTTCCTAGCAACTCTACCATTGAAATCATGTTTGCGCAGCACTCGGCGGACAGTTTCAGCACAGCAGGATTTACCTAAGTCTTTCACAATTTCGCTGGTAAACTTTGGTGCCGATAATTTAGGATTTGCCTTTATTTTTCGGACTATAAAGCGCTCGTCTGTAGCATTAAAAATTTTGTTGGGTGCGATTCTGCCTTTATTTTCAATCCGGTTTTCATGAATGAAACGCTCAATAATTTTCTGGACTGTCGATGCATTTAAATTTACTATTTGAGCAATTGTCCGCTGCGGCTTTTCGTTTTTAAAATGATGTATTACTAATTCACGCTGTTCAATCGTTGTGCGACGACCCATTTTATAAGAATGCGAGTATTGACGTATTGACACGCGCGATAAGACTAATTATTAACTTCAACCTGTTGCAGACATAATTTCGCGCATAAAGAAAAACAAACAACCGTTAATCGGAGTTACAGTTGGATAGAACAAAGAAAAAAAATGCATACAATTGTTGCTTTTTTTCGTTTGGTGCTTTTGCTAAACATATGTATAAAAATCTGCATTGAAAATTTTATCATTTTCTCATTGGTTTTTTTTTATAGCACTATAAACTCGTAAATTTACAGTGCAAAATAAGCTGTGAGCCACTGTAGGTCCATGGTATGTGCCGCTGGGGACTGACCGAAGTCAACTATTTTTAAAATTTTTCTTAATTAGCTTAAGCTTACCAAGCCTAAAAAGTTTCATTATGATAGGAGCACTCTTTGTATTTTTATACAACTTTTGTATGGACTCACTTTGTATGTGAGTCGGGTGGGCAACCCAAGCTGACCTTCTATCTGATGCAACAATATAGACATTTCGTCGCAATGATTGTTCAGGGCCCGAACCTGAAGCATGTAACCCTTATCCACAGCCTTAACGACTGCAGGGAATAGCGGAGTCACCTATTGCAAAGACCCCTTTTACATTTGTCAAGAATTGAAAGGAATTTTTCGAGTTTGTAGGCTAACTGGGGCGAATTGGCTAATAAGAAAGGTGGGGAAAACTTACGGTACGCTTGTGTTGTACGGTAAATTTTTTGGATTTAAAAGAGTACGTCAAATTCTTGACCAATGTAAAAGGGGTAAAACTAGGCAATGGTGGAGGCGATGGTCGGCAGCTAGAGCAGTGGTGTTCACACGCATACTACCACAATTTTCAACTTTTGTACTTGTGCTAGTAGCTCTTTCGCTCTCTGCACTTACAAAAATTCTTGTACAGGTATTAACCAAGAATTGTATTATAATTATCATTGTCATCATCATTATCATTATCATTATCAGTATCTTTGTCATTATCACTATCATTATCATTGTGACTATCATTATCATTACTATTATTCTGCATATAACGGATTTTCATATGCCTTAAACATTTTGTGCAGTGCAAAAGACACGACGAAGAGGTGCGAACCTCCTCACTTGAAGTTTCAGCGCCAACTGATTGAGAGAACTTTGTGCACTAGAACGTGTACGTTAGACCGTATCACCTTGTATGGCAAAAAAGTAAACCCATTTTGACCCCGCCTCAATCATTAGATATTTAAAAGACATTTTCAAAAATAAATTTTTTTTTTTTTTTGAAATGGTCCCTATGGTGCTTTTTTCTTGTTTTCGTTATATCTTCTGTGTTTCTTGTCCGATACCAAAGATTTTTCATATATGTGTTTATTGTTTTTTTGCAATTTTTTTCTGATTTTATTTTTTCGCTAATCTTGTTTTTTTTATATCTCCACCCACCTTATCTCAGTTGCTACTATGTTAACAAAATCTAAAAAGAGCAAATAAATAAAGCTCACAAAAAATCATTAAGACCATGGAAACAAATGATATCCATAAAATTCATTTTTGAAGCAGTTCCAAACGATTTTATCCCAAAAATAACACTTCCGAAATGTTTGTCACTCACACTTGAATTTTTATTAATTTTCTAAATCTTTACGGGTTTCAAGCTGGCTGTAGCTCTCGTAGCTATCAAGCTTACTAATAAACTAATAAAAATATAACATGGTAAATACGATTTAATATATGACGTCAAAATGAATCATTTATTTCATAAAAAAATGTCTGCTTTAATGTTCACCAGGAATTTTAAAAATGATGTCCGAGTACTATAGATCAGTCAGTTGCTCTTGAGTAAAAAACTGAAGACATGGTGGATCAGTGATCTGAAATTTGGTCCAATCGATCATTTCAGTGTATGTGGTGCTGCCATATTGGATAAAGGGCTGGTGGTTGGGTCTACGAAATTGCCGAATACGATCTGTTGGGTTTGAACGGGCTTCAAATCGAAGACGAAGAATTGATGTATGTTGCTATTGTTGTTGTAACAATGATGCAGGCAAAGCGAAGACGTTTGTTGTTGTTGTTGACTGCATAGCGAAAACGAAGAGTAGGTAGTAGTGATGCCCTTTTTTGTTGTTGGTACAAAGTGTTTAAATATTTTTTGTTCATGAACGGAAGCGACGATGATGAGCTGGGGAGTGGTGGTGTCATTTAAAGCCGACAACAACTATTGTTGGGCGGCAGAGTTTGTAACAAAGCATGATTTTATTAGTTAAACTTACTCTCAACGAAAAATAATCGTCAACTTTAAAAAACAATTAGAGATTTCATTACAATTCTAGTAAATATCAAATTTCAAATATAAAAGGTTTTTGCAATCTTAAACATTCGATATAATTGACTTTTATTTCTTGTCTTATGAGAACAGTTGTGATTGAAAAAGCCAAGTTATTTATTTAATAAAAAGTCGAGTATGAGTGACGAACATTTCGAAAGTGTTATTTTTGGGATAAAATCGTTTGGAACTGCTCCAAAAATGAATTTTATGGATATCATTTGTTTCCATGGTCTTAATGATTTTTTGTGAGCTTTAGTTATTTGCCCTTTTCAGATTTTGTTAACATATTAGCAACTGAGATAAGGTGGGTGGTAATTTTAAAAAAACAAGATTCGCAAAAAAATAAAATCAGAAAAAAATTGTAAAAAAACAAAAAACACATATATGAAAAATCTTTGGGATCGGACAAGAAACACAGAAGATATACAGAAAACAAGAAAAAAGCACCATAGGGACCATATCAAAAAAAAAAATTTTTTTTTTTTTGAAAATGTCTTTTAAATATCTAATGATTGAGGTGGGGTCAAATATAGGTTAGTTTTGGTGATACGGTCTAGTGTACGTGTTTCGATTCTCGAATAAAGCTCTTGAGTCTCTCTGCAGATACTAAGCAAAATTTGTGTTCTAATTATCATTGTCATTATCAGTATCAGTAAGTATCAGTATCAGTATCAGTATCAGTATCAGTATCAGTATCAGTATCAGTATCAGTATCAGTATCAGTATCAGTATCAGTATCAGTATCAGTATCAGTATCAGTATCAGTATCAGTATCAGTATCAGTATCAGTATCAGTATCAGTATCAGTATCAGTATCAGTATCAGTATCAGTATCAGTATCAGTATCAGTATCAGTATCAGTATCAGTATCAGTATCAGTATCAGTATCAGTATCAGTATCAGTATCAGTATCAGTATCAGTATCAGTATCAGTATCAGTATCACTATCATTATTATTTTAATTCTGCACAAAACGCAATTTCATATGCCTCAAACGCCCTACGCTGATCTAGAGTCACTATTTGAGTGACGTTAAGTGCCATTTTTCGGACGGCGTTGATTTGTCTATTGGAGCCGTCTTCCACGATTATGATGTTCGGTTCGCGATAAAAGAGACCTTTTGCCAGTGCGCCGAGTCATGCAATACTTCTCACTCTGCCGATTATGCAGGGCAGGTCTCAAAGAGAGCGACTCTTAAGCTACTCTGATGCATCGTACCACTCTCGGCTCAACATCTTCTTATTTTATTTTGAGCCAGGCATATTAATATGCCTGATCATTGAAAATCTCAAAGATCGTTGAAGATCTCAGCAGACTTTATTAAAAAGCAAAATAAAAAATGGCGGTGCAAACTCTATTCATACCATTTAGCTATAAAATCATAAGAATCTACGGAAAAATTTTAAAAATTAAAAATAAAATGAAATAATGAAACATATTGGCGTGAGTAATTTCAGAAGTCATCCCTTATTAAAATAAACTAACAAGTAAATTCTAAATGAACTATTCAATTTATTGAAATTTCTCCTTTAGTACTTCGAAAATGTCGCATTATCTTTAAATGTCGCCATTGCCAGTTAAATAAAAATAACAATAATTTTTGATTAAATATCCCGATATAACAAACAATTTCTCCTACAAAATAAAATTATGATAATTGAATGCGCTTCATCTTGTTATCATAGGAAAAATATCTCTCTACTCAATAAACAGGCCCAGAAAATGCCTTAATCAGCGCAATGATGTGAAAATAATAAACGAGGTTGAGTATAATTGAAAAAAAAAATTAAATGAAATTATAAATAAAACTTTGCCAGAATCATCGCGAACAAATGCGCTATAAACTGCCAAGGAATAAGCAACTTTTTGCCACGTATTTTTCCCTCTTTTTTTCACTTGCTCACTTGCGTTGCGCGCCAATCGTTCATGCGTTTCGTTAAGTTTCGATTTTTAATTTAGTTTGAAATAAGCGCACAATCTTCATATCAAGATGTAAAAATCTGCACATTGAAAAATGATATTAAATGAAATGAAATGAAATACGTATCAATACGAATAAGAAATACTAAGTAGCTAGCAATGAAGGCATAAATGTGCAGCGCCAAGAAGGGGCCCAGGATGTAAAAATTACAAAATGAAACGGAAGTAATGCGATAGCATTAATCATTGAAAAACCAGGAAGAGCAAAAGAAAACATAACTAATAAGAAAATGACAAAGTTAACGTAGCTGGAGGCGCTTCAGAAGTTTATGAAAAACGGAAGGGAGGCAACACTTAAATGAAGTCGACAAAATTAGAGATTAATTGAAGAAAAGGCGCCAAAAAGACAAAAAAAAATACAACACTTATTTAAGTATTTAAAACCTTATAAATGTCAGTGGTCAAGAAGGAGGGCGTTGGCAATGCTGTCAGGTAATAAATATTTGTCGAGTCAGTGTTAAAATGATGTTAGCGAGTACTATCTATTCTGCGTATTATATGTATACATAATAACTGTACACAAATAGTCATTTTCAAGTTTTCATAATATAGAAGATGTGTTTTGATGTAACAATACATTTTATTCGAAGGTTTCCAAAAAAGTTCAAAACATCGGCGTTACAGTCTGTTAAGTAAGAGCGTGTACGGCATTATTCGCAGTCGGTAAAAGTGCAACCCTGAAATTTTGTCAACATATAGACATAACCTCTACCCTTGAAGTTAGTGTAAAAGTGTGTTAGTCATAATGAGTGCTGCATACGCAGAATGTGCAGGCAGTTCCTCTGCAACCATCCAAGAGGACCAAGAATGTCCTATGCAGCGGTGGCAAAGTATTTTAAAAAGTCAAACGCTTTTGTCCAAAGTGGGTGCAACGCTTTAAGGAATCTAAAAACTTAGATGACCTTCTCGATTGTGGCTCAACAGGGAACGTGACCAAGAAGGATGAAAAAATTATAGTGAGTTTGTTTTCACGGAATCTTGGCTTAAGCTTGCGTCAAGGGCATGCGAAATTGAGGCAAAAAAGTCTAAATATATCACACGTAACTATTCGTAACCATTTACGTTCAAATAATTTGAAATGGCGAAGCACAATGAATAAACTACTTTTGTCCGAAAAACACGTTACCAAAAGAATGGCTTGGGCAACAGAACACATTGATCGCGATTGGAGTAACTTACTCTTCTCCGATGAATCTTCTGTTTGGGGTTATTCGATCGTACCGCGAGCTTAGTCTTCGTCGTCAAATAATTTTGTCCAGCGCACGGTTAAACATCCCATTAAAATTCATCTTTGGGGATGCTTCTAAAAATAGGATTTCGACACTTTGCACCTCTTTACCGAGGACCTTAATTCTGCCAGAACGGTCAAAATTTATGAGAAGCCTTTATTACTGACTGCCAAATGCTTATTTATTTTATTTTATTTATTTAACTTAATTATAATAAAAAACCCAGTCTGGATTCTGCAGGAGGACAATGACCGCAGCCGCTTCTGCACTGTTTGGAAACGCGAAAAAGGCATCGTCACATTAGATTGGCCTGCACAATCGCCTGATTCTAATCCCATCGAAAACGTCTGGGGCTACATCAAGCAGAAGCTTTGAGGGAGACCCACCTATACTTTAAAACAGCTTTCCCGAGAAATTCGACGTATTTGGAGAGCTCTTCCTGTCGAATATGCCGAAAATTTAGTGGAAAGTATGCCGCGGAGATGTCAAGCGATTATTTACGCTTGTGGTTATGATTCTTATTATGACTCTTATTATTATATGATTGCATTGTGCTTCGGAACATGTATAATGAATGTATGTAACATAAAGAAAAATTTTCTTAAATAAATTTTTAGATAAATTATGCCGTACACGCTCTTACTTAACAGAATGTACATAGAATTGTTATTCGCTGAATATACGTGTTAACAGAAAAGTTATGGTAAGACAGTGAATGTTAATTTTTTGACCTCTTGAAAAATATAAAATAAAATAATCACGTCATCAGGATGCGGAGGGGGCTACATAGGCAATGACACTTTCAATTTGTTTCATTTAAATTTTGTCTTACGGCAAAGGCCACGAAAAAAGCTGCTCAAATTCGAGAATACAACAACCAAGCAACGCTTTTACATGATATTCTAACCAGGTGACTAAAAGCTCTATAGTAAATATTACAAAAAAAAAACATAGGATTTGCACTTGACCTAACGATACAAAAAATAACATAGTGTACATGACCGCCAACTGCACTAAAAATGCAACAAAAATTTAAAAGCGTTGCATGGAATTAGTAATCAAAGACTATTGGCGCTGTGGTAAATTATTTGAATTGTTATCAAAAGTGTTTTCGGTCATATAAAAATAAAAAAATTAAAAATTCTGAGTCATGAGGACCCTCATTCACGAATTCGCTAAAAGCTCCCTCGTTGCATCCCTTTAGAACATGGTGCTCAAGTTATTAAACGTAGCGCACAAAGCACAAGCAAGAGCAAAGGCACGTTTTCAGAAGTAATATAAAAACGTAAAAGTAAAAGTAAACACAAAATCAAAAGCAAAAGCAAAAACAAAAGCAAAAACAAAAGCCAAAGCGAAAGTGAAAGTAGAAGCAAAAGTGAAAGTGAAAGCAAAAGCAAAAGCAAAGGCAAAGGTAAAAGCAAAAGCAAAAGCAAAAACGAAAGCAAAAGCAAACGCAAAAGGAAAAGCAAAAGCAAAAGCAAAAGCAAAAGCAAGAGCAAAAGCGAAAGTGAAAGCAAAAGCAAAAGTGAAAGTTAAAGCAAAAGTAAAAGCAAAAACAGAAGCAAAAGCAAAAGTAAAAACAGAAGCAAAAGAAAAAGTAAAAACAAAACCACAGAAACGCAAAAGGAAAAGCAAAAGCAAAAGCAAAAGCAAAAGCAAGAGCAAAAGCGAAAGTGAAAGCAAAAGCAAAAGTGAAAGCAAAAGCAAAAGCAAAAGTAAAAGCAAAAGCAAAAGCAAAAGCAAAAGAAAAAGCAAAAGTAAAATCAAAAGCAGAAGCAAAAGCAAAAGCAAAAGCAAATGCAAAAGCAAAAGCAAAAACAATAGTAAAAACAAAAGCAAAAACAGAAGCAAAAGCAAAAGTAACAACAAAACCACAGAAAATCAAAAACAAAAGCAAAAGCAAAAGCAAAAGTGAAAGCAAAAGCAAAAGAAAAAGCAAAAGCAAAAGCAAAAGCAAAAGCGAATGTGAAAGCAAAAGTAAAAGCAAAAGTGAAAGCGAAAGCAAAGGCCAAAGCAAAAGCAAAATCAAAAGCAAAAGCAAAAGCAAAAGCAAGAACAAAAACAAAAGCAAAAGTAAAAACAAAACCACAGAAAAGCAAAAACAAAAGAAAAAGCAAAAGTGAAAGCAAAATCAAAATCAAAAGGATAAGCATAAGCAAAAGCAAAAGCAAAAGCAAATACAAAGGCAATAGTAAAAGCAATATCAAAAGCAAATCAAATCAAATACAAAAGCAAAACAAAAGCAAGAGTATAAGCATATGGTTAAGCATAAGCATAAGTATAAGCATAAGCATAAGCATAAGCATAAGCATAAGTAAAAGCAAAAGCAAATGCGAAAGCAAGACCAAAAGCAAAGCCAAATCAAAAGCAAAAGCAAAACCAAAAAAAAAAGTAAAAATTAATATGAAAATAAAATTTATAACAAATTAAAATATAAAATAAATAAATATTAATAAAAAAAAATAAAAAAAATTTAAATAAAATATAACTTTAAGTTCAAAATTTAAACATAAACGGAAACATAATAATAAACATAACATAAACATAACATAAACATAACATATAACATATAACACATAACACATAACACATAACAGATAGCACATAACACATAACGTTAAAAAACAAAATTCTTTCCAAAAACGTTCGCAAAACTCTCACCTTATGCAAAACCTTTGCTTATGGTTCAGTGGGTAGTACTGCATAAGAACCTTTATTTATTTTATCAAAAAATAGTTGTTATTTTTGTTAAATAGAAACTACAAAGATATATGTAAGTAAATAAAGTCACAAACTTGTTTAATTTGTATAGTGGAATAATTCGAAAACCGGTTTTGTAAAAATTGTACTATTCGAAACTGGTTTTTTTATAATTTTGAATAGTTGCATACCCTACCAATCATTCAGAAAAGGTTAAAGGTTAAAAGGTAGAAACTAGTTAAAATTTTGCAATACATGATTTATTTAGAACTAGTCACAACAAACTAGAATTTAATTAACTGTAAAATACTAGTTGTTAACTAGTTTTCATCTGTTCAGAATAGGAAAATTGATATTTCCTATGACATTGCCATGTTAAAAATACTAGTTGGGTATATGCAAAAAAGACGATCTTGAACTAGTACTACTCAGTTTTCAACTAGTATGTAGACTGGTTTTAAACTAGTTGGTTACACTGTAGGGTAGTAAGTTTTGGGGAAAAGGGAAAGAATAGGTATATAAAGAAGGACAAGTACCAAGATATGTTGTCAGGTCAAAACCTACCAGTGCAATGCAGTGTAACCATGACACAGCCAATTGAATGTATGGAATCTAAAATATTCATTCATACACTGAGCGATATAACGCGTATTAACATTATCCACGCCTGAGTATAAATTTTATTTAAATATTTATGTGGATAAATCAAATATTTTCCTTACAACACGTTTTTTTCCGTATTAAAATTTTATTTATACCACACACCTACACACATACAGCAACAGCAACGCACTCTGTTCCTGCAGTTTATTTCTTGCAGTTGCAGGCTTCTTATAGTTCTCGTATAGTTTTTGTTGCAAGGGTAATATATTGGCCAATATGATTTGTGAGTGCGATGGGTGATCACATGATGAAACTATGTAGGGTGGAGTGACAACTTGATATTTTCTCACGAATATCTTTTAAAAAAATTCGTGCATAACTTTAATGTATTTTTTATTAATTCTGTTTAAATATTTATATATTTTATTTTATTAAAAAGTATTTAAATAAATTTTAAATATTTACATAGTCGATTTATGCAAATGCGTTGTTGGTACAAAATTGACTCGCTTTTTGGATAAATTAAAAAAGTTTTTGGATAAATTTAATATTTTTTTCTCTTAGAGTAATAATAATCATCCATCCAGGCCATTTATAATAATAGTAATCATATTATAATTTATTTTTTTTTTCCGAGAATAGGGAAAGAGGAAAAGGGTCATATTTGAACAGCACTCTTTCCTTTTTATATTTGTCACCACACCAAAATTAAATTTTTAAAAGTTATGCTCAATCTTTTTATGCTCAATTTTAGTTTAACCAATAAATAATAAATTTACTTATTTACTCATTTACAAAAAACTTTATATCGAGCAACGTCGGCCATTCACAACTTTGAAAAGCGCTATTCTGGCTATTCTGTTGAAAATAATAACAAGTCCAGTTGAGGCAATACATGTTTATGAATTCTTTTTTTAATTAATTATTACGAACAATTGCAATAAGAGCATTATTATTGCAACAGAATTGCCATTCATTTTATACTACTGCAATCAAAATTGATATAAAAACATGGCGCAGTTTCATTTTTTGTAACTT
This sequence comes from Pherbina coryleti, assembly GCA_943735915.1. Lineage (NCBI taxonomy): Eukaryota > Metazoa > Arthropoda > Insecta > Diptera > Sciomyzidae > Pherbina > Pherbina coryleti. The sequence goes on along the minus strand of OX030951.1, from coordinate 126,727,977 downwards.
TGACCAACTGCAACAATATGTATGAATATAAAAACAAATATTAATCGAAAAATAATTGACTTTTTATGACAATACAAAATATTGGTCAACTTTAATTAAAGCTGATCACAATAATTGGCTCAGAGAACCATTTGGTTTTTTTTTATGGATCCGTTTCATTCTTTTGAGTCAAGCAATATTTTGAGGTCAGTTGCACTAGTTTTCCTTTCTTTTTTCATCTATTTGGTCAGCGACTTCTTTTTCGGTCGCTACAAATGTAATTTTAAACCATTATTTTCGTTAGCATGTTTCTCTCGTTCCATCTGATCTCCGTTACTTTTTCGATTTTCTTTGTTGTGCTAACATCATTTTAATTTGGTTTTTCCCTTTTTTTTTTCTTATATTTTTTAACAATTTGCTTCTCAATCCAATTTTTGGCCCATGCAACACATCTTTGCATCTGTGTTTGTAGGTGGGTGTGTATTATTTACATGTTGTTCAATTTTTCTTCCTGTACCCAGAGCAATTGAAACCTGCTGTTTTTTGTTTGTTAGTTTTAATTGTTGTTTTGCTGTAAATAAAGCTTTCGGTTTGATTTTTGAGTTCAATTAAATTTTGAAAAGAGGAATATGGAATGTTATTGATTTCCAATTTGCTTGACTTTTGCGGTTAAGTATCATGTTAGGTTCAACATGCAGATATAACCAGAGAAGTGGGGATGTGCTGTTGTTTACACATTTAAGCCAGGATTAAAACTGTGATAGGGTTTTATATGCACATAAGACTCTGATAGGTTGAAAAGAACTCAAAAAAACAACAACATAGAACTAGGAATGTGCTAAAGAACTAGGATTAAAAAAGATATGGTAAATTTCGACCAAGGATAATGAAATTTCTCTAAAATATCATTGATCTAAAATTCATTGATCTTATGCTATGTTATGTTATGTTATGTTATATTATTATGTTTTGTTCTATTATGTCATGTTAATCATGTTATGTTATGTTAAGTTTTGTTATGTTATGTAATGCTATGTTAAGTGAGGTTATATTTGGCATATAATGTTATTTTATGTCCCTATTATGTTATGTAATGTTTTGTTTTGTCATTTTATGTTATTTTGTGTTATTTTGTCATATTTTGTTATTTCATGTCATGTTATATTATGCCCTGGACAGACATATGGTTTCCGTACTACAATGTGTACTACAATAAAAGCTCAAGAAACCATGTACTACCATAGTGACAGACATGTGGTACTCTACTACATTGTACACTTATCAGCTGATGCAGAAGTTTGTCAATATAAAACTAGAAAATGGATGCAGCCAAAGTTAAATTTGCTAATAACTTAAAAATATTGGATTACCGGAGGAAAAAAAGAAAATATTTTATACTAGCTTCAAGAGCATTAAAAAGAAGCAAACAATATAAAACGCTTGCGTTAAAAAAAGGGATTTTGAGAAGATGCCGAACTTGCTGATCAATGGCCAGTGTACAGCAGCTAATTTTTTTATGCTGCCAGAAATCGAAAAGATATGATTTTGACAGAAGAGCTTAAAGCTTTGGCTGTGTTCAGTGCGATCCATCGTAGTACATTTCAGAACACCACTTAATTTCAATGGTACATTGTATGCTATTGTAGTACGGAACTCCATTTGGCTTAGAACAAAAACAAGGAATACTGATGACACACATATAGTTTCCATATCATACTACAATTGGTACTACATGTCTGTCTAGGGTATTGTGTTGTGTTGTGTTATATATATATGAGGGTGTTTCATTTTTCCAAAAGTTTGATTTTCATGTGACTTTGGTTTTCCCCTGAAACTAACTGACACAAAAGACATGTACGCCCAATTTCATGAAGATTGAAGAATATTTAGGGGTTGCACATGTTGGTCACTTTTATCTCACACTACTGAAAAACGTATGTCATACTGAAATGTTTTGTGATAGTGTATTTTTTCGATTTTCATTTGTGTTTTTCTGGTTTTTGCAGCTAAATAATTGAAATCGAAAATGCAAACCAAAAGAGGTATTTAGCTGTTAGAAAAAGTGCCCATTTCTGATTTTTTAGGAGCTCGCCTCCCTTCAAAGGAACAAGTACTATTAGTTTTATTTATCATCACAAGCATAACAAAGAAACGCTTGCAGATGCAGCTAAATCTACCATGGGAAATTACAAGAAGTGTGGTAAAAAGCAAATATCCCAGTAAAGATGGAAGAGAATATCCGATCTGGTATAAGAAAGTTGTACAAAGACTATCAAAATTTGTGCAAGGAGATGTCAAGAAAAAACAAGTCAAAAAACCAAACGAGGTTTCAGACAAGGTGATTCCTTATCGTGCGACTTTTTCAACCTAATGATGGAGAAGATCATCCGAGCTGCTGATTTGAGACGCAGTGGCACGATATTCTACAAAAGTATTATGCTGCTGGCGTATGCTGATGATATCGATATCATTGGCCATAATACGCGCGAAGTCAGCGCAGCATTCTCCAGGTTAGCGAAAGAGTCGAGTCGAATGGGTCTTGTAGTGAACACAGATAAGACGAAATACCTAGTGTCAACAAATAAACAGTCCCAGCGTCTTGGAAACCACGTCACTGTTGACAAAATCTCCTTCGAGGTTGTTAAGGACTTCGTCTACCTGGGATCCAGCGTAAACTCTTTTAACGATGTCAGTATTGAGATAAAACGAAGGATAACTCTTGCCAACAGGTGTTACTTTGGGCTAAGTAGGCAATTGAGAAGCAGAGCCCTCTCTCGACGAACAAAACTCACGCTCTATAAGTCACTAATCATGCCCTATTATATGCAGCACAAACCTGGACGTTGAGCAGTTCTGATGAAAAAAATTTGGGAGCCTTCGAGAGAAAGATCCTTCGTAAGATCTTCGGTCCAATCTGCGTCAATGGCGAGTACCAAATTCGATGGAACCACGAGCTGTATGAGCTGTACGCTGACATCGACATAGTTAAGCGTATTAAAATCGAGCGGTTCCGCTGGCTAGGTCATGTTGAGCGAATGGAAAACGACGCTCCAGCGAAAAAAATATTCGATTCAGTGCCCGGTGGTGGTCAACGCAGAAGAGGACGCCCACATCTTCGTTGGAAGGATCAGGTGTTGGATAACCTGACTACACTTGGTGTTTCCAACTGGCGCCAGCAAGCGCAGAACAGAAATGGCTGGCGCAATTTCTTATACGAGGCCAAAACCGACCTTCGGTTGTAAGCGCCAGATAAGTAAGTAAGTAAGTAAGAAGTCAAGAATTACAGACAAAGCAGATATGAAACGAAAGATATGGAAAGACGACCTCGTCGAATTATTTGATATTTCTCGGCAAAATGTGATGGATCTTCCAGACGTTTTATAAGAGGATAAAGACTTTCTTATGTCACAAAGAGAAGATTCTATGAGTTCATCAATGAGTGTAGTAGAAAAGGTTTTCATCTCAAAAACGAAACCAAGAATGCGAAAAAACAGCAAAAAGAGGCATTAAGAACAAACACTATGAAGGCATTGCTGAAATCAATAAGACAGTTATAATGGAAGACTCATCCCATCATCATCAGCACCACCTACTGATGATGAAGCCTTATTTTCGCTTCCACCTAAGAAATCACTCTAAAATTAAACCCATTTACGAAACACTTACGTCTACATGAAATCGAGAAAATCTCTCAGTTCGACAAGCAAGTACATCAGTTATAGTGACTGCAAAGAGCCTTGGTCACGACATCTCATAAATTGCTGTGTCTTCAGCTACGATTCACCGTGCCCGGGCTACAAATAGAAGTCAAATGGCAAAGAATATTGAAGATTCGCTTTTTGATAACGCTTCATTTTTAGTACTACACTGGGATACCAAACTGTTGCCCTCAGTTACCCATGGAAATGTCAAGACGTTGGAAGAAAGAGTTGCAATTTTAGTAACTGGAAAAGGCTATGAACATTTGGTTGGGGTACTCTTGTTGCCCTGAAAGGTACAGGTGAACAAATGTCTGAAGTTGTTATTAGAAAAGTAGACCGGATCGGACTGCGAGATAAAATCATAGGAATGTCATTTGACACAACGGCGTCAAACACGGGCTTAATTCAGGAAGCATGCGCCAGAATAGAACATGAACTCAATCGAAGATTGTTGTGGTTGGCTTGTCGCCATCCCAACCATGAGTTGACATTGAAATGAGTTTTTGAAGAGAGTTGTAAATCACCATCTAGTGGTCCTGACATTCCAATTTTCTGGAAATTTCAAAATCTATGGGACTCACTTGAAAAGAAGGCATATATGATAATGGTAGATGAAGAGAGTTCCGTTGATGGCTTTTCAGAAAAACAACGAGAGACATTGGTTAACTACATCCAAAATGTCCTAGAAAATGGAAGTCACCCAAGAGAGGACTACAAAAAGTTATTACATCTTTTACTCCTTTATCTAGGATGTTGGAAAGAGAGCAACTTCAGTTTTAGGACCCCAGGCACCTTATATCAAGCGCGGTGGATGGCGAAGGCAATATATGCTCTGAAAGTGGCCCTGTTCACCAAACAGTTAAGTATGCCTCAACGAGAATTGAAAGGAATGAAACGAGTTGCACATTTTATCAGCCTAGTATACGTTCGCTTTTGGCTCCAAAGAATAATCTGGATATGCTACAGCTTTTGAGCACTTACCCCAATGCCAACGTCAAAAAAAGAGCTCTCACGGTTGTTAAGAGACACCTTTGGTATTTGTTAGAAACAAACGTAGTATTAGCATTTTTAGATGAACGTATTACTCAGGATGTCAAGTAAAATTTTTTCAAAAATCTAGAGCTTAAGCCTGCAAACAAAAAAGGAACTGAAACGATTAGAGGGCAAAAATCTAGTTTTTGAAGGAAAAGATCTGAGTTATTTCGTTACCATGAAAACAAAGAAGTTTTTTGAATTGTTTAGAGTCCACGACGTTACTGAAAACTGTGGTCAATATCTGAAAAGCTATGTGGATGCTCTTAAGGTTTTCAATGACACTGCAAAAAGAGGAATTGCTTTCATTAAAAAGTTTAACGATTCAGTCAGAGATGAAAAACAAAAACAGTTTTTGTTGAGAGTCGTCGAAAATCACAGGGAAAAAATGCCCAAGCAATCGAAAGAAGGAATTGGGTCGTACAAAGTTGATTAATGTAAAACCTTTCTGTTCTATTATAATGTCATTTCATTTTAACTTCTATATCAATTTAATTTTAAGCTTGTTATTTCTAGTTTTCCCATTAAAATAATACAAATTTAAAATTTCGTAATTTGGTTTTAATTTTTCAAAAGTGCTCAGTATGTGCAACCTCTAAATGTAATCCGATCTTCTTGAAATTTGGCATAGATAACTTTTATATCACTGAGACCCGGGGGGCGAGCAAAGTCTGCAAAAAAAATAAATTTTATTTACAAAAATAAAGTTATTTATGTCATATCATATCATGGTATTTGTTATGTTATAGTGTATTTTGTTTTGTTTTGTTATGTTATGTTATGTTATATTATGTTATGTTATGTTATGTTTTGTTATGTTATGTAATGCTAGGTTAAGTGAGGTTATATTAGGCATATAATGTTATTTTATGTCCCTATTATGTTATGTTATGTTATGTTATTTTATGTTATTTTGTCATATTTTATTATTTTATGTCATGTTAAGTTATGTTATGTTTTGTTATGCGGTGTTATATATATATTATGTTATGTTCTATTATATTGTGATATTATGTTTTCTTATGTTGTGTTTCGTTATGTTGTTTTATCTGGGGTGATGTTACGTTGATGTTCATTTATGTTAGGTAATGCTATTTTATGTTATGTTATATTTGTTAAGTCATTTATGTTATGTCAGAGCATGTTATTTGGCATTTGTTATGTTATGTTATGTTATGTTATGTTATGTGTTATGTTATGTGTTATGTTATGTGTTATGTTACGTGTTATGTTATGTGTTATGTTATGTGTTATGTTATGTGTTATGTTATGTGTTATGTTATGTGTTATGTTATGTTATGTTATGTTGCTTTATTGAGTCTTGACGGCAGAATTGGAAGTACAAAGACTGCATTCTTGAAGGATATCTTAGCTTTTAGCTGTTTCTAGCATTATTTCCCCACTCCAATGCGCCTCAGAGTATCTCTTTAAATTTCCAGCTTCGCCTTTAAATTAAACACTTTAAAGCTCTCCTTATCATGCTGTTTATTTTCATAATAATGCAAAATAGGGTGCACCTGCTTCACCCGCCTTATAGTATGTCTTTGTTGTTATTTTTTTTCTTGATAAATTGTATGCCAGCAAACTTTCAAGAGTTCATAAATCAATTAAAAACTTTTTTAACGCCTCAAAAAAGGTAGCTTCCTTATCATACCACAAACCAAACGAAAGTGTATATTTCATGCAAGAGCAACTCATTCAATAAGTTCAAAATCAATTTAAAATTTCTCCAAAATCATTACAAATTCTAAAGAATGCCAAGCTCAATCACGCAATTGAACTCAATTCAGCCCCTCAGAATTCTCCCTTCTTTCCATAGTGCTTTGTCTGAAGTTTTTTCTGACTTCTGCATGGTATGCTTAAAGCTCTTTTTGTTGCTTAACAAAAGAAAATCTGCGTCGGCAACTGTGGTAAATATCATAATTTTGAACAAGTTTTACATTAATTACAGTGGCAGAATTTATTAAGTCGGCAGCACTGCGATGATGAAAACTTTACTTTCAGCTTTTGCAAAAAAAAAAAAAAAAAACAAGTTTTCAAACTATACGGGTAGAACTAACTAAGTAGGGGCGAGTCATATAAAAAGCTGAAAAAGCTTTTGTAAAACTTCTTTCTTAAAGGCAAAACTTTTAAATTAAGAACTAGTTGTAGTCACTTTCAGTTGAGATCATAAATCGGTCACTTTAACAGTATTAAAACTTATATTACTAAAGATGAAGATATACATAAATGCTAAAGATGCGAAATGGACTTTATTTTATTTAGATTCTGAAAATATTTGTGTGTTTAACATAAGAGTTAAAAATCAAATGAATGTCATTAAAATATGAATTCAAAAACTCTTCCTATGTAAATGAATTTCTTTACTATAATTTCTCACAATAGGTATATATGTATTTGAAGATAAATAAATTGGTTATATATAATAATGAATGAAATGCAAAGTAATTAATTTGCATAAGAAGTAGACCCACTCAGATGTTGACAATTTATGTAGGATGTTGGTTATGGTTGAGATGTTGTATGCTCCAATGACTATTTTGGATTTTTCTCACCAATTTGGATCGTCGTTGTGTTCATCTCCGTACTGAACTTTTGACTAGCTATTGGAAGCTTTTTAAAAAGCGAATTTACAGAGGTAATAATGTTGCACCCTTTCGCCAGATACCACATTTTTACGAGCTTATGTAATATTGTTATATAATCCTGTGTTAATTTTCTTTTTTTTTTTTACAATTACTTCAAGAGTAACTTCGAAGACAGGAACCTTTAAGACTTTTTTGGTCATATTGAAAGTGGGAGTGCATCCACGAAGGAGTATTTATTGTCTTATTAATTGTTTCAATAGACTGATAATAAATGCAAACATTACAAAAAGTATTTTTTTTAAATATTCAAATTATAAACAAAAAATATACAATACAATTTTCAGTCCTATGTATTTATAAGACAGATTTTTACTTCACATGATATATATGCAAAATAAAAAATTTTCCGAAATATGCAATATTTCCGAAATATGTAATATTTGCAAGATATGCAATATTTGCAAAATATTCAATATTTGCAAAATATACAATACTTGCAAAATATACAATATTTGAAAAATATGCAATATTTGCAAAATATGCAATATTTGCAATATATACAATATTTGCAAAATATGCAATATATGCAAATTATACAATATTTGCTAACTATGCAATATTTCCGAAATACACAATATTTAGAGAATATGAAATATTACAAAAAATGCAATATTTGCTTTATTTTTCAAACATGCAATACTATATATCCATAATATATTCAAAATTTCCAATATATGAGATATTTCCAATATGCACAGTAATTGCAAAATATGTAATATTTCCAAAATTTGCAATACATGTGAAATATGCTTAATATGCAATATATAAATAATATTCAAAATTTGCAGAATATAATATATTTGCAAAATATGCAATATTTGAAAAATATATAATATTTGGCAAACTATACAATATTTGAAAAATATAAAATATTTGGAAAAAAATGTTATATTGGCAAAATATACAATATTTGCAATGCCAATATATACAATGTAATTTTTTTAAAATATGCAATATTCAAAAATTTGCAATAATTTCAAAATATGCAAGACTCTAAGAAATGAAATATATGCAAAGTATGCAATATTGCGAAATATTTGCAAAATGTGCAATATTTGCAGTATATGAAACATTTTCAAAAACTGCAATATATACAATATTTGCCAAATATGCAATTTTTGCGCAATATGCAATATTTTCAGAATATGAAATATTTGCTAAATTTGCAATCTATATAAAATATGCAATATATCCAAAATATCCAATGTTTCCAAATTATGCAACATTTCTTTAATATGCAATATATGTAAACTATGCAATATATCAAATATATGGAATTTTTCTAAAATATCCAATATTTCCAGTATATGTAATATTTCCAAATTTGCAATTATTTTAAAATATACAATATTTGTCAAATATGCAATTTATTTACAATAAGCAGTATTTTCAAACTATGCAATATTTCCAAAACATGCTATGTATCCAAACTATGCAATGTTTCCAAAATATGCAATATTCCAAAATATGCTATATATGCAAAAATATGCAATAATTTCATAGTATGCAAAACATCTAAAATATGCAATACTTTGTCAGATTTGCAATTTATATACAATAAGCAGTATTTTCAAACTATGCTATATTTCCAAAATATGCAATATATCCAAACTAAGCAATGTTTCCAAAATATGCAATATTACCGGAATATGCTATATTTGGAAAAATATGCAATAATTTCAAAATATGCAATACAACTAAAATATGCAATATTTTCAATTCATGCAATATTACCAAAATATGCAATGCTTTCAAAATAAACAATATTTCTAAAATATGCAATATTTTCAATATATTAAATATTTACAAAGTATACAAAATATGCAATATTTGAAAAAAATGCAATTTTTTCAAAATATGCAATATTTTCAATATATGCAGTATTTCCAAATTCCAAAATATCCAATGTTTCTAAAACATACATTATATGCAATATATGCAAAGTATGCAATGTATGCAATATATGACACATTTCCAAAATTTGTAATATTTCCAAAATGTGCAACATATTCAAAATATGCAATATTTTTGATATATGCAGCATTTGCAAAATATCCAACATTTTAAAAATATGTAATATTTCCAAAATATGCAGTATTACCAAATATGTAATATTTTGAAAATATGCAATATTTCCAAACTATACAATATTCCCAAATTATGCAATATATCCAAAATATTCAATGTTCAAAATACGAAATATTTCTAAAATATGCATAATACGTAATATATGCAATATATGCAATATACGCAATATATGAAATATATGACATATTTCCAAAACTTGTAATATTTCCAAAAAATGCAATAATTCTAAAATATACTATGTTCTTAATGTATGCAATAAATGCAAATAAATCAATAATTACAGAAATTGAAATATTTGTAATATGTGCAATATTTACGGAATATGAAATATTTCCAAAATATGCAACATATGAAAAAAACTGCAATATTTGCAATATTTTCAAAATATGCAATATTTTCAAAATATGCAATATTTTCAAAATATGCAATATTTTCAATATATGCAATATATTCAAAATATGCAATATTTTCAAAATATGCAATATTTTCAATATATGCAATATTTTCAAAATATGCAATATTTTCAAAATAGGCAATTATTTAAGAAATCCATTATTTGCCAAATATTCATTCTATATAAAATTTAAAATAATACCAAAATATGCATTCATTCCAAGATATTTAATATATCCAATATATGCAATATATCCAAAATAGGCAATATATGCATAATATTCATATTGCAGAATATGAAAAATTTGCAAAATGTGCAATATATGCCAAATATACAATACTAGCGACCACTAGTGCACGTTGCTGCACCCATTAACTATAAAAATAATAATAATTGGCGCTGGCGCCATTCATTGTGTTCAGCGTATATTCTAAGAGTTTTGTCATTGTTTGCAAGCACTCTATAAAGAAGAGGCAGAATAAAGTGAAATGTGAGCGAAAAATTGCAATAAAAAAAATGTGTATGTATCTTGGTTGCGAGCGTTCAGAGCGTGCGCATGGTATAATTAATCAGGTAGGTGTGACAGTTTTCCAGCGAACATGAATTGTCAAAAATCATACAAGACAAAGCAAACAAAAAAAAAAAAAAAAAACACAGACGAGTTTGACAATCCATGAACGATCTCGTGAGAAAATAGCCTGTTGTCAAACCTACCTGTATAATTCTACCATGAGCGAGCGGTTTGCAAATGCTTTACATTTTTCTGACTTTCATTTTGTTGTTAACAGACGCTCTATTAAGAAGAGACAGAAGAGAGCGAAATGTGAGCAGCGAATAGTTTTGCTCTGAGTTTGACAACATTGTTCTTAGGTGCTCTGTTAAGAAAAGAAAAAGCAACATAACAACAAAAATTATATACAATTACAGCAAACTTAGCAAACTTTAATAAGCTATACATTTATTAAGATTGGACTTGCACTTAAAAAGCCTTACGCCGGACAAAATTTGAGCTTGCGTAAAATATATAAGATTTGCAAAATAAGCTTCATTTGCAATATTTGAAGTATTTGGTAAAAGTGCTATATTTACAGAGTATAAAATATCTGCAAAATAAATTATATGGGCAGAAAAAATAATACTGTGTTGTAAGAATATTTCCAACAATTTAGGACTTGAATCAAATTCTTTTTTTGACAAAACCCATCTTAATTGATGGCCTTAATGAATGGCTAGATAAAATATGCCTTTCTGTCATAATCCACACTGAAGTCATAATATACATATTTTCCAAATTTAAAAATTAGGAATTTAAAAATTGAAATATCCTGCCTTAATATTTTTTTTTATTCGATAGTTTTCAATAATTTAATTGATAGTTGCATAATTGTTCAACATGTTTAGAATTCCGTGTAACAACGCATTTGAAAACAATGTCTCTTTTATAGAAATACTATACGACTAATTTGATGCTTTTCAATTTCGCAGTAGATTCTAATATGTCATCATTTGATAGTCCACATTGTTTCAAATACATGTTGATAATTCCGTGATAAAACGCGAAATGATTCTTTTTCAATCACCCTGAAATCAGATAAGATATGAAAAGTTAACTAATTCTTGAATAGATTGGATTTCAAAATTTGGTATTTTTCATTGTTTCAAGCACATGTTTATAATTACGTGATATAACGCAATTAAAAGCAGCGCAAAAAGCAATCTTTTCTTAATGGTTGTTGTAAGATTATTGTTAAAATCGTTAAATTTGGAAATTTGTGTTCTGAAAAGATTAAGATAAATCAAGATTTAATCATGTTGAAACCTGTTTCATAGTTATAATTGTATTTATATAAATATTTTGTACTAAGTAGTATTAAAGATAACATAGCAGCCCTGTTACTTGTGACAGTTACCAATCCAAGTCTCATTGGTCTCTTTATATACATATACTTCATATGCATAACTTTATATATTTTTGATATTTAAATAAATGGATTCTTACCCTAACCATTGAAATAGCATCACTCCTTTTCTTTAAAAAGCTACATGTGTGAAAACCACCAATTTTTCTCCATCATCACCAGATGTAAAAGTTATTTTGTATATGTTTATAATTATTTTATGGAAGAATGCAATTGTAAAAAGTATATTAATTTGACCTTTAAGAAGCATAATTCAACTTGAAAAGCACAACTAGCACTCTTGAGGTTTATTCTGCGCCCATCAATCACTGTAAAGTGCACATATATTCACACGCTCTAAATTAACTCGTCGACTTGTTGGCTTTAAGTTTTTTGTTTTTCTTTTTTTTTCTTTTGGTTTCTACCCCTACTCCATCTTATATTTCGCTATGAGCGCCATTTTAAGTGGCATGTAGAAGTGTAAGTTTTCACAAAAGCTATCCTTGAATAGCAACAAAGTGTGAAAATTGTATGAAACGGCGAATGAATAAAATTTCAACACGTTTAAATAATGAACCGGAAGTATATAATTTATTACAAAGGCAACAGCGAGCATACTACAGTAAGTCAACATATACCAACAGACATATACTACATATACATGCCAACATACATACACACAAACCTTTAAAGATACAAGCAAACATACTGCATGACAAGCATATTTAATTTAATTTTTTAAGATATGCACAGTGGGGTAAAAATTATGAATTTACTCAAGAAAAACTTTTTCCATGCTCAATGGGAGGTTGTCCTTGTTTGCACACACAATGAAATGTACCTACATATTAAAATTTATTCAAGTTTTGCACCCTGTGCAACCTTGAAACGCTACCGCAGCATACAAATGAAACAGCATTATTAAGCGCGCAATAGAGCGCGTGATGATATGTGGAGTTTTTTTTTTTTTTTTGGATTTTGGATAAAAAGGATATTAATTTTAAGTACATGCCATGATAATCAGATTGGATTTCGGCGAAAAATGGCAAGCATTCATAGCCTGCTTTGCTAACAGTGAGACGTTTGCTGGATCTTAAGAAAAAATTCAGAAGATAAATTAACATAATTATAAGGCGAGATGGTGATATTAAGAGAAGAAATAAAAAAGGGCATGAAGCAGTTAATAATAAATTTTTTAAAATTTATCTTAATTTATAATTCAATATTCTGGTTTGTTCTTCAATCAGTTTATATTTCCGTGATACAACGCATTTGCAAGCAATACTTTTTAAGACAAATTTGATTTTAGGGGTGGGTGGGTGAGTGTGTAGCTGATTTGATATAGAACGCCCCATACATACTTATCAACTTCACGAGAAAAAATTGAAAAAAGATAAACTTCACTTATTTAATTTAAAATTCTTAGCCTATGTTCAAATATCCACATCTGTGCAAATTTTTTTGCTCTTATTAATTATGAAAGAGGAAGAAGCAGTCAACAAATGCAATGCTGCACATTTCATGCACTTAATATTTTAAGCACTTGCTACATCCGTTTCAATCACACTTTGACGGTGTTCAGCGCCATAAATGCATGGGTGAAAATAAACAAATTTTGAATTGATGTTAATGCGCACAAGTAAACAGTGTGTAATTTTTACTTATATTCTTGCAAATATACAAACACATACGCACGCACACACACACACTCTCACTCAAATATACTCACACTCTCAGACACATGTTAAAGCATGCTGTTCAAACGGAAGCATCTAGTCAAACACTCATGCACATCAACATGTCTGCAAATAAATATGAACAAGGACGTGTATTCAATGCTTCAAAAGATTCTGTAGCGTACTCAATGAAGTATGCGCTGAATGATGAAGTTGTTGTAATTGCAATTATGTATAGAAAAAAGTGCAGACTTAAAAAAAGGCTATTCTTTTATTCAGAAAATGAGCAAGACAGAGCTCAGAAGTACACATTCCGATTGATGGTTTACAAAAATAAATTATTAATTTTTAATCATTTTTGTAATTGTGCCGCAAAATAAGATAATAATAGAGTGCATTTTCTATAAAATGTGTACATATATCTTCAATTATATTAAAAATAGTAAATATTTTGACTTAAGAACGAAGTAATAGCAATATAAAAATTTCCATTGCAATGGCTGGTTCAAAGCCCTCACACAAAAAGTAAACAAAAACTTTATGACGTCATTAGGCCGCGGAGAGAACCGCTCTAAGATCAAAAATGCAAAAGTCATCCAGCGGCGTCACATGGAATTATTATTCGGTTAGTATACTCTCTACGATAAATATTATGACACGAAAATAAAGCATATACATCTGGCCTTGCGACAAAAATAAAAAAAAAAAATTTATTATGACGTCATTACGTAGCGGTATAGCAGCTTAAGCAACAACAGTACATTATTGTTTCAAGATTTTACTACGCGCATCATATACATGCAATGGTAAATTTTATTTTTTTTATGACGGCATAGGTGCTTGTTTGATTTATTATGAAAAAACCAAAAATTTGGCGGAATGCCACCGCTAAGGCAACCGAAAGTGGAACAAAAATGCAAATAATCGTATTTCTCGGAGACTATAGCCGACACGAATAACTTTATACTTTATTCGTTTTTTTATATCATAATAGAGATAAACCAAAAAATAATGATGTCATCTTAATGCAACGTAATTGTACCATCGTTGCATATATTTATTGTAAGGCGGCTAGGTAAATGTAAATGTTCGATAGAAAAGGCCGATTCTTTAGTCTCTTGAAAGCAAAAGCTAAAGAAAATTTTAAACGCAAAATTTTAGCCATTTGATTGCAAAACAAAATTAAAAATTAAAATAAAAAAAGGAAACATAAACATAAACATAAACTAAACATAAACATAAACATAAAAATAAACATAAACATTAACAATAACATAAACATAAACATAAACATAAACATAAACATAAACATAAACATAAACATAAACATAAACATAAACATTAACATTAACATTAACATTAACATTAACATTAACATTAACATTAACATTAACATTAACATTAACATTAACATTAACATTAACATTAACATTAACATTACCATTAACATTAACATTAACATTAACATTAACATTAACATTAAGATTAACATTAACATTTACATTAACATTAACATTAACATTAACATTAACATTAACATCACATTAACATTAACATTAACATTAACATTAACATTAACATTAACATTAACATTAACATTAACATTAACATTAACATTAACATTAACATTAACATTAACATTAACATTAACATTAACATTAACATTAACATTAACATTAACATTAACATTAACATTAACATTAACATTAACATTAACATTAACATTAACATTAACATTAACATTAACATTAACATTAACATTAACATTAACATTAACATTAACATTAACATAAACATAAACATAAACATAAACATAAACATAAACATTAACATTAACATTAACATTAACATTAACATTAAAATTAACATTAACATTAACATTAACATTAACATTAACATTAACATTAACATTAACATTAACATTAACATTAACATTAACATTAACATTAACATTAACATTAACATTAACATTAACATTAATATAAACATAAACATAAACATAAACATTAACATAAACATTAACATTAACATTAACATTAACATTAACATTAAGATTAACATTAACATTAACATTAACATTAACATTAACATTAACATTGACATTAACATTAACATTAACATTAACATTAACATTAACATTAACATTTACATAAACATTACCATTAACATTAACATTTACATTTACATTAACATTAACATTAAAATTAACATTAATATTAACATTAACATTAACATTAACATTAACATCAACATTAACATTAACATTAACATTAATATTAACATTAACATTAACATTAACATTAACATTAACATTAACATTAACATTAACATTAACATTAACATTAACATTAACATTAACATTAACATTAACACAAACATAAACATAAACGCAAACATAGAGGATGCAGAATCCTCACTGAATGTCAAGCCCTTCTTCAAGTTAGAAAGCGTTATTTATTATTAATTTTTTCTCTCTTGGGTGACTTTATTCTTCATTTCCACACTACTTACCTATTGAACCTGTACGTTTACATGTCAACGACCTTTTGTTGTTGAACCCTCTTCTAACGATGTCCCTACTTTTCGTTCGACAATAAATCATGCTGCGAAAAATAAAACATTTGCTCTAATAGCAAAGCACTAATTATTTCCGCAACTAAACACCGCAGGCGGTGAAAACGACAGTGATAAGGATGCAGCTCTTGTTACAACAACTTCAACAACTTGGCCGTCGTTACCAGGTTAACATATGTATGTATGCACGTACATTACGCACAGTGCATCAAAGAGACAAGTAGCTAACATTAACAACCATCTACATATAAAGTATGTGGCACTTACGCCGACGATCACGCACACCTTAATATTCACACTCATGCACGCACTTAACAGCCCACGCATTCAGAATGCAAACATCAACAAGGACACCACCCGGTCGCTTAAGCCTTTCGGTTTGTCCAGAGTAGGAACAGCAAATCTGTTCGTTCATTGTGATTAGTTGCTGCTAAGTGATTCGCCTTTCTGTTAATACCCACAAAAATTTCATTTATTCTACAGGTTGTCCTACAAATATTTTTAGGGTGTGACCTGATATGTTTTTTAATAAAATTTATTAATAAATAAATATTTTAATAATATTAATTTATTATTACATAATAAATAATATTAAATTAAATTGTTATTATTATTCATTGCATATTGGAAAATGATTGTTTTTATATATTAGGCAAACAGATGCCTTATAGAACATCCGAAATGTATAGCAACCTCAACCCTGATGGATGGATTTTTTTATGAAATATTGGATGATGTTTGGCATAATTAACCAAATATTTTGTGATTGGCCATTTGAATATCTCCTATGAACAGTAGAATGACCTTTGGATAATTAGTGTACACACAACCGGATCGAAAAAAATATATTATTTTACAGTGTGTTCCCCGTTAGCAAGAATATTTTGAAGCCCTGGTCGAAAAAATTTAATAGGGACCTCAAAAAGTTGAAAAGTTCGTAATAAGTTCTTGTTTTTTAATATCTTTTAGGGAAAACAGGGTGTCCCAAATTAATTTTTTTTAAAGAAACTTTTTTCTATATAAAAAGTTATGATATTTTAAAAATTTTTCAAATAAAGACAATGAAGTCAACAACAACAACAACGACTCTGTATAGAGCACATCACACAGCAGACTAGACAGACTATTTCGTTGGCGGCTACACCAACTCATAATTTAGGTGTACCATCAGTTAAACTAGCTGAACCCCAAAACGTAAATGTGGAAAAATGAAGGGTTTAACAACAAAATAATACAACCTTAACACTTTAACTGCCACAATAAAAAAAAAATATCGAGTCCTCCGGGCTTTTTTTTTTACAGATCTAGTGTATTTTGGTATCAGAAAATCCAAACAAAATATCAGAGAATTTTTTTTTTATTTTTCCGTGAAATTTTTAAATATTTTATTGAGGCACAGCATATGTACCTCACGGCCTAATGAATACGTTTACTCTATATTTAGTGTGGATGACGGACAGATGGACATGGCTAAATCGACTCGGATGATGATGCTGATCAAGAATATATACACTTTTCTATACCTACAACGCTTCCTTATGGGCGTTACAAACGGAGTGACAAAATTAAAGTTTTTTAAATTAAAAACTCGGTGGCGACCGTGGCGTAGTTGGTTAAAGTGCGTGGCCACTATGTCAACGAACTTTGGAGATCCAGGTTCGAACCCCAGCAGCGACAGAAAATTATTTGAATTAAAATAATTTTTCTATACGGCCGCCACCTCTCTGCAGACAATGGCAAACCTCAGAGAGTAATCAAAAGGCGATGTAAAGCTTCTTGAGAACGAGAACATTCCGTTCATCGCCGTTCGGAGTCGGCGTGAAGCATGCAGGTCCGGTTCTCGGTCAATTGTGTACAAACTTAATAACACGCACAACACAATTGATCATGAGAAGCTAAGTCAAAGTACTTTCAAGGGCTGAAATGGCCAGTTATTATTATTATTATTATTATTAATTATTTGCAGTTCTTAGCGTTACAAGATATAATATCTCTAAGCTAACACTAATCATTAAAGTATTATAGCAGTAGCACTTACATTTAATACATAAACTTAAAACAAAACATTATGTGTATATTACATCAGAAAAACGAAAACATAGCAAATAAACAGGATAGATAAGCCAGAAAAGACAAACAAGAAGAAAAAATAAAAGGATGTATAAATAAATATTAAATATAATTTAAACAATTTAAAAGAACTTATCACTAACGGAGAATATATAAAACTTAATTAAAGGACGATAATAACAGATATAGTTTCTTTTTAAATTTGACCGCGCTACTTATTTGCTGTGTGGTATAATCTAGGGAATTCCAGAGACGTGATCCATATATAAAGAGTTGTCTCTCGGAGACAAGGCAAGAGTGTCTAGCTAATACCATATTGTTATTGCGGCGTGATTGAGTAAAGCGAAGTCTATCGAATAGATAAATTTATTTAGTTATTTATTTATTTTTTTTTTTTATTTTAAATTAAAAACTCAGTAAATGGGGTTTTTTTTATTCGGGGGGGGTATAAAAATGATGCGCTAAAGATAGGTTTAGATATGCCAGGCCATGCGGAATTGAACTACGTTTACAGATTTGAATTTCGAGGTACCGATTTTAAACCATGAACTTTAATGTGTAATCAAATACTGAGGTACATACGCTGTGCTTTAGAGCCTACGTGAACATTTTACTGAGGCACACCGTATGCAGTTAACGTGTTAACATGCTCTGATAGCGGTAAACCACTGTGATCGAATTCGAAGATGTACATGAGTAAGGCTATATCTAAAAGTATGACACGATCAAGGTTAACCTTGATACAGGGTGCATCATAAGTAGATAAGGACTTTGTTACTAATGTAAAAAGCGTTCTTTCTGTCAAAATAGACTTCCGGGTAACTTTGTCCGCATATTGGCAGTATAAGTAGGATCTTAGTAGCTTGAGTGGATCACAGTGAAAAGTGATGTAAGACTACTGATGAGTTGGTGTAGTGGCCAACGAAAAAACGAAACACAATTTTTCAGATTTTACAGGACTTCTAAAAATATCATAAACATTTTTAAAATATCATCATTTTCTTATTAATGAACATATTGCATTGGTTAAAAGGTCAAAATCACTTGAAATTGAATGTTCTTTCATATGTCATTAATAACTTTCAATATTTTTATATCAAAGAAATTCTCAAAAAACAAAATTTTTAAGACACCCTGCTTTCTAAAAATGATTTTAAGAAAATAAGATCTTGTTACGATCCTTTCATGCGTACTCTTTTTTTTTTTGGTTTTTTTGTTTTTTTGGGATATCCCCATTAATTTTTTTCGACCAGGGCTTCAAAACATTCTTGCTAACGGGAAGTACCTAAGTACCTTTTCGACCTAAACTCTTATTTCAGACACCGGCTAGTGAACTTTTTTCTTTCGATCCTGTCTAGTGTACACACTATTTAAAAAAAAAATCCCTAACCTATTCTCTACCGGTGTTCCAAAAAAGGCTGCCGTAGACAAAGAATTTAAATTTGATGCATTGTTGGGTGACATTAAAGACATTTTGTTGAAGAAAAAAGCCATACGAGCAGCTGCCTGTGAATATGATGTCGATAGGATTACGCTGACCCGTCATGCGAAGAAGAAAGCTGCCTACCATTTCACAGAAATTCCCACCGTCATGACGCGTCAGTGATGTTGATTTTTTGGAATTTATCCGCATTTCCAATATGCACATTGAATCTAATATGAAATGTTTTTCATCGTTTTTAATATTTGTTTCCATATATGAATGGTATTTTAAAGTATTTTCTTTGACTTTCTCAGGTGATCTCTCTCTCTCGCAAGAAAAAGACTGTGGAATATATCCTGAAGTGCGTCAATAATTATTAAGGCCTCAGCATTAATGAATTGAAGGAATTAACATATCAGTTGGCAGTCAAACTCCAAGTGGATTATCCGATCTTTTGGAAAGACGATTCGATGGCTGGCCGTATGCGATACCGAGAGTCCAAGAAGCGCCATCCCAAGCTAACGCTGAGAACCCCCGAGCAGACATCACTCAACCGAGTCAAATTTTTCTGCAAGAAAAATGTAGACAAGTTTTTTGCAAATTTGGGTCGGTTGCTCGACAAACACCACTTTGACAGCACTTGTATTTACAACATGGATGAAAGTGGGTTTCCTATGGTGCCCACAAATATTAGCAAAGTCATTGCCTTGAAAGGGATGAAGCGCGTTGGGAAGTTGGAAGCTGCTGAACGAGGCACCACTGTCACGAAGGCACTCACTGTGAATGTGAGCGGGAATTCTATTCCTATGTATTTCCTGTTTCCGCGCAAGAACATGCAGACATGTTTCTTGGATAATGCTGCAAGTGGTGCGGCAAGATATGCCAATGGCTATGGATGGATGTGCCAACCAGAGTGTGTGCGTTTCATTGAGCATTTCATCAATTTTGTCAAGCCGACAGTCGCTTCGCCAGTTTTGTTGTTGTCGGACAACCACACGTCCCATCAATGGATTAATGCTTTGGATTTAGCGATTGCACAGTGGGATCACATCCTTTTGTTCCCCCCCTCACTGTAGCCATAAGTTGCAGCCGCTCGACGTTTCGGTATTAATGCTGAAATCTCAATACTGCGTTAGGTCGGTCGTGCGCCGATCGTACTTTATATCGACGTTTCAAAAACTTTACGAGATAAGCTGTCAGAACGCACGACCTTCGAATTTTGCACTCTCAATATTGCGTTAGTAGGTCGTGTGTCTGCCACTTAGATGATGCCAATTAAACCAACCATGCAAGAAATCCCACAAAAGTTGTTTTCCCCACAATTCTCAATCCCGCAATTTTCAATATAAATGCCTTTAATATATCGCACTTAAGGCGGTTCGTGAAAAGTATGGCAATAAGTATTGCTTTAACAGCATGAGTTATAAAAAAACATTATATAAATCATAAATTCCAACGATGATAAATGAAACCCCATGAAAATCTATCTTTGCCAGTGAAACTATAAAACACCCACATACTAAGCTCTTTCAATGAAAATGCAACAATAGCTATAGCAGGAAATGTCAAACGCATGACCGAGTAGAAATTTTCTCTACTCATCTCGTTAGATCGTACTTTGATCGTAATTTACCTCTTCGTATGATATTTACGATCAAAGTACGATCAAAGTTTGAGGTCGAATTGCGAATTGCTGCATAAGAGCACGCGAGTTTCTACTCGAGCTGTCAACGCACGACCGACCTAACGCAGTATTGCGATTTCAGCATTAGGCCATTCAAGACTTACTACAATTCTCACTGTTCCGCTTGGCAGAAAAACAATGCCAATAAGGTAGGATTGACATGTTTACTCCAATTTTCGCGCATTTTTCTAGACTAGTATTTTAAATAATTGATATTTTTACTCAAATTTTCGAAATGTTTTCTGCATTTTGCAGATTTTTCCTTCGAATTTTAAAAAATTAACATGTTTCGCAACTTGGAAATTCGTCGCATTGTCGAAATTGTTTGTACGACATTGAATGTAGCTTTGACGCCAAAAATAATAAAATCAGGATTTACGGCAACTGGTATTCAACCATCCAACCCTGATATTTTACCGACGCTGATTTTGTCTGATGGGGCTGATGAGGTAAACGCTCGTGAAGTTCAAGTCGATGCTGATCACGGTGATGACGAACAACGTCAAATTATTTTCGATCCATTGAACGTCGGACATGAAGAAGAGCCATCCACTTTTCGCTCTCTATTAGCCGCGACATGAAGCACCACTGTTGCGTCGCATCTGGATAAAATTGGGCCATTGCAAGCAGCCACCCCAAAGAAACCTTCGAAACGTGACCGAAAGGCAATGCAGTTGCCTTGCGAGCTGAGTTCTTCAGACAAAATTGATGATCGGAAGCAGGGAAAAACAGCAGCAACGTCAAAATAACCAACAAAAGCATCACTGAATAAGACACAACCAGCACCATCTAAGCGTCCTAAGACAAAAGAACCATAAAAACTTTCTGATGAGGATATTGATTTTAACACCATTTATTTGAGGTTTTTGCCTAAAGAACTGTCAACCAAAAACTCCATGGAATGCAACACATTTGGCCGGCCTATTCAATTGAAGTGCGCCAATATGGGAAGGTATTCGTTTTTCACATGCAAACATTGCGACACCGATTTGGATGAAGAAAATTATGATTCAACACTTTCATTCAATACGATTTTTTAGCTAAAGTGGCGTCATTATAACTTGTTTTGCGTCTTAAGGCAAATAAGGCGTCTTCTGAATAAATAAACTCTCAACTTATTAGACAATTTTTGGTATTTTACTTCGTATTTTCTGACTCTTATTGGGATTTTCTAGATGGTTTATAACCCAGCCACTTTTTTGGAAGAGCCAAAAATCACGTCTTTAGAAAATTTGGCACTAGAGAGTTAAATTTTAATCAAAACGAAATAAAGAAATAACGTTGTAATTATATTCACCTTTCCAGCAGTATCTTGGAGTATTCGATATCTTTTTTCTGTGAAAAGTTAGAACCTAAAAGCAAAACCCGGTTCACAACCCAGCCCTCTCCCCTCTTTGTTTAGTAAGCAATTAACTACGTCCCTTAATTGTTTAACAATAGCACAAACTGCTGTACCTGGTTCTTCTTCCTCCCTTCTTCTTCCTTCCTCTTCGTACGTACAACTGCTGAAAAAATCATTTGCAAAGACCTAAAAGATTGCTTATAAGCAGGAAACAAATCACAACACATTTGATAAGAAGCTCGGTGCAAGTCTTTGGTTGTTATTTTTTTTTTTAAAATCAATTTTTCTTCTTAAATGTGCATTAGACCGTACCTCAAAAAAAAAGTTCGCCGTACACCAGCGAATATTACGTATTTTTGCAAGATAATTACGAAAAAAAATTTTTTTTTTTTGACCGAACGTAGGGATCGCGCATTGACATATTTCTTCATATCTCTTGTGTTTACAGTCGGATTATAAAGTTTGGTATATCAATATTTTTGTCTCAAAGAGACCAATATGACCTCTTTAGAAATTATTGACCTCAGGTGCACCGTTCTAGTACTTACCCTTCAGATCTCAGATCCTACCATCCTAATGTGCCACCTTAATATCAAAAAAATAAAGCTCTTAAAATATCATTAATCTTTTGCTTAGGAAGTATATCGATATTTCCTGCAGAACTATTTTAAAAAAATTTTTTAGTTTTTGAAAATTTTTTGCCGAACGTAGGGCTCCCTTTTCCCATTTTCATCATATCATCGGTATTAAAAGTCCGATCATATTGAATGAAATATAGATGTTTTTGTCTGGAAGAGACTAATTATTTTTTCTCCAAAATAAAAAAAAAAAAAAATATTCCTGCAAGTCCTGGGAAGGTCTTAAATTGATTTTGAGGAATTTTAAAGCTCGTAAAAGAATAAAAAATCTATAACGCCAATGCTTAAAGAGCTATCAATACTATTTTTGTTGTGATTTATTAAATATACAATGTTTTATTTTTTTTTTCATATTCGCTGGTATACGGCGAACTTTTTTTTTGCATAGGAGGTGGTACGGTCTAATGTTCATCCATATTTTAATTTTTGACTCTAGGTTGGATACTACCTAAATCGATTTGGAATAAATGAAATGCGAAATAAAAACTTTTGAATTTCCATTGTCTAGCAATTATTTATGTTATTTACTTACCCTTGTAAGCACTGAGCAAAGTTCTGTAGAGCTCCATGAATATATATTGATTAATATAAAAAAAAAAAAATCAAACCACCGAGGAAATTATTTCTAAAAACTTTATTTGGTATTTAAGTTTTTCATTTATTATAAAAAAAATTCCAACTACCTAAATCAAACACAAAAGATAAGTTTGAAGATTTTCCAAATTTTTCATTGTAAAACATTTTTCTTAAAATATTGCTATGAAAAATACAACAATAAGAAAATAAAAAGTAGTTATTGGGTAATCGTTATACAGAAAATATTTAATAAACTTTTTATACAAAGGAGCAAGAAAATGCAGTAAAATACGAAAAACTTTGCAGCAGCGCAATGTTGCTCTACACAAAATACGTGTATAGCTGTTGTTGTGTCTTGTAAGATGTTGTAGCTGTTGTTGTTCAAGTTCTTACTTTCCAGTTTGACTGACAACGCATGGTAGCTTACATAACGATGCCTCGCATGTGTAGATGTCTGTATATTTCGCAAGTATCTGCTTACAGCTGCACGCACAACGCATCAGCTACGCCGGCAACATAATCCTGCGTCGAAAATTTATTTGAAGATACATAAAGTGATGAAAAAGAGGGGAAAAAGTACATGACAAAGATAACAGATATGCGAAAAAAGTTTTTTTTAAGCTTTTGCTTAGAGAAAAGTTGAAAGAAGAGCGTCCTTGATGCAAAAAACATTTATCCTTACCTTAGCGCACATAGCAAGGACATTGCCAGGATAACGAGTCTCAAAGGATCAGTACAGAAATTCAAAGAGAAACTCAAATCGATATGTGATGAAAACAACGTGATGCGAAAGCAATGAGCTGCAAGAAAATTGAACGTTATCTTAAGGAATTGGAATGTCATGTAGATTGTAATGGTAATGTTACTATAATGTAATTTTAATGTAAAATAAAATAAAATAAATAACTGGCCATTTCAGCCCTTGAAAGGACTTTGACCTAGCTTCTTATGAGCAATTGTGTTGTGCGTGTTATTAAGTTTGTACACAATTGACCGAGAACCGGACCTACATGTTTAACACCGACTCCGAACGGCGATGAACAGAATGTTCTTGTTCTCAAGAAGCTTTACATGTCATTTTTATTACTCTCTGAGGTTTTCCATTCTCTGCAGAGAGGTGGCGGCCGTACAGAAAAATTATTTTAATTAAAATAATATTCTGTCGCTGCTGGGGTTCGAACCCGGGTCTCAAGGTTCGTTGACATAGCAGCCACGCACTTTAACCAACTACGCCACGGATGCCACAATAATTGTAATGTAATTTCTATAATATTTGTAATTTTTCTTAATGTAATTAAAATTACAAAAGTAATTGTGATGTTATTGTTATGTAATTGTAATTCAATTATAATGCAATTATTATGAACTTGTTATGTCAGTTTAGTGTAATTGTAATGTAATTGAAATGTAATTGTAATGTAATGGAAATGTTATTTTAGTGCAATTTTAATGTTATTTTGATGTCACTGATGCATAATTATTATTCAATTGTAATGTAATTATAATGTAATTATAATGTAATTATAATGTAATTGTAATAAAATTGTAATGTAATTTTAATGTAATTGTAATGCACTTGTAATGTAATATTAATGTAATTGTACTTACTATCAAGTAAGTAATGAAATTCTAGTATTGTACTTGCATTGCAATTCTAATGTAATTGTAATGTAATTGTAATGTACTTGTAATGTAATTGTATTGTAATTTTAATGTAATTGTAATGTAATTGTAACGTAATTGTAATGTAATTGTAATGTAATTGTAATGTAATTGTAATGCAATTGTAATGCAATTGCAATGTAATCGTAATGTAAATGTAATGTAATGTAATTGTAATGTTATTGTAATGTTATTGTCATTCCATTACAATGGAATGAATTTGAAATTTTTATGTCAGTTCAGTGTAATTGTAATATAATTGAAATGCAATTGTAATGTAATTGAAATGTTATTTTAGTGCAATGTAATTGCAATGTAATTGTGATATAATTGTGATGTAATTGTGATGTAATTGTAATAAAATTGTAATGTAATTGTAATGTAATTGTAATGCAATTGTAATGTACTTGTAATGTAATTGCAATATAATTGTAATGCAATTGCAATAGAATGTAATTTAGCGTTGTATAATAGTAATGAAATTGTAGTAATGAGAATAAATAGTATTGTACTTGCAATGCAATCCTAATCTAATTGTAATGTAATTTTAATGTAATTGTAATGTAATTGTAATGTAATTGTAATGTAATTGTAATGTACTTGTAATGTAATTGAAATGTACTTGTAATGTAATTGTAATGTAATTGTAATGTAATTATAATGTAATTGTAATGTAATTGTAATGTAATTGTAATGTAATTGTAATGTAATTGTTATGTAATTGTAATGTAATTGTAATGTAATTGCAATGTAATTTTAATGTAATTTTAATGTAATTGTAATGTAATTTTAATGTAATTGTAATGTAATTGTAATGTAATTGTAATATAACTGAAATGTAATTGTAATGTATTTGTAATGTAATTGTTATGTAATTATAATGTAATTGTAATGTAACTGTACTGTAATTGTAATGCAATTGTAATGTAATTGTAATGTATTTGTAATGTAATTGTTATGTAATTGTAATGTAATTGTAATGAAATTGTAATGTATTTGTAATGTAATTGTAATGTAATTGTAATGTGAAGGTAATGTAATAGATATGGAATTGTAATGTAAATGTAATAAAATTGTAATGCAACTTTGTGTAATAGTAATGAAATTGTAATGTAATTAAAATGTAACTGTAATGTAATTGTAATGTAATTGTAATATAATCGTAATGTAACTGTAATGTTATTGTAATGAGATTTTTATGAAATTGTAATGTAATTGCAATGAAATTGTAATAAAATGTAATGTAATGTTGTAAAATAGTAATGAAATTGTAGTGATGAGAATAAATAGTAATGTAATTGTAATACAATTCTAATGTAATTGTAATCTAATTGTAATGTAATTGTAATGTACTTGTAATGTAATTGCAATATAATTGTAATGTAATTGCAATAGAATGTAATTTAGCGTTGTATAATAGTAATGAAATTGAAGTAATGATAATAAATAGTATTGTACTTGCAAAGCAATCCTAATCTAATTGTAATGTAATTGTAATGTAATTGTAATGTAATTGTAATGTAATTGAAATGTTATTTTAGTGCAATTTTAATGTAATTTTGATGTGAATGATGCATAATTATTATACAATTGTAATGTAACTGTAATGTAATTATAATATAATTGTAATGTAATTATAATATAATTGTAAAGTAATTGTATTGTAATTGTGATGTAATTGTGATGTAATTGTAATGTAATTGCAATGTAGTTATAATGTAATTGTAATATAATTGTAATAAAATTGTAATGTAATTTTAATGTAATTGTAATGCAATTGTAATGTACTTGTAATGTAATTGCAATATAATTGTAATGTAATTGCAATAGAATGTAATTTAGCGTTGTATAATAGTAATGAAATTGTAGCAATGATAATAAATAGTATTGTACTTGCAATGCAATCCTAATCTAATTGTAATGTAATTGTAATGTAATTGAAATGTAATTGTAATGTAATTGAAATGTTATTTTAGTGCAATTTTAATGTAATTTTGATGTGACTGATGCATAATTATTATACAATTGTAATGTAACTGTAATGTAATTATAATATAATTGTAATGTAGTTATAATGTAATTGTAAAGTAATTGTATTGTAATTGTGATGTAATTGTAATGTAATTGCAATGTAGTTATAATGTAATTGTAATATAATTGTAATAAAATTGTAATGTAATTTTAATGTAATTGTAATGCAATTGTAATGCAATATTAATGTACTTGTACTTACTATCCAGTAAGTAATGAAATTGTAGTAATGAGAATAAATAGTATTGTACTTGCAATGCAATTCTAATGTAAGTGTAATGTAATTGTAATGTAATTGTAATGTAATTGTAATGTAATTGTAATGTAAGTGTGATGTAATTGTAATGTAATTGTAATGTAATTGTACTGTAATTGTAATGTAATTGTAATGTAATTGTTATGTAATTGTAATGTAATTGTAATGTAATTGTTATGTAATTGTCATGTAATTGTAATGTAATTGTAATGTAATTGTTATATAATTGTAATATATTTGTAATTAATTTGAAATGTAAGGTATATTGTTATGGAAATGCAATGGAATGTTATGGAAATGCAACTGCAATGTAATTATTATATCATTTTTATGTAAATGTAATGTAATTGTAATGTAATTGTAGTGCAACTGTAATGATTGTAATGTAATTGTTTGATGATTGTAATGTTATTGGAATGCAATTGTAATGTAATTGTTATGTAATTGTCATGTAATTGTAATGTAATTGTAATATAATTGTAATGTAATTGTAATGTAATTGTAATGTAACTGTAATGTAATTGTAATATAATTGCAATGAAATTGTAATAAAATTGTTATGTAGCGTTGTATAATAGTAATTAAATTGTAATGTAAGTGTAATGTATTTGCAATGTAATTGTAATGTAATTGTAATGTAATTTTATTGTTATTGTAATGTAATTGTAATGTAATAGTATTGTTATTGTAATGTTATTGTAATGTAATTGTTATTTAATTGTAATGTTACTGTAATGTAACTGTAATGTAACTGAGATGTATTTGTAATGTACATGTAAGGTAATTTTAATGTAATTGTAATGTAATTGTAATACATTTGTAATATAATTGTAATGTAATTGTAATGTAATTGTACTGTAATTGTAATGTAATTTTAATGTAACTTTAATGTAATTGTGTTGTGCATTAGTTATGAAATTCTTATTTATTCTTATAGTAGCCTTAATTCTTTCATTGACGTAAAATATGTTCTTTTTAGTTTAAAAATTAGTTTTTTTTCTATATTTTATTCTTTTTTTTTTTTTGTTTTTTTGTTTATTTCTTACCTTGCCCCGCAAACACTTCCTTTCCCATTTGTTCTGCGACCGCATACCTCCTCCACTTAACCAGGCAGTGCTTTTGCTTGAGATGGGTCCAAAACTGCATTTGCAGCCTGTCAGCCATTTTCGCTTTGCTGCTGTCATCGCACAAGCAACAACAACGTCAAGGCGGTGCTCCATAGAATGTGCGCTCCTTGGTCTCCTTTGCGGCTACCTTTTTAAATTTAACCACAACACGCATCCGCAACAGTATCTCCTCATGCAGCACATTGACGCACATTGCCGTTAACGTCAGGCCAGTCAGTATGTAGATGGCACAAAACCAAACCGCACACAGATTCGTGCTTCGGTCTTTGCTCGCTACACCTGGCAGCAGATCACAAAACCCAATGGTGGTCAAGCTCATGAAGCAGAAGTAAATGCCATCCAGAAGTGACCAATCTTCGAGTAATGCCACGGCAACTGCGCCAAAAGCCACATAGCCGAGCATGAGCAGCACACAGAGACCGATAGGAGCCACAAGCGACCAACCAAATGGGTTAGTGTGACCACCACGCGAGGCTGTTGTTGTCGTTGCTACGCTAAGTGTGTCCAAGGAAGCATCTAACATGTGTAGTTCGGCTGCCGCATCTTGCTGTTGCTGCGATGGTAGCGCCGGTGGACGTACATAGCAGTAGGCTAGATGTTGCTGCTGCTGTTGGGCGCGCATTTTAATGCTTTCCTGCTGCTGTTGATGCAGACGCTTCAACTTAAGCTCGCGCTCCTTAGAGGGCGCATGTAGAGCACTATGACAGCAGCAATAGCGCCGTCGACGTGCACAGAAGCAGCAGCATAGGGCACGCGTGCACAGCAGGCGTGCCAACTTGGCTAAAATACCACCTATGCTGGAGAGATATATGAGGGTTAGTGGAATGCCGATGGTGGCATATCCTATGGTCACCATGCGACCAAGTGTAGTGCGCGGTGAAATGCTGCCGTAACCTAAGGAAGGAAGGAGGAGGATAATTTTAAGAAAATAAGCAAAAGAAACCACGTTGTGCTTCAGTAAATCTTCACAGTTAAAGTTCACACTGATTCGATTCAACTCAGTTATTTTTGACACCTATCAAGAAGTTCCGAAAGTTATATAAGGTATTCTGACTTTTTTTTTTTAACCTTAATGAAATGGTTTTTGAATAAAGCCATTTTTAAAGCTCCAGCCTAAACCACCCATTCAACACTCTAATAACTTACCGACTGTTGTCACCACTGTCAGTGAATACAAAAATGCCGTCGCGAAATTCCACTCAAATTGCTGCTGTTGTCCATGTCTTCCTCCTACCCCAGCACCTGCTCGGGCGCGCCCATGTAACTGCGGATAATGACTCCAATGCTGCTGACGATGTCCACCATTGTATTGCTTTGCATTCTGATGCATGGGCACTGCTTGATACGCATTAATGTCGCGACTATTTGGCGTATTACCAACGGCGCCGCCGGCATTTGCTTCTGCTGATGATGTCGACAGTGTCAAGTCCATGACGAGCCGCTTAACTAATTGGTCCTGAAATTTCTGTATTTCCAAAGCAGCCAACCTGTAGGCAAACGAAAGCATCATATGAGGGCGAGAGAGAGAGAGGGAGAGAGAGAGAGAGAATATATGGGAAAGGTAAATGCTCAATGTTGCAATTTTAAATCGCTGTCAGAAGAGATAAATTGTTGGCACGTGTTCGGTAAGTTTATTTTAGATTTTGCGGTGTGGTCGCTGCAAAGTAAGTTGCTGTTGATGTTGTAGCGACTGAGTTTTCACAGCAACTAGCAGCAATTTTGTCATTACTAAGGTGAGTTACATTTTAACGGTTATGGCAGTTATTTGGAAAATTGCACAATTTCCATTTTTTTTTTTTTTTGGAAACTTGGTTCAGCTCATTAGAACCTAGCCAATATTGATTGTGAACTATGCAAAATTAACTGTGAACTATGCAATATAGATGCAAAAGACTCAAAAGTGAACAAGTTGGTGGACAGTTCCAAGCGAAAGCATCAGTAAGCAAGGGCTAAGATAGCTACAACTGTCACAAATTTATGACTTAGAGTTACCCTTCTAAGAAATTTTTCCAAAAGATACGATCCGTTGACATAGAGCCGTTTTCAAGAAAAAATTTCGAGGTTATTCATGAAATCTAGTGCAGAAGAAACTGTCATAACCTAAAAAATTTGAGCTAAGTAGCTGTTTCGACAAAATATTTCCAAGAGAATATGTTTTTTTTAAGGAGATGGTCGCGAATATTAACCGTTGAAAACTATTTCGAGAAGCCTGCTATGAATAAAATTTCCCAAAGCATAGTGAGAATTTTCCCATGGCCAGACCATGTAAACTTCGGACTAGATCAACTACGGTACCATACTTAAGCGTAAGATAGAGATTTCAAAATTGACGTGTCTTGTCGCCTATAGAGCTTAACAGCGACCCAATTGTTTGCAGCCTTTGCCTGGATCAATTGCCACCGCTAACAACGTGAGAAATTAAAGTGGCGAACCATTCTCTGCGCAGAGCAACAAAAATGCAGCAGCACAACTACAGCTACAACAACAACAAAAACATCAACCTTGATACCAACAATTTTGGGCAACACTGCTTAACGTTCTGTCAGCCACAAATACCAACTTGAAGCTGCACACAGCCACACCTCTAGAACTAAGCTTCAGTAGCTCAGCGGTTGTTGTGTGCTCCACGCAGACACACAGACACCCAAATACTACTTACTTTGTCCAATTCTCCTTGTAGAGAATGTTCAAAGAAACCGTTATATCCCAAATATTATCCACCGTTCGCTGACGTTCGACATCCTCGACCGCAGCCAATGCCTCGTATTCAGCATCGTCTCCATCATCCTCTTCACCCTCCTCTTCCCCCTCCTCCGCCACTGCCTGATCCTGTTGTAGCTGTTGTTCTTCATTTTGTAGCCTCAATGTTTGCAGCTCTTGTTCGTTGTTTGGATGCCAACGCTGCTGCTTATCCTTGGTGGACATGCTGTCAATGTATGTTTTCGCATCTGATACAGCTAAGTATGCAGCAGCATTTAGCAGCATATCATGTTGTAAGTTGTTGCTCTTTGTTGTTGTTGTTTTTGTTGTTGCTGTGCTTGTTGTTGTATTGTCTTTGCTTGATTTCCATGTTGCTGAGGCGGCTGCCAACAACTGTGGTGACTGTTGTTGTTGGGCATTTGCTGCCGTAGCCCGGTGTTGCTTTTGTTGTTGTTGCTGTTGCTCAAAGTTCCACATCGATGAGACATCTTCAACGCGTCGAATTGCAGTAACATCATCTCTGGCTGAGTTTTCAATAGACAGGAATACAAAAGAGCCTGAAACAATAAAAAAAAACAAAAAACAACGTTTAACAGGATAATAAAATAAAAATTTTTTTTATAAAAAAAGAAGGTGCCACGAGCTCAACTTAATAAGATTAGTTCATTTTACACTGCCCTCAAGAATTTTTCCCCTCATTGCCCAAGGAATTTTTTATAAACTTAATTTTTGTTTTTGGTTTTCTTTTTTTTTGTTTTTGTTTTCTCTTATCCTTAAGCTCACCAATAAATATGTAGCCCACCAGCAACGCACAGATTCCCATGTTCGCCAACAGCGCCGGCCAGAATGTAACCTCCAAGCATACTGCCGAACCAAAGCAGCTACAGTAGCTGCTATCATGTTGGCCATTTGCACTCTTTTTACTTCCTCCGCCTCCTGCCTGCTGCTTGCGTGGACTACCACCACTGCCTTTGCTGCTCTTGAGCGTACCACCAAATTCTGTGGGCACTGCACCCATGCGATATGGTGCAACATTCACACCCAAAGCAACACCGCTAGCACCTACACCTCCACCCAGGCTGCCAGCGGATGCGTAGCGATACAGTCCGGAACTGGCTTCAGTGGCTTTGGCTGATGCTGGTGTCACGTAAGCCGTTTCATAGCGATAATCTTCGCCCCCCGTTGGTGGTGTTTGTGTTGTTGTTACTGTTGTTATTGCTGTTGGCAATTTCTCATTCATAGCTAAAGCATTTCAGCAAAGTCATTCGTTATTTTAAAATTTAATTAAAAGTCAATGGACTGTAGCTGACATCATCGACTGGTTTCGAAAAGCTTAAAAATTAAAGATTCTCAGTCAATTTCTTGCTAGGATTTCTTACTTTTTCGCCTTTACAATATTTTTCTATTGATTTTGATTTCGTTTTTATTTTTCGTTTTTCTTGGCAAGATAACTTCAGAAACAGTTGCTGCTTAGGACATTTTATTTTATATATTTGTGCTGCTTTCACATCCTGAAGGATATTATCTTATAAGAGTTTATTGATCAGACATAGTAATTGAAATCCTTGTCGTTGAGTATGACGTTTTTATCTAAAAGAGAAATAAAAAAAATAGTTAGTAACTCAGTAAAGAGATTAAGTCGGATGGCTGTATGGTTTTGAAATATTGTTATGGGTTAATTTTTCAATTATTTGTATTATTGAGAAAATAAATAATAAAGAAAACTATTTATATCTTAGATTTAAGAAATTGCTTGAGAAACTCACAATAATAATTAAGTACTGAAAGAAATTAGGTTTAAAAAATGTAGGTGTCTATAAAATTTCAAATTTTTCATAACATATGACGTGACATACGACATGACATATGACATGACATATAACTAGACATATCATATGACATGACATCACATGACATATGACACGAATAAATGAGATGAAATATGACATGACATATGACATGACATATGACATGACATATGACATGACATATGACATGACATTTGACATGACATATGACATGACATATGAAATGACATATGACATGACATATGAAATGACATATGACATGACATATGACATGACATATGACATGACTTATGACATGACATATAACTAGACATATCATATGACATGACATCACATGACATATGACACGAATAAATGACATGACATATGACATGACATATGACATGACATATGACAAGACACATGACATGACATTTGACATGACATATGACATGACATATGACATGACATATGACATGACATATGACATGACTTATGACATGACTTATGACATGACATATGACATGACATATAACATGGCATATGACATGACATATAACAAGACATATGGCATAACATATGACATGACATGTGAAATGGCATGTGACATGACATATGACATGACATATGACATGACATATGACATGACATATGACATGACATATGACATGACATATGACATGACATATGACATGACATATGACATGACATATGACATTACAAATGACATGACATATGACATGACATATGACATGACATGTGACGTGACATGACATGACATATGACATGACATATGACATTACATGACATATGACATGACATATGACATGACATATGACATGACATATGACATGACATATGACATGACATATGACATTACATATTACATGAAATAATGAAATGAGAAGTACGTCCCAAAAATGATGAAAAGGGATAAATTGTCAGATGCTTGACATGACAAAAACCTTCGAGATCTAAGGAATCAAAGGAATAAGCTACATAAAGCTATCAGAAACACCAACATCAATGTCAGTGATGATGTAAAAAAACGATGTGAAGAACTATCGAAAGAATTCTCTGTTAAGTCGAGTGAAGCATATAAATCTTACACAAATATAATTGGAGAGAAAATTATCAGGGACCCAAAAAAATTCTTCGATTTCGTAAATGTCAAACGAAAATTAGCCGGTTATCCCACATCCATGTTTAAAGGTAACATGGTTTCTTCCAACCCTCAAGAGATCTGTAATCTCTTTGCTGATCATTT
Source organism: Pherbina coryleti (assembly GCA_943735915.1). Taxonomy (NCBI): domain Eukaryota; kingdom Metazoa; phylum Arthropoda; class Insecta; order Diptera; family Sciomyzidae; genus Pherbina; species Pherbina coryleti. The sequence goes on along the minus strand of OX030951.1, from coordinate 126,693,424 downwards.
TGCTGATGTCTTTGGTGTTCCAACAACTCTGACTCCAGCTCCATCTTTCCGTAGAAACACACAACCCTCAGTCAACAATATCAGTCTAACTCTGGAGGAGATTGATATAGCCATAAGTAACCTTTATCCTAACAAGCTTCCTGGTCCAGACCTAATACCTTCATGTTTACTGGTTCAATTAGTGGAACAATTTACGATGCCATTACATATCATTTTTAATAAATCTTTGAATCTATGGCTATTTCCATCAAATTGGAAATCTTCCTATCATATACCGATACATAAAAAAGGAGATAAGAGGTTGGTAGAAAATTATACGGGCATTGCAATATTGTCTGCTATTCCGAAGCTATTTGAAAAAATTTTCTGTGGAAACTGTCATGCTTTGTTAATCCACTATTAAATGGATTGTTTTAAATGGTTGATCGGTCTCAATATTTTCGTAGAGGCCGATCAACCATAACAAACCTTACAATTTTGGTCTCGGATGTTCTTACTGCAATGGAGAAAGGACATCAAGTAGACGTTGTCTATACTGACTTCAGTAAGGCCTTTGATCGGGTCGATCATGTTATACTTATTAAAAAATTGCAAAATTTTGGTATATCAGATTCTTTACTAAATTGGCTAAAATCTTTTCTCTCCGAAAGGTCCCAGTTCGTTAAGTTCCATAATATCTTGTCGAAAAAAATTTCTGTTTCATCCGGAGTTCCACAAGGCAGTCACCTTGGTCCACTTCTTTTCAATATCTTCATCTCAGACTTATCTGATGTATTGAATGACATCTCACATCTGATGTATGGGGATGACCTTAAATTATACCATGTCATTACATCGGAAATTGATGTTAGTGTCATGCATATAAAACTGCTCGCTTTGGAACACTAGTCCAAAGCGATCAAAGCAATCAAATCAAGCTCTACCTCAATGACAAAAAATGCTACGTTATAAGCTTTTCCCGTAAGAGTTTAGCAAATAATAGCTGTTACTTTCTAAATAGCATTGAACTTGACAGAGTGAATCATTTCGAACATCTTGGAGTGGTACTGGATAATAAACTACGTTTCAATCTTCAATAAGATAAAGTCTTATCAAGGGCAAGTAAGCAGCTTGGATTCATAAAGAGACGAGCAAAGGAATTTAAAAATTTGTGGGTAACTAAGACCATGTACTGTACTTTAGTACGCCCACTACTTGAATATGCCTGCATAATTTGGAATCTGACCTTTGAGGTACAAAACGAAAGATTCGAATCAATCCAAAAACAATTCCTGCTTTTTGCACTAAGAGACTCCTTCGACCCTCGTGATCTCAGTAACTTGCCGCCTTACGAACAAAGACTTGGCCTTCTGAATTTAATGCCTTTATTATCAAGAAGAATATTACAAAGTTATCAACACTGAACATATATCTACTAAGATTACTTTTAATGACCCAGTCAGGCGAACTAGGCATACTAGACTCTTGAATGAATACCAGCACCATACAATTTATTCATATAATGAACCCATAAACAGATTCTTCTTGCCTTTTGTTTTTGACGTGTTCGTAAAATCATGTCATTTAGGTGGGCGGATTACGCACACTTTGAATTGCATATCTTCGAACACCAAAACAAGGGAAAGGGAGAGAAACAATAAAAAAAAATATAAACACCTGTTAGAGTAAGCAAATAACAATTGCCTTGTTCGGCCAATTAATAAATATGACATGACATATGACGTGAAATATGACATGACATATGACATGAAATATGACATGACATATGACATGACATATGACATGATATATGACATGACATATGACATGAAATATGACATGACATATGACATGACATATGACATGAAATATGACATGACATATGACATATGACATGATATATGACATGAAATATAGCATGACATATGACATGGCATGAAACAAGACATATGATATGACATAACATATGACATTACATATAACATGACATAACTTATCTTTTACCGTTGAGCCATTTTTCCAGGTTTACCAGTTGGTTGTCATGATGGAAAAGCACTTTTTTCTTCTCAAAATGAGGTCATTTCTACTCCAAATCAATGTCAAATCTGTCCAACAGCTGTGAATAATATTTGTCGGTGATCGTTGAATCCTTTTGAAAGTAATTGATGTAAATGAAGATGTGAACAATTTTGTTGGTCGACAGAACCACCTTGGCCCTTTTTGGTGCACTTTCACCCACTTTCACCCATCCACTGCTTTGAATGTTCCTTGGTCTCTGGTGTATTGTAATGTATCCATGTTTTGTTTACGATTACAAAACGGCGCAAAAACTCTTTCGAAATGCGGTTGAACACCGCCAAATACTCCTTTGAAGTGGTCATATGGCTGCTCTTATGGTCGAGTGTGATCAATAGCAGCACTCATCATGGTCAAAGTCGTTGGACTTTTTCATGTCCAAACATTGATGTAAAATGTGATGCACCCACTCAGTTGTGATGCCTACAGCCTAAGCCCCCTCACGCACTTTCATTATCCGATCGTCCAATATCATTTCATGGATTTTATCGACAATATCTGCCGTGACGACTTTTTTGGGTTACCTGTACGTTTAGTGCCACTATTGCTGGTACGACCACAACGGAATGCAGTAAGCCATAGGATTTATTGGTGCAGAGTTCTCATACTATTTATCAAGCCTTTTCTTGGTTGCGGTGATGGTGTTTTTACACAAAAACTAATGCTTGATAAGTACATGAAATTCACTTTTTTCCCATTTTCGTTTAAATTCACGAGGTTATCTGCTTTCAATGGCTGTCAAACACAATATAATGACGCAGTTTGCCCAAAATTTGACATCTACAAAATAATTATTTGATGTCTTATTTGAAGTACTTTACTAACGGATGGTAGTTGACAGGACCAATGTTATATTTAAGGTAACTACGCGGGGAATACAAAAAGTCACTTACTTCTCAAATTGCCATTGCGAGACTAATACTGAGGTAAAAAATGTTTAGAATCGATTTAAAAGCATGACATGACACATAAATTGACATATGACATGACATATGAAATGACTTTTGACATGATATATAATATGACATATGACATGACATATGAAATGATATACGACATGACATATGAAATGACATATGACATGACATATGACATTACATATGACAAAACATATAACACGACATTTGAGACGACATATGACACGACATATGACATGACATATGGCATGACATATGACACGGCATATGACATAACATATGACATGACATAGGACATAACAAATGACATGACATATAATAAGACATATAATATGACCTTTGATATGACATATGTCATATGTTCGCATTATTCTATCTTTTCACTAAATCTTCGCTTGTTATTTTGATAGTTTATAATTTCAAGAGTTGACTCCTTACATTTTTTTTAATATCTGCTAAACACCCTCTTAACAGTACTTGAAAATTTTATCATAAAAATATCCAAATAGAGTGAAACAAAAGCTGATCGAAACACAGCGGAAATAATTAAGAGCTTTTAACGATTTTAAAGTTAATGAAAGTGCATTTTAATGCTGCTCTACTTAGCAATACTTAATGTGCTGCCTTTTTAGTGCTCCCACATAGCTGCGGTATTGATTTTAAATTAAAATCTACCACAACAAAAGAAAAAATAAAAAAAAAACAGAAGAGAGGACAGCATTAATACAATTTTTATGTAATAAAATTTCAAAAATAAATACAATCAACATTATTGAACTGCAGATGGCAAAGCATTAAGGCCAATCAAGCGACATAGCCAAGCAGCGCAGCAATTAATGCATGACATACATGATCCGCTTAATCCTTGAATTATTTGTTTGTTCTTTATTTTTTTGCAGTTATTTTGTACTGACTGCGTTTATTGACAAACACATAACAGCGACTAGTGAGGCGGAAAAAGGGGAGATGGTCAAATTGTAGTTTTGTATCAGTCCTGATGAAAGCAAAATACGTATAAATATATAAATACATGGCAGCACAAGAACACCAATACTCACACACACTCACGCATACACGTATCAACAATACACATGCATATTTATTTCATGCTTTCCATCGATACATGGTGTTCATTACAGTCATCATCATCGATTAAGTGATTACAGCTAGAATTGCGTGTATTTGTGTTTGTGTTTTCTCGTGTGTGTGTTTTTTTTTCTTTTCGATTTTATTCATTCTCATTTGCTTCATTGAACTCTCTTGGTCTTTTTATGGCCCACACTTCGCAGGCAAATAAATACAGGCGAGTACGTCGTTCTCGCACAATTGAACAAACATAAAAAGGAACATATTTACACACAAATGCAAAAGCAAATTGCTGGCGTGTGTCGGAAACTATACCATTGTATGTAAGTGTTGCCATATTGAAAATTTTCTATAGCTTTATTTTATATAAATAAATATCTTTACAACTGCTTAGATAGATCTATAAGACTATTGAAATTTTATGAGTTCAAAAATATTTGAAAACAAAACATTTTTTAATCTTACTAAAATGGAATTTTCTTTCATGTAGAACTGCTTTTGTATATTAAAATAAAATATTTCTTTACAATTGTCTTCTGAATCGATTACAATGCGTTATGAAATGGAAATGAAAATCTTAAAATTTACTTCATATACAAGTCCTTGTAGACGTTTTAGAATGGTTATAAATTGAATATTCAAATTCAGCCTCAAAAGGGTACTTCATTTCATTTATACTCATCTGATATTACTCTCGGAGCACAGGAAGCGGAGCAGTAAAATAATTTTTGTATAAAACGAAAACATTTTTTGTAGATAAATGATAAGTTATTTAAAAGTTAATCAAACTAAAAAATTTTGTTACATTTTTTTGAGCAAATATATGAAATTTAAACCTATTTAAAAACAAAAAAAAAAAAAAACAAAAAAAAAAAACAAAAAAAAAAATACTAATTGTGTCATGGGCACACTCGTAAGTTTTGACGTAACAATATACATTTGTAATTGTCCTTATTCTTACCTCAATTTTTTTTCTTGTTCCTAAATTTGTCTAAATCCTTATCTTTATATATAAATCTGACCCAAAACTTGTCCAAATTCTTGCTTTAATCTATGTCGCATTTTCTGACCTTATACATATTCGATTCCATTTATTAATGCTTATCCCACTTCTTGTCCCAGTCTCCTTATCACAATCATTGTCCTAAATCTTGTCCTTAGTGGTTCAAAATCCCTGTTCTATTCCTTCTCCCAATATTATCTGCCTTCACCTAATCCTCCTCCTAATTTTGTCCACAGTCTTGTCCTAAGTGTGTCTTAATCTTTGTTCTATTCCTTGTCCAATCCTTGTCTAAATGCATTTCCTAATCCTCGTCTGAATTCTTGCTCTAATTCTTGTCCTAATCCATGTTGCTATGTTTATCAAAATTCTTTATATAATCGTATCGTATAAACGGCCTTTCTGTGTGTATTGGTTCATGAATTATAGGCATTTTAGTGAACTTATACAACAATACAGGTGTGAACAAATACAGCAGCGCACATATGGTGTACAGGGTTGCCCATATTCGACGGACCCATGTTTTTGTTAAAAAAATCAAAGAAAAAAATAAAAATTTGGCGGTTGGCAATCTTAATCATTTAATTTGTTCCAAGTAGATTTGTTTACATCAATTTTTGAATATGATATCTCTCAAATGGCCGCCTCTGGCGTTGATGGCGTATTGTGCCCTTTTTGCAGCATTTTCCATCGTTTTCGCCAACATTTCGGCCGGAATAGCGGCTATTTCTTCACGAATGTTGTCCTTGAGCTCTTCTACGGTCCTTGGCTTGTTAACGTAAACCTTTGACTTCAAATATCCCCACAAGAAGAAGTCAGGCGGCGTCAAATCGGGCGAACGCGGTGGCCAGTCCACATCACCACTTTTCGACATCAAACGGCCCGGAAACAAATTCTTCAGAAAATCGATTGTTATGCGACTTGTGTGCGGTGGAGCGCCGTCTTGTTGAAACCAGAACTGCCTCATACGCTTTCGACGAATAATTGGCATCACAAAATTGGTCATCATGTCGCGATAACGCTCCTGGTTGATGGTGACAGCATGGCCATTTTCATTTTGGAAGAAAAACGGCCCAATGACCGTTTTCGCACTAACGCCGCACCAAACTGTGACTTTTTCGTCATGAAGAGGCACTTCTTGAATCTCCTGAGGATTTTCAGTGGCGTAAATACGGCAATTTTGCTTATTTACGGTCCCATTCAATGTGAAATGGGCTTCATCGGACATGATAATTTTGTTGCAAAATTGCTCGTCATCTTCGGCCATTTCGATGACTCTTTGGGCCCATTCCAATCGACGAGGCTTGTCCGCAGGCAACAATCTTTGCGTCAATTGAATTTTGTATGGGAACAAATGCAAATCAACGCGAATTATCCGTTGTAAAGTGGACCGAGCCATGCCCAACTGCTGAGAACGGCGTTTTTGGGATGTTCTTGGGGACCTCTCAACACTGGCTCGTACGGCAGCGATGTTCTCGGCCGATCGCCTTGGTCGACTTTTATTTGGCCTCTTCGGATTAGAAAGAGCCTCACCAGTCGAAAATTTTTCGTATAAACGCTTAATGGTGTTCTTAGAAGGCGCACTTCTCACATTTTTTAAGTTTTTAAAAGCACGTTGAGTTTTCACAATTGACTTCTTCTGTTGAATGTAAATTTCAACTATTTCAGAGCGCTCGCGTGGCGTGTATTGTTCCATGGTAAAAATCTGCTTGGACTGACGCTTCAAACGCGGTATGTCATTAAGCGATCTGACATCTCTGTCAAAAGTTATGGCGTTGCCAGATGGGTCCGTCGAATATGGGCAACCCTGTATATGGGGAAATATTTGCAAGGGAAATTGGAAATAAATGGAATATTGAAATAATTTGGCAAGTCTCACTTTAGTTTGCGCGAAAAATATAGGCATAGTAAAAATTTTTTCTACCGCTTTTTTCCATACCCCCTTTTACCGCCCACAAATCAATAAAAATGCTATATTTAAGACGGTTTTGGTCATATTAGACTAAAATTTGGTAAATAAATTCGTATGGTTATTGTCGGCAACTGTACTAAAACTGGGAGTGGCCTAACTATATATATATGCCCACTTTTTAAAAATCATTATTATTCCTGAGTTGTACATGTTTTGATAGTGGAACTTGATGTGTAGATGCTATGGGCCCAAGAGGCAGTTACAATATATTTGAGTGAACATTAGACAAGGGGGAATTTGGCCACACAGGCCAAATTTATGTTATCGAATTGCTTTGGATCTAAATGTCGTATAACAATGAAGGTCTTTCTACTGAAAAACTGGCACGGGCATCCGAAAACGGGGCGTGGCTCCACCCATATAAGCCAAATTTACGATACAGAATAGCTATAGAAGTAAAAGTCACAGAACATTGAAACTCAGAATGTAGATACCATTTGGTGATGTCCTTCCTTGATGAGAAAAGGTGACATGCATTGGACAAGGGGGTGTGTCTTCACCCACACAAGCCAAATTTATGACCCAGAAAAGCTATGGAAGTAAAAGACAAAGAACATGGAAGTAAGAATGAAGTTACTACTTGGTAATATCCTGCTACTGGGAAATGAAAAATGCAAAAAATGTACAATAGGGAACGCTGCTATAGACTCCAAAACTACTGAGCCGATTGAGCTCAAATTTGCGCAATAACTATGGTGCCATTCATAAATTACATTACCAATTTAGTAGAGAGAGAGGTTTTAAAATGTACTACGAAAAGTAACGAATGGGGGGAGGCGGACTCAGATATAGTAATGTGACCAAAAATAAAAAACTCTAAACAATTTAAATTAATATAACCCAACATTTCAAACCATTTTCATCCTTACACCTTCACGTTTGACCGTCTAAATTGACTGTTAACTATTGGCAAGTGTAGTAAGGACATAATTTTTCTTTGCTTGCTTTTCGACAGTTATTTTTTCTATTTTCGAATATTTTTTAATCAATTAATTTTTTTATTTCATGTACTACGTTACTTTATGGGAGTGGAGGGGAGTGTTTTTGAAATGCACTGCAAAGAGCACCGGAGGGGGGTAAAAAAAAATTGAAAATCGTTGATGTAACTTATGAACGACCCCTATGTTTCGAGTATGAGATGGTTTAAAAATAATAACGCTGAAGGCATTGCAACATTTTCCGGTACTTATCTAGATAAGGTGCAGCAAAGCGCACCGGAAAAAAGCTAGTATATTAAAATTTTATTATTGTTTTCATTTTCATTTTCACTTTAATTTTCATTTTCTTTTTTTATGTTTACTTTTACTTATATTCATATTTACTTGAATTTTACTTTTAAAGTTATGTTTATGTCTATGTTAACGTTTATTTTTATTTTTATTTTTTTTTTTTTAGTTGTTTTTTATTATTAATATTATATTTATTTTTATTTGTAATTTAATTTTAATTATTGTTTTTGCTTTTATTTTCATTTTCATTTACATTTTTATTTTTATTTTTGTTTTTATTTTGTTTTATTAATGTTTTTATTTCTAATATTTGTGTTTGTTTTTATATCTATTTTTATTTTTATTTTATTTTTTTTATTTTAATTTATATGCTTATTTTTATTATTATTTACATGTTTATGTTTATTTTTCATTATTTTTATTGTTGTTTTTATTTGTAGTTTCAATATTATTTATATAATAATAATTTTTTCAATTTTATTTCTTCCTTTATATTTAGTTTTTATTTTAATCTTATTCTTATATTTATTTTTTTAAAATTTATATTTTGTTTTTGTTTATTTATATATATATATGTATTTTTATTTTTACAGTCTTTTATTTATATGTTTTTTTTTTCATTTTCATTTTTAATTTAATATTTATGTTTAATCTTAATATTTGAATACGGCCTTTCATTATTTATATTGAAAACAAATATTAATAATATCAATATAAATAATGAAAGGCCGTATTCAAATATTAAGATAAAAAATTTCCGGGAGAGCACGCCCGTAAAAATGTTAAGAAAATGATTAGTTGTGTGTTAATCACATAAACAACAAAGTCTTTCATAACAGAATGGTCTCCACACCATCTTAGGTGTACCATCAGTTAAACTAACTGAACCCTAAAAATGGAAGTGTGGAAAAAGGGAGGATCTAAACAGCAAAAATAACAACAACTTCAATATGCTCTGATAGCAGTAAACCGCTGTGATCGAATTTCGAAGATGCACATGAATTAAGGCTATGCCTAAAAGTATGTTACGATCTAGGTTGTTAACCTTAGTACAGTATGCATCAAAAAGTAGATAAGAACTCAGTTACAAAAATTCCAGCGTTCTCTGCCAAAAATAAATTCCGGGTAACTTTCTCGGCATATTGGCAGTATATGTAGAACCTAAGTAGCTTGAGTGGATCACAGTGTAAAGTCATACAAAGGCTACTGATGAGTTGGTGTAGCGGCCAATGAAACAGTCTGTATAGTCAAGCTGTGTGATTTGCTCTATACAGAGCCGTTGTTGTTGTTGTTGGTTGTTGCCTTCTTTGTTCTTCATGTTGTCTTGTTGACAACATGCTTGGCCTAGAGCTCGAAAAAATTGTTTTCAATTATTTTTTTTTTTATTTAATATGTTTTTAATATTAATATTTTTTTTTTATTTTTTTTTTAATTTTTATTGTTATTTTTATTATTTTTATTTTTTATTTTTTTTTATTATTATAAATTAAGTTTTTTTTATTTAATATGTTTTTTATATTAAAATTTTTTTGTTATTTTTATTTTACCTTTTAATGTTATTTTTATTTTTATTTATTTTTTATTTTTATTTGTGCTAAATTTATTTTTAGTTATATTTTTATTTTTATTTTAATTTTAATGTTTTTATTTTTTTTTTTAATATATATACTAATATATATACTCTAATATACATACTTCATACTTCTTTTTTTATTTTACTTCTGAATTTTCTTTTGTTTTTGATATTGCTTCTGTTTTTGCTTTTGCTTTTGCTTTTGCTATTGCTTTTGCTTTGACTTTTGCTTTTGGTTTAAGTGCACAGAGCGCAAAATGAGCGAATATTGATTTCCATGGTTAAACAAAACTTCTTCAATTTTCGCGTCAGGTGGCAACGCTAACTTATAATTGCATTAGTTTGCTTGCATACGTTCAAAAGAAACTTTTTCAATAACGATTGGCTGGTCATTACGATACGTTGCGCGGTTAGAAACGTTAAATTGAATGGAAATGCCGTTAAGTGTGCTTAGAGCTCATTTGTCAGTTACTCGTTAGTTTGTTTGTTTACTGGATTGTTAGATTCTATGAATGTGTTTTTGTTTTTGTGTCTTGACTTTGATAATAGATGTGAAAAGATGTTTATTTTGTGTCCGAGAGTGAAAGTTTGTCTTTTGTAAAAATTGCTCTATTAAAGCTAATGTTGATATTGTTGCCGTCACTGGACGGGAATCGGTTTAGGTTTTTTGCCATTTTTGCACTACACACATATTCGTGATGTACAGTTGTTAACTGTATAATACACTCAGTCTGTCTCTCTCGTTCTCGATCATTGCCTTTCTCCTTTATTTTTCTCTCCTTCTCCCTCTACGCCTTTCTTTTTTCCTTTAGTCATGATTGTCTTATTTGAATGTTTGTGCATTATTTTGTTTCCAGTAAAAAAAAAAAAAGAAAAAATATTTTCAATTTCAATAAACGAATTTATGCTGCTGCTGTCTCATATTTCGGGAATGTCGGTAACGGGTGTGTGACAGTTTTAATGGCATTGATGCAGTGGGTGTCACACTGTGGACAACGACTTGTGAAGCTCTGTACTTTTCCACTCATTGAGTTACAGTTAAGAGCAAAATAGATGCTTGCTTGATGCTTGTTTGGCTCAAAGATTGCTTCAGTGGTTGGGTGACACACACAAAAGCAAAAATAAGTCCTGAAGAAACGAAAAAAAGTGCAAAAAATCAATCCCTAAGCGCACGTTTGTCTGAAAATGGAAGCGTGGTGTGGTCTTTTGAATTTTTTTTTTCTTTTTTGTTGCTGCTTGACTGGTTGATTTAGTTATTTGAGCATTAGCATTAAGAGGCTGGTTCAATGGGCGGTCTTAACGACCACTTCGTCTTCTTCGGTTCATTATTCTAAGCAGGTTACTTTCATGGTCACAACTCAATAATCAATAACAACAAACAACAGGGCAAAAAAAAAAGAATAGTTGTTGTTTGATGATGTTGGCTAACCTTGAGAGTCCTTCACATTGCCTTCATTTGGCGTATTTTTTTTTTTTGTTTTTTTTTGTTGTTTGTCTAAATAAAGTTAGCTTTAGATTTTTGCAGTTGTTTGTTAACTTCTATTTTTAGGCTTTTTTTTTCTTTCATCTCGGTGGAATTTAATTAATTTTATTTATTGGTCCACGCAACGGGAAAGGAATTTGAACCAGATATAGCTCAAAGCTTCTTTTGGGTTTTGTTTCTAATAACTACGTGATTTATTGAGGGAATTTCAGATTTTGTGGAAATTTATTAAGTATTTGCTGTAGAAAGTTCATATTTTTGCTATTTTTGGCTTTAATAAAAACCAGTTCAAAGAAGTCACAACATTGAAATAATGTTTTTTGAGGAAAATATGAAAACATTAATTCCAATTTTTTGCTTAACGCTTAACTAACAGATAGAATTTGTAAAATATCAACATAAACAGCACATAAGCACCCTTTTATTCACCCCCTACCACACCTCTGCCTATATGCACTGCAGCTCTCCCTCTCTCTCTCTCTACTTGAGTAAATCGTGCAGCATGAATTTGTCTATGTGTTCTTGCATGTGTGCGTTTGTTCTACGCTCGTATGCGTGCCTTGTTGAAAATTGTTCAAATTCCATTTTGTTGGCCCCAACCAACAACTAGAATTCAAAACTCGTTTTAATGTGGTTATTTTCTCCATAAAGGAAGCAGCGTTTATTCTAACTTTGCCTTTGTGTTTGTGTTGGTTTGAGTGCATGTGCATCTCTGCAAATTGTATGCACATGCATGACTCATGCATCATGTGTGCTTACTTGGACATGAGTGTTAGTGTAGCTTTGACTCAACTGACCGCACTTGACCAAAAAGATTTTAAATAACACTTGCGGTCACATACAGGCCAATGCGTTCGTTTTTGTTTTTTTTTTCTCTTCTTTCTTTCCAAAGACAACAATTAAAAGCGGCTTAGAGAACATACAGTGGTGGAAGCAAAAAATATATAAAATGTAAATAAAGCAGAATTTTTCACGAAGTTAAATGTTTGATGAAAATATATTTTGAAAATGCTCTTTTTAACAATTTTGTTCCCCATGTTTCAAAAATTTAAGCCGTGAAGTTTTTAAAAATTCTTCTTTATGAATTCAATATCTTACTCAAATGGTTCTATGGTTCTTTTCATTTTAATTCAGTGATAAAATAAAAAATAATAGAAAATAAAATACGAATTAGTTTAACTGCATCAAATAACCTCGTTACTTAAAACTATCAGTTAATTAATATGTATATAATATTAGCCCGGGTAAGACGGTTAAAAGTACAGCCGGTACTTTTTTATAAAGGGCAAGAGGCAGGGCCGTAGCAAAGACTTTCCTTGGGGAGGAGGTTGGGGTTAATTTTGAAAAGTTGCAAAATTGAGCACTTTCGATTATTGATCTGATTTGTAAGGATTTTCTGGTTATTTTTCGACTCTATACACAATGCATCAAATTATTGCTGTTTTTTTTTAGTTTTAGTGTTTGTTTTTTAAGTTTGAAATATGAAAAATAATATTATTCAATTATTTAAAATACTAGCAGATGTACTCGGTTTTACTCGGATGAACATATGTAAATATTTAGTCCTTGTTTTAATATTTTTAAAAATCCAAATAATGAAAAATAAGCTGCACTTAATTGATTATTAAATTACTTTGAAGCTCATATTAAAGGTCCATATTTTTTTCTATCGGTTGAAGATGTAAGGCGATACAGAGTGTTCGAGAAAATAGATTTATAGCGATAACTTTTTTTCACATAAACTACACGGGTCTGCAATGGTTGCCCCGTTTCTGTTTTGATGATTGATTCAGATAGATTATGGGGCGCTGATTATGAGAAAAAATATTAAGAAAATTCCATCACGTCAGGTTTTAAAGGTATTTAGTTATTATTTCTTCTTTTTTTTTTGCAAAAATTACCTAGTTCTTCCTAGTTATTAATTTATATTTTATTTAAATCGTTTCTTATTAAACAAAAATCCCACTGAATGGTTGCATTAGAGACTAATGAATAAGTTCTCATAAATAATTAGTTAAATTTTACTTAATTAACTAACATTATTGACATACCATTGCTATCAAAAAATGTAGATTTTTGATTCATTTGCTAAGACCTCATTTCTAGAAAACCTTTTGTTTTTTTAAAGAAAGTAACTTAAATCGTTAGAAGAGGGTTCAAGCCTACCCAGCAAATACTGAGGTTGGAGAATGATTTGAGAATGATTTGATATCAAATGTATTACTCAAATGTCAAACGTTTGACATCGATTTGATCTTGATTTGAGAATTATAGCATTCTCAACAAAAAGGGGACTTTATTCTCAAACCGAACCTGTTTCAAATGTGATTTTCAAACTGTTGAGAAAAACGTTTATTCACAAATCAACCTTAAATCAAACTCAAATGTTAATATCAAACAATAATTCTCATTTAAAATCAAATTTGAGAAAAAAAATTCTCAAACCTTTGACTTGTGTTTGCTGGGTATATGACACTGGCTATTTCTAGTGTTTATTAGCCCTTAAATTCCATTCTGTACATTTGAAAGAATACTACGACAACTTGAAAAATGTGTTAGATAAAATAAAGTCTGAAAAACACGGTTGGATGGTGTCGGGAGACCTGAAAGTTATCAACAAGGTGGCAATACGAAGTACCCTTGCTTTCTCTGCTAGTGGGATAGTCGAAACAGAGAAAAACATTGGAATAAAGAGTGGCCACCGAGGACTGAACTGGTCCCTGGAACAAAAAAAATTGTGAGACACAATTTAGTTCCCTGAGAAAAAGTTTTGCTACCCCTTTGCACATAAACCTGGAGATTTTGAAACAATTTGTGAAGGAGCTGAACAAAGAAGGAGAAGGTTTTAAGTATCTAAGGTAGAAGGTATTTTCGTTGGTACGGATAAAAGAAAATTGGTACAGCTTTCAATGAAAAATTGAGCGAAGTTGAGTGGAAATCTTTTAAGAAAGCAGTGAGATATGTTCTAGGAAACCACAAAAGTCCTAATTATGAGGAAATTGTGAAGAAAATGATTGAAAACTTCGGCAAAATGAGATGCTCGATGAGCATTAAACTTAATTTCCTTAATTTTCATTTGGACTACTTTCCTGATAGCTTGAGAGCTTCACTAGGATTTGAAAGAGATGGAACGCCAATCAGCACCCCGAAAGCCACTGCTGGCAGTGCAGCAGCATGCACTTCCTATGCCAAGAGAGCCTTTATAACATTCCAGTGTCTGATCTACGAAGAACTGCCATGAATGCACAGTTTAACAAAAAGCATGGCACCAAGTAAAGATGCCATGCCAGGTTCCTGGCAGAATTGTGGCAAGTATAGGACGGCTATGTATAAAGTTACCATTTATAATGGAACTCGGATTATCAGATCAAATGCGAATCAGTTGCTATCGCCATCATCCAAATCGGGCTTTCTACTAGACTTCCCGGACTTTCTACCAGAATTCTACCAAAGGAACCAAAAATTATAAACGGCTGGTCGTTTGGCAGTTGAAAAATGTTGAAATTCGTAATTTATAAACGCGTGAAATTTACCAAAGCATTCTTTACAAAATTTGCGTTCAATAGCATTTACGGCGCGTAGAATAGAAAATAAAATCGTGGCCTTAAGCTGGTATTTTAAATTAAAACTTTTAGACAAGGTGTTATTCAGAAATATTTGAAAAATCCAAATTGAGCAAAGTTTCTTCGGTACCATTTCTGGTACACGAGATATAAAATCGTATATTAATTTTTTTGCAAAAAGCTAAAAAATTGCTTTCAAGTATACATTTCTCAAAAATAGAAAAATGCATATGCAAAAATTATGCTAATTATTTATTCGGCAACTTCAAGGAATACGTTAACAGTATAATCAATACCACCAAAATTAAGACTATGGGGTAGCAATCAAAAGTTCTGTGCTATCTCGATTACAACTTCTGCTTCGAATATCCTTCACACAGGATACTGTGGATAAAAATCGTGAGTGGCATCGTGTTTACCAATATATTGTTAGCTTAAGCCTATACTTACTTTTGCTTTAAGACATACGTAGTTTTTTTTATAAAAGTCAAAGCATTTGAAGGTCGTTATTTTTTACTGTTTTCCTTCGTTAATTAAATGTAAAAACAACTTCGTCCTTGCGGGACAGGAAGACATCCTTTTTTTCCTTTAAATTTTTTTTGGGTGATCTTGACAACCCCATGCAACTTTTGAGACCTCTTAGAATACGATCTAAATTTTTCGATACGCCCTAATGTTCATTGATCGGCTGAAAGAGCTTGTCGAGCGTCTAAGAGGTTTGATGGAAAATATTTCTGAAGAAACGGTTATTACGAAGGTAATAATGTCCGTACCAGCCGAATATGGCGCATTTAGTAGTGCATGGGAGTCAGCTGCAAAAAGTGAAAGAAAGCTGGATAATTTAAGAGCCAGATTGATGATCGAAGAAGACCGTTTTATAGCGCGTGGTGTTACAGAACCTGTGAAAGCATTGGTGGCAAAAACAAACGACCGAGCAACGCAAAGTCAACAACGAAGGTAAGCAGCTGCAAAAATTTGCAAAGAAGGGCAATTGCTTTGGCTGTGGCAATTCCGGCTACTGGAAGCGGGATTGTCCTAAGTCGCAAAAAACTGCAAGCAACAAAAAAAAAATCATGCTTTCAATTGTGATGCGATCGAAATTCAGATGACAAACAAGAGTTGGATACTGGATTCTGGTGCAAGCCATCATATGACAAATCGACGCGATTGGTTAAGGGATTTTCAAGTTATTGAAAAGCCAATTAAGATTGCTAAAGGTATGATGATGGTTTCTGGAGTCGGAACAATCGATATTCGAGTTTTCGATGGTAAGAAGTGTCAAAATGGATGTCTTTTGGATGTTGTATATGTTTCAGCTTCAAAACAATTTGTTCTCCCAAAATCATGCTCTCGATCAAGGCCTTAAGACTGAAGGGACAAGCTCTACTACTATTTTGAAGTGTATTGACGATGGATTTCCGATGATAGTGGGAGTACGTTGTGGAAGTCTTACAGTAATGAAAATTGAAGTGGTTAGAAGAACTGAAGCTAACGTTGCGATGAATCAGAAAAAGATGACTCTCAGTGTGTGGCACGAAAAGTTAGCTCATCAAAACCTAGCTCACGTTAGAAAATTTTTAAAAGTGAACGATGTGCCATATTAAGATGAGCAGTTTACATGTGAAGCTTGTTTTTATGGAAAACACCATAATAGTAGTTTTCCTACAAGTGAAGAAAAGTCGACGAAGTGCGGTCAAATAATACACGCTGATGTATGCGGGCCTCAAGGTATTTCTTACTTTTGAAAGATGATTATTCACATTTCCGCTTCATATATTGCATTAAGCAGAAGTCCGATGTCATTGAGAGGGTACAATTATTTCTGAAGTTGAGTAAAAATGCATATGGTCATGCAGTAATGATTTTTCGATTGGATAATGGAACAGAGTGTATCAACAAAGATATAAAAAAGTTATTCGAGAGCAAAGGAATCCGACATCAGAAAACTGTCCCTTACAGTTGCGAGCAGAATGGATCAGCAGAAAGGGAAATGAGAACAATTGTGGAATCAGCAAGAAGAATGATTCATGCACGTGGTATGAAGTTTAATTTCTGGGCAGAAGCTGTCAATACAGCGTCTGGAATTTAGCCAAGGGCAAAATTGAGGTAGCACGCGATGTAAAGTTCATCGAGCAGTCAGATGAAATCGCAACAGTTCCAGTAAATGATTTCGTGGCTCAGGACATGCAGAAAGAATTCATAACTCCAAAGGAAATCTTAGAAGATGAAGATTTTCAAGATGCAGAGCGATCGACAAAACAATGTGTGAGGGTTTTACAAAAGAATAAGTCGGATAGTTGATGCAATTTAGATGCAAATAATATCGTTCCTGATCGTTTTCGTACAAGGCAGGAAAAGCGTGGTGAGCTGACAGATATAAATCCAATTACTATGTTAGGTACTATGGAAGAGCCAAGAGCATATGAGGAAGCAATTGCATCGGCTGAGAAGTCTTCGATTCAGTTTTTTGTTCAAATGCACTCACAACGAGTAATTGCTTGGTGCGGATTGTGGGCCGGAAGCGTCATAGACTAAAAAGCTCTCTAGCAATTTTGTTTTACAAAAAAAAACTATTTAGATAGTTAAATCAAAAAAACTTGCTTAGTTTCGATAAATTTAAAAATTGTCTCGAAACATTAGCGTTTACTTGTCGAAAATTGATTCGTTGGCAATTCAAGAGAAAATGATTTTTCTACATATATGACTTTATGCAAAAATCGTGCACTTTGCGGAAATGCAAACATATTCATGCTCATACAAACACACAAACACACACACATCTTTACAAACGGGAAAGACAATTCGCATGCAAGCCAACACGCACACACACACACTCCCTAAAACTTACTCATGCATGCCCTTAAACTTTTTATTGCCGCAACATGCTTGCATACGGAAACGGAAGCTGTGCGCAAACAGCGGCTGGCAATAATAAAAAAAAACGGTTGGCAGGAAAGCAACAACAACAACAACAAGGAAAATGCAAAAAATATAACATTTTTGCTGGCAACATTTCTATACAGCTGGCTAGCGAAGAAAAATAGCGCGAAAAACTAACTAATTTTGTTGCTTTAAGTTCTACTCATACAAACACACACATGTAAATCGAAACACAAGCACATGCACACATGTGCAAAAATGCAGAAATGCATACAATTTACTACCTATAGCTACTGCAGCTCTGGCTGACTGACTGACTGACTGAGCTCCAGGCTTAAAATATATAAAAATATTTTGTGCGAGAAAAAAAGGGGTAAAAAAGCGGCGGCGACATATTCACTGTTTTGAGGTCTATGAAGCATGCAGCGAAATGGCCTGCCTGAGTTGGCAGCACCGGTCGGCATGTGGCAAGCCATGTCAATGCTAAAGTGTGCGCTTGAATATGTGTTTGTATATCTATGTGTGTGTATATGTTATGGTGTTTGTTGTCGCCAGCGCTTCAGTGTAATGACCGGCTTGCAATGTGTTATTTTTCAATTTTGTGAAATTTTTTTTTTCATTTATTCTCGGTGTTTGCATATTTTTATATTTAAACATTTTTAACACACTTGCAGAAATAAACATGTGCACACATCTACAAACACTTTACAAACATGCACTCATACGTTAAAACCATGTTGGTGTTGGTGGCGCTCACGTTCATGAAATTGAGTTAATTTTATGGCATATTTTTTGCAGCTACTGTTGAGGTTGGGAAACGAATGTATTTGTGTTTGTGATATTGTTGCACCTGCAAAAACACACACATATATAAACTATATAATTTTGGACTTTATAGATCCAACTGTTTGTGTTTTTCTTTTGTCTGCCTCAGCTGGGCTCTTGCATTGAGAGAAGTTGTGGGCTTAGAATATGAAGAACGAATCAGAATTGGAGCAGGTTTGCAATATAAATGCACTTAGTTTAATTTAGATTGGTTCTGGTGGTATTCAAGAAATGCAATTTTACATCAATTGTTTAAAAAGTTGTATTTTATAACATTAGGGGCATTCACGATACAATGTTTTTGGTCATTTATTGTGTATTTGTGCTGAATTTGATATTTGAAGTAAGTTATTGACAACCGCGAAAAGAAAATAATTAGGGCTACTCACGATCCGTTGCAAATAGGATTGCATTATAGCAAATGTAAAATACATGTGCATCTTTTTCAATCAGAACATGCTGTACTGAAAAACTATTGTATTTATTTGAAGCATGCTCTCACGTCTGAAAAAATACTCTTACTTCAATAGTAAATAATAATACGACTGTTCATAATTCTTTGCAATTGGATAATGGTCTTGAATCATAGCAAATGTAAAATATATCATCACATTTAACAGTCACAACGAAAAAGTGCACAAAATTTAATTTTCCATGCTTTTAGGTAAATCCAATACCGTTAATCTATTGTGTACATATACAACATGCTCTGAAGCCATTGCAATTGCTCTCACTTCAAAAGTAAAAAATAATACACTATGTCTGTTACCCATCCGATGCAAATAGTCTAATATCATAACAAATGCAAACAGTCTTAGATCATAGCAAATATAAAATATATTTTATCCTTTTGCAATTGCAACAAAAAATTGTACTGAATTCTATTAGCTACGCCTTTGCATAAATGCTACATTGAAAATCTATTGCATGTATTTACAACATGCTTTCACGTCTGTGAAAAATAACAATGAAATGAGAGTATTTTCACTGGCGTGAGATAGTAAACAATAATACTGTTGGTAATCCGTTCAAATAGCCTTGCATCATAGCAAAGTTAAAATATGTATGCCCTTTTTTAACCTCAACAACAAAGTGTGCAAATTTTCATTTGCTACGCCTTTGCATAAATGCCATACTGAAAACCTATACAAGGGCTCTTCACCACCTCGTAGAAATAGACTTGCATCATAGCAAATGTAAAAAATATTCGCAACTTTTGCAATCACAACAAAAAAGTGTACTCAATTTTATTTCCTGCACCTTTGCATAAAAACTATATCGAAAACTTTATGCATATGTATATGTACAACATGCTTTTAAGCCATTGCAAATAGTCTCACTTCAATAGTGAAAAATTATGCAGCTGTTCATAATACATTACAAATAGTCTTGCATCATAGTAAAGTTAAAATATGTATGCACTTCTTAAAATCAGTCGCAAAGTGTACTCATTTTTATTTACAAGCTATACTGAAAAAATATTCGCATTTTTTGAAGTCACAACAAAAAAGTGTACTTCATTTTATTTGCTACGCTTTTGCATTAATGCTATGCCGAAAATCTATTGCATATATTTATAACATGCTTGAATGGCACTACAAATGCTCTCACTTCAATTCTAAAAAAGAATGCAATGAGACTATTTATGGTCCGTTGCACATAGTCTTGCATCATAGCAAATATAAATATATTCGCAACTTTCAAAATGATGACAAGAAACTGTACAAAATTGTATTTGCTACGCCTTTGTATAAATGCTATACCGAAAAACTTTTGCATATATTTTCAATATTTTCAAATACTCTCACTTCAATAGTAAACAAAAATACAAAGAACTGTTCACAACATGTTGCAAATAGACTTGCATCTTAGCAAAAGTAAAATTTATTTGCATCTTATGGAATTATTACCAAAAGCTGTTTTAAATTTTATTTGCTACGCTTTTGCATACATATTATGCCGAAAAACTAATGCATATATTGACAACAGATTCACATGCCATTGCAAATACTCGCACTTCTGAAGTCAACACAGTATAATAGGGCTGTTCATGATCTGTTGCAAAATAGGTTCGCATCAAAGTAAACATAAAATATATATTTGCACCTTTGCAAGCACAACAAAACAATGTGGTCAATTTTATTTGGGATGCCTTTGCATAATCTTTATGCCTTTGATAACCTATTGCATATGTTTACAACATGCATTCCATGCCATTGCAAATACTCTCACTTCAATACTAAAAATTAATACAATAGGACTGTGAATAGTCCGTTACAAATAGTTTTGCATCATTGCAAAAGTAAAATATTTTAACACCTTTTGCAATCACCACGAAAGAATGTGCTCAATTTTATTTGCTACTCTTTTGCATAAATGCTGTACCGAGAACATATTACATATGTTTGCAACATGCCTTCACGTCATTGCAAATACTCTCACTTCAATACTAAAAATGAATACAATAGGACTTAGCATAGTCCATAACAAATAGTCTTGCATCATTGCAAATAGTAGTGCAAGATTGCAGAAGTAAAATATTTTAACACCTTTCGCATTCACAGAAAAATAATGTGCTCAATTTTATTTGCTACGCTTTTGCATAAATACTGTACCGAGAACCTATTGCATATGTTTGCAACATGCTTTCACGCCATTGCAAATATTCTCACTTCAATACTTAAAAATAATATAAAAGGACAGTCCGTTGCAAATAGTCTTGCATTATTGGAAATGCACAATATTTTGACACCTTTTGCAATCTTAGCAGCAAATTTCACTTATTTTAATGTGCTACGCCTTTGCAAAGCTGCTGGTGCAAATATATTTTACATTTGCCATCACGCCAGTCTATTTACAGCAGATCGTGAACTGCCCCTATTGTATTCACAGTATATTTTGATGTAGAAATACAACAATTAAATTGGTATGTGTTCGCAGTATAGAAAAAATTTTGTATATTTTACACGTGTAATTTATTGCTCAATTGTTAAACTTTTCTTTTTAATCAAAAAATAAATAAAATAAAAGAATGTTAAATGCTTTTATAACTAAATTATTCCAAAGTCGCGCTATTTCCCCACAAATACATTTCAAATATGGGTGGTTTTGTATCGTAAGCTTCTTTCCCAACATTTCCACATCGTCAACCCCATTAAAGAATTGATTCTTCATTTAAAGGATGTTATTTCGTTCGACAATCCAACAACAAGACCTAGATTGGCTGTGTCAACAAATAGATTGACAAGCTTGCAATCTTCTTGCTTCGGTTGCACCTCAACGTTGAAGCACACGTAAACCGGACATTAGATCAAGTGTAAATTTGTTGAAGTATGTGTGCGCTGCTTATGGGCATGGCTCGTATGTATGCTTGCTTTTGGCATTAGTGCGGATGATAACTTTGGCTACTACTGCAACTACAATTGTAAATATCCGTCAGTGTTTATTTTCCAATCGAATCAAATCAAATATGGTTCCAGGCATCATACATTGCAAAGTAAACTTAATTGTTTTTTTATCTGGTTTCAAGACGATCAACTTAAATAGAACATTTTATAAAACAAAAAGTATTTAAATTATTCATTTAAAGAATATGACTTAATTATTTACAGAATTTTTGGAGAATTTTTTGGATTTTCCTAAAACTGCCACATTAGAAAATCCAAAAGCCTCTACAAGATTTCTGTGACAAAAATACATTTACACTTACTTTTTTAGATCTAAAAACTTTTTTAAAAACAAAAAAAAAAAAATGTTCTATGTAAAAGCAAAACAAGCATTGAACGTTTTGAAAACTCTTCGTTACTGTCGAAGCATGCTTGAGCTTTGTTATGAAGCAAGTAATCAAAACTTAGAGCGACAATGAAGCACAACGGAGGAAAATCATAGCAAGCATACCAAGTAGTACTCCAAATTTTTGGGAGCGCACGTCCGTAAAAATGTTAAGAAAATGATTAGTTGTGTGTTAATCACATAAACAACAAAGTCTTTCATAACAAAATAGTCTCCACACCATCTTAGGTGTACCATCAGTTAAACTAACTGAACCCTAAAAATGGAAGTGTGGAAAAAGGGAGGAACGAAACAGCAAAAATAACAACAACTTCAAAACCGCTGTGATCGAATTTCGAAGATGCACATGAATTAAGGCTATGCCTAAATGTATGATACGATCTAGGTTAACCTTGGTACACTTTGCATCAAAAGTAGATAAGAACTCAGTTACAAAAACTCAAGCGTTCTCTGCCAAAAATAAATTCCGGGTAACTTTCTCGGCATATTGGCCGTATAAGTAGAACCTAAGTAGCTTGAGTGGATCACAGTGTAAAGTCATACGAAGGCTACTGATGAGTTGGTGTAGCGGCCAATGAAACAGTCTGTATAGTCAAGCTGTGTGATTTGCTCTATACAGAGCCATTGTTGTTGTTGTTGGTTGTTGCCTTTTTTGTTCTTCATGTTGTCTTGTTGTCAACAGGATTGGCCTAGAGCTCAAAAAATTTGTTTTCAAATAAAAATTTTTATAAAAGACACAAAAATAACATTTAATTACTGCTTTACTTGCAAGAATACATAATCAATATACATACATACAAAAAGAAAGTACATCTCCAAATATGTGCATATGACGTGATTTTGACGATCTTGACCTATTTTGTGCAAAAAATCAAAAAAAAAAAACAAAATTCGGATACCATACTTATCAACCTTTAAACTTTACTTTTTTTTTGGAAAATCTCATAAATGCCTTTTTGTGACATATCGAACACAAAAAAAAAAATCACAAAAAATCGGAAAATGATATTTTGAAAAAATTTTGTATAAAAACATTTTAGAATTCCAGGGTTGCCAAAGTATTGCAATAACTGTAGGGACCGTAAACAATCGATTGTTTTCCCTAGGATAACCTTGCATACCAACTCAATATATGAGAATGAAACAATATTTCAGGTAATTAAATTTTAGGAGGCCACTTAAAATATAGATTATTTGGGTTAATATTTCCTTATGCGGTTATTATATTTTTCTCCTTTGTTGCTGGATAGCTTAATGACAACCCGCTGGGTTTGAACCTTCCGCATTCGAACCTTCCGAACCAAGCGCATCAACGGAGTAAAAGTCTGATCATATTGAATGACATATCGATGTGCTTGTCTGAAAGAGACCAATTATTTTTTCTCCAAAATAAAAAAAAAAAAAATATTCCTACAAGTCCTTGGAAGGCCTAATTGATTTTGAGGAATTTTAAAGTTCGTAAAAGAATAAAAAATTATTCTTAGACTCAAAGTAGTATTTGAAGTGATTGGACGTGTTTTCTCGTTGTGCGCTTGATTAAACGGTTTTGCAGCTTATTAAAATAACATAAAATAGAATTACAAAATCTGCAACAACATATATATATCTATATGAACATTAACATTAAATTTTGGCTAATATGAAAATTATAATGCAAATAAACATTAAATGAACATAAAATAAACTGTGATAAAAATATCATTGTATTTGCAAAAATAAAACAAAGTTAAATCACTCAAAATTATATAGGCGCGCGGACGTAGTTAAAAGAAAATAAATAAATAAAACTGAAGTCTGCACGAAAACCACAAATACTGATAATAACAAGGCACAGGTTCTGCTGATAAATAGCAACACTCTTAAAACCAACGGGCTTACCATTCGCGCTCACACTGATTGTGTCTCTTAGCAATCTTGTCTCTTATTCGTCTTAACACGATGTCAAGCACACCAAATTCCGTGAGTACAAGATCAAAAGCAACAATATCAAACAAGAAATTGGAGCAAAACTCCTTGCAAACTCCTACACTCCCTTGCTTGCCGGCAATCGGTGTTGGTGGTAAGACTGTTACACTACAAAATTTGGAAGACCGATTAGACAAACAAAACAGTTTCTTAACTGAGGTAATCAGAAGCGAACTAAGCAAATTTCGAGAAGAAATTAACTTTAAAATAGAAAATGAAATGCAAAAATGCAGAGATGAATTTAATTCAAAAATTGAGACTGTAGAAAATTGCTGGACAGAGAAGCTAGAACTGGCCAACAAATCCATCGCCACTATTGCAGAGCGAGTAGAACAGCTAGAAGTAAATCCACAAGAAACGGCTGCACTGAAAGAGCAAATAGATATACTTCACAACCAGATCGACACTTTAGAACGAAACGAGGCAGCATCAGATGCTGTATTGTACGGAGTACCAGAGTTTAATGAGGAGAATCTAAGTCAAGTTTATGAACAACTATGTTCAATCATCGATTGCCACCCACCGCCACTTAAACGAATCTTCCGTGCTAAGAGTAGGGTGCAACAACGTAATAACTCCACATTCTCACCGTCACCAATTGTTTTAAAATTTTTTGACCCATATGAGAAAGATGCAGTTTTGAGAGCAGCAGCATCGCACCATAAAAGAAGCCGCAGACAATTTTGCCTTCAAGACCTAGGAATCTCTTCTGATGCAAAATTTTACTTAAATGAGAGCTTAACCAAAAGAAACAGAACTCTTCTTCAGCGAGCAGTTAACTTGAAAAAAAAAAAATCAGCTCTTTGCAGCATTCACTAGGCGCGGAAAAGTATTTGTAAAAATATTTCAAAATGGACCGAATATTCCACTCAACAGCTCTGAGCAACTTAATGCCGTCGTGTTCTCGCATCTACCCGAGTTTCTGGATGAGAGTACTTCAGGGTTGCCATCAGCTCAGAACTCGAGCGTATAATTTTATTTCTTTGTTTGAACTTAATTCTTTATTTTATTATTAAATTATTATCATATTTTTATTATATCTTTTTCAAATTTTTATTATTAACTTCCAACCAAGCTCTTCGCTAAGCATTACTGTGTTCAAGCATATGTTATTTTTTTGTTTACATCATTACCTGCCTATTCTTGGCGATAATAATATTTTTTGGTTTTGTTTCTATTCCTGTTACTACTTATTCATTTATTCAATGCCTTCGTGGCCCTAGCAGATAACTCGAGAAATTCCATGGTTGGTAACGCAAATAATAGCTTATTTACAATGCTTCGTATACTAAGTGCACGTCAAAATGGACTTAAAATCTGCCATCTTAATGCGCAAAGCCTCAATCCTAAGATTGATGAATTTAGGCACCTATTTGTTAACTCAGGTGTGGATATTATCAGCATATCAGAGACTTGGTTTCACCCTGATACACCAGATGGAATTCTTAACTTGGATGGTTTTAATGTTTTTCGATCGGACAGAGTTGGGCGCTTGGGCGGAGGTTCTGCAATATATACCAAAAACAATATTAAAAGCAAATTAGTCTGCAAAAACGATCCAGAATGTCCACTTGAATATGTCATAATTGAAATCTCAACCGATACTCGAAAGCTTCTTCTCTGCTCTCTATATAGACCAAACAAATCTGTAAACCTTGGTCCACTATTTTCGGTTCTTGAGCAATTCTCTTGCTCTACCCCTGATGTCCTGATTTGTGGAGATATAAATTGCAATCTTTTGAACAATACCGAATCGAAGCCATTACTTGACTACATGATATCCTTAAATTTGAACCCAATCAACATATCTTGCCCCACTCACTTTACTAATCAATCCAATAGCCTAATAGATCTTTTCTTTGCTAGCAGTATTGAGAGGGTACTCTTATACGATCAACTAGCTGCACCTTGCTTTTCAAAGCATGATCTGCTTTTCGTGACATACGATTTTACAAGCTGCAATGAAAATAGCATAATACAATTTAAGGATTTTAAAAATATCAACCTTGCAGCACTTCAACAAGATTTATTGCGAGTTAATTGGGATCTTATATACTATATGACCTCGGTTAATGAACAAGTATTATGCTTTCAGGAGCAACTTAATAATTTATTTAATAAACATGTACATTTAAAAACAAAAATCATTAAACCAAGATCTCCTCCGTGGTTAAAACCGCACATTCGATTGCTTATGCAAAAACGTGATGAAGCCTATAAAGCTTGGAAAAAATTTAAAATCACTGAATATTACAAAATATACTGCCGCTTCCGCAATCAAGTTACAACAAAAATTAGAGCTGAGAAAGCTGTATTCTATAAAAATAGGTTGGAACAACCAAACTTGTCAGGTAAATGCTTGTGGAGCAAAATACGCCAGATTGGAATTGGTAAAGAATCGCCAAGTATACCCAAAGATATAGACTGTGACCAAATTAATTCAAACTTTGTTGCGCCTTTAGCTTCTTCTTTGGATGACTCAATTAACACTTCTTTCGAACAACTACAGTTCGATGAAGACAGATCGGTGTTTCAATTTGTGTGCCTTAGAGATGAAGACATTGCACGCGCAGTTTCAGACACTAAGTCGAATGCCACAGGAATAGACGGAATAAGTCCAAAATTTGTAAAATTAATATTACCATTCATACTATCCTACATTACCTACATCTTTAACTCCATAGTAACTTCTTCAACTTTTCCCGATGAATGGAAAAACATAAAGATAATACCAGTACCAAAAAAGCCCAATCCTAGTCAAACAGACTTTAGGCCCATTGCTATAATACCCTTTCTTTCCAAAGTCTTTGAAAAATCTATTTTGCCTCAAATCCTTCGTCATCTCACGAGCCAAAATCTTTTAAGCTCCCACCAATCAGGCTTTCGTGCCAAAAGAAGCTGTACTACTGCCCTTCTATTGGTAGTAGAAAAGCTCCGGAAAGCTATGGACGAATCAAAGCTCTCATTTTTAACACTTTTAGACTTTTCGAAAGCTTTTGACACTGTCAATCATTTAACTCTGCGCACCAAACTTAAGCAGAACTTCAAATTCTCTCTACAATCGTGCAATCTCGTACACTCTTATCTAACTGGAAGGCACCAGTGCGTGATAGCGAATAACAGATCTTCTACATTTCTTCGAGTTCATAACGGCGTTCCCCAAGGTTCAATCCTAGGTCCAATTCTTTTCACCCTGTACGTAAACGATTTGCCTCTGATTTTAAAAAATTGCTCGCTCCATATGTATGCTGATGACGTACAACTTATAATAAGTAGCCCTCTGAGTGACATTGAGAACACAGCACAAATGCTAAATGATGATCTGAAATTGATACACAATTGGGCTCAGAAAAATAGTCTGTGTCTGAATTCCCTTAAATCAAAAGTATTAGTTATTTATAAAAAAACCCAGAATATTACTAATTTTCCAATTATTCGAATTGGCCCAAACAAAATCGACTATGTAGAAAAGGCAAAAAATCTAGGAATTATCTTCAACAGTACACTAACATGGTCGACTCATATAAACTCCGCAATTGGGAAAGTATACGGTGGCCTCCGTACTCTGTGGCTCACGCAATATTTTCTCCCAACTAAAACAAAATTAATGCTGGCCAAAACCCTCTTATTACCAACACTTTTATATGGGAGCGAAATCTTTAGCGATATGGACTATGACTCTAAAAAGAAACTGAACGTAGCCTACAACAATATAGCGCGCTTTATATATAACATTAAACGCGGCAGCCATATTTCTTCTTTCTCGAAAAATATAAGCGGCTGTACGTTAGATAATCTGCTAAAACTTCGCTCATTATGCTTTTTTCATAATATATTATACTCAGGACAGCCTGACTACCTTTTTAATACACTGCAATTTCTTCGCTCACGCAGAACATTAACGCTGGTGCAACCTAGATATACGTGTATAAATTCTATGCGCCAATTCTTTGTTTGCGTTACACGACTGTGGAACTATCTACCCTCTAACCTCAAAGGAATAAGAAGCAAAACCACATTCAAATTAGAACTCCATACTTACCTGAACACAGTATAATTGCCTTATAATTGTTTATAAATGTATAACTTTGATTTTTTTTTCTTTTTATAATTATAAATTTATTTCGTTACCACCTTTTTTTATTTTAATTCTTAAGCATTTCATGTAATTAATTTATATAAAGGCTTCCATAAACTATAAGATATTATATCTTACTATGGTAAGCAATCATAATGAATAAACAAATACAAAATACAAATACAAAAAACCACAGCACCACTGGCGTTGTCAAGAGCTCCTGGCGTCTTGTATAAATACACTACCCGCGGAATACGACCCGATGAATAGCTGATTCATAATTGGCACATATGTTTCAAATAGTGAGAAAACCTCAGGACGTAGTATTAACTAGAAAAAAAAGGCACGTATTTTATTTATGCTTATATCTCACTAATCCTGGGGTTTTTTTATAAGATTTCCTACCTTGCACTGTGGGTATCCTCTGGCAGAACCACTTCTCTACTCCTTTACGTACGTTTATGTCCTTTAACATGCGTTGTGGCAACTCATTCGGTAAATATTGCCTTTACGTGTATCTTGGTAATTATTGTTGCGGTTAACATAGGGTAAAACACCTAGTCCTGAGCCCCCTTAAGAGAATTTTTTACTTTGAAAAATTATAACTTTGTTATTTATAGCATGTTTGGCAGCGTTTTAGTTTTAAAATACGCGTTCATTCAAGGATAAAAAATTGATTAAATTTGTTTGATTGCCAATTAGACCAATATATTTAAAAATAATTATTTATTAAAAAATAAACCGAATCCCAGTTATGAGCCCCCGATTTCCAATCTTGAGCCACCTTTTGCCCAGTTATGAGCCATCTGGTTTTTATAATAAGAACTTTATTATTTTATGAAAAAATAACATTCAAAACGTTAACAAAATATAAATTAAAATAATATTATAAATAAATCATAAATCACAAATTCATTTTTGTGTCTTTGTGCTCAACTTCAGTTCGATCCAAACTTGACTTTCCAAGGCATTTACTGTAATCGATTGTGTTGGTATTGAAAGGATACAGGTCGCAGGTACGAAAACCATTAGTTATGGTATCATTTTTTATGTAGGTACCAATAATGTTTTTTAATAATTTTGCAAAATGATGCTTTGTAAACTGTTGGTCCATGTTATGCATTCTCCAACATTGCAGTTCCTTTAACTACCACATTTTAGGGGTCTGAAAATAGCCACATCGGCTGGCTGTAAAATTCTTGTTGCATTTGGGTATAAGCAGATTAGAACAATTTGCAATTCTTCTCAGAGCTTGGATAAACTGTAAGTTAAATGCGTTGTACGATCATCTACGTAAAGAAATTACAGGAAACAATATTTGATTTGAAACCAGTGTTGGATAAAAAACTTTTATATTGTATATAAATGCATCCGAAGTCATCCAGCCTGAATCAGTTTTCGTATACACTATTCCTTCAGGTATTGATTCTAATATATCCTTGGGTATTCTTTTATAAGCAAAAACAACCATGGTAGAATTATCAAGGCATCAGCAGAAAATTAAAGCATAACTGTCATGCTCGCTTTAGCTGCTCCCTTATCTGTTTCATAAATGTTACTTGCACCTCTAGGAGCTAAAACTGGTTCTCCTTTTGGGCATAGGACTTTTTATCTAAGTATGTTTGAATTTGATGGAGCCAGCCTCTTAAATCTTTTTCCAAAAGATCTGCACTGGCATTTCTTACTGCTTCTGGAACTCGAATAGATATTTTTTGGATGTCGGTTAAGAAATCCGCTATACCATTTGTCGTCAGGAAAATTATTTTTAAACATATTTTCATGCATCTAAAAATTCTCTGAACTTTATGTTTTCTTCTTGGGAAACCTCTTTCATAGTTATCAGATATATATTTCACTATTTTTCCTTCTTCGATGCATGTTTAACCCGTCAAAGGACAAAGTACTATGCAGATTCTTATTGGAACGGTTATGAATGAATCTGGTTTTGGAGTATTGGGTGCAGAATTTCATATTTCGTTGAAACTTCGTAAATTGACACGCCGGATTTAATGTCGTTAATTTGTATAAAATAAATTGTTAATTTAATAGTGAGTGGAATCAATCTGATCAATATCCGCCAAAGTTCAAGTGCAGAATCTGGCATTAATTGCAAACAAATATCAAGAGTTTCAATTTTCTTATTGTGAATGTTTTTGAATATCTAATAAGATAATTAGGCTTAACGGGCTAATCAGAATGTTTATAAAAATTTCTGTTTTCTATTTTGAGCTGCACGGGCTCACATTTGGATATTTTATTTTTCTGTAATATTCCAATTGTGAGCCCCCATGCCTCATAACTGGAAACACCGAATTTAGTTATCCAGATATAAGCCCACTTTTTTTTGCTTTGACAGAGAATATTTTTATGAAATATTTAAGAAATAAACAATAAATAATATTCAACTCTTGTTATAACCAAAGCATATTATAGAAATCATAACAAACTGTCCATACCTGGAGGTTTAAAGTGTGTTAACTCCTTGCCGATATTGCTTAGCAAATCACTTGACTGAGTAAGAGCACGAGGCACGTCTTTTTATTTTAAAAAATCACTTTCAACTTAATATTTCATGCTCAGCATGATAGCTGAACGAACTGAACGAATTTTGACAAATAATTATAAATTTACTGTTTTAACTGACATTCAGACAATTATTAGCTAGAGACAGTTTAATGAGTGGGGGGGCTCAGAATAGGCTGAGGGTTCAGGACTGGATGTTTTACCCTATATCATGTTTTACTTAAGCTTTGCTCATATTATTTAGTAAATAAAGTCTTTATATTTCGGCTTTATGTATTTTCTTCATTTCCAGGTTTTTTTTAAGTACCTTTGTATTGCAAATGAAAGCCTTCAAAAATTTATGGGGTTTTTTGAAAAACTAAGTACTTTTTCCCCATATTTTTACCAACTTTGACCAACAAAAGCTTGTTGCAGTACCTCTAAATTTTTTTCGGTAGAACTCATATCTGAGATTCATTTCATATTCGAGTACCGGAAACTTTCAATGTACCGGGGTGTCCTGCACATAAGGACTATTTTTTACCTTAGGACCACGTTACTATATACTCTTGATCCGTAAATTACACAAGTGTGTGCATTGTTTATTAGGTTGTGTTGATTTGTATGAAGGTATGAAAACCGATATTGCTCGGGTGATTTTCGGTTCGGGCATAAAAAGTTATTAACTATAAACAAGGGGTGGAAGTGTACTTAGGTACCTTGCATTTTGTGAATTTTTTCTTTAGAAATTCTTTACGATAAGTTTTATATAAAAACCTATAAATGTTTGACTGTTTTTAGGTTAAATCTGGTGCGATGGTTTCATTTCTGGCATAACTTTTGCTCTAGCTGTGCATATTTTTATACAAAATATTTTTTTTTTAAATTCCTAAAGAAAAAATTCACAAAATTTAAGGTGTAATAGAATAAAGTTTACCCCCTAATTTCGTATCCGAACCCAAAATCAACAAGGCAACATCGGTTTGCAAATCGACCCAGTCTATTGTTTATATAGTGAGTAGGTGTAGAAGAGGTATAAGAGGTGTAGAATTTGTTTTTTGAATAAAACGAACTAATGTTTGAATGTCTTTTAAGCTTTAATTCAACTATAAACAAGATACATGGAGATTACGCATGAAACATAATAACTTTTAAAATTGCCAAGTGACCACGTTGTTAAATTAATGCCTTTGCAAGTCTTCATCTCTTGGTGATACTGCCTTTTATGCATATATTGGCGGCTTCCAAGGAAAACTGATCAAATACAAAAATTCAGTTTTTTAATTTTTAATGCATTATAATGTCAAAAATTTCTGGCAATACTGAATATCTAATATTTTGGCTAAAAATATCCCTTTGGTATTTTTAAAGACCAAATTTAAAAGGAAATACAATGACTTTCATAAGAATAAAAACATAAAGTTGGTCATAAATAAAGTTTTATGACTTCCATAAATTAAGTTGGTGGGTTTTCCTTGTAAGGCTGTCTTAAAGGTCTTGCGCCTCGGCAATACTAAGCATTTTCAGATGGATTTTCCATTCGAAAATTTGACATTTTCTAGAGTAAACGTACTCATAACATTTTGATCTATGTACGCTTGTTATATTGCTAACAATGGTTTGAAAATTGTATTTTAGCGAAAAAAAAATGTAATTCTCACATTTTCGGGTGATGATTTTTTTTACGATTTTCGACGTGGATTGACATGAAAAGAAACTGATCGCTCAATTAAGTTCGACTTTTGATAAATGAAGCACCACACCCAGCGACTGTTAAACGTCGTTCTATCCAAGACGAATTTCAATGAGGTCGTCCAAAAACGGCTGTTGTAGCAGAAAACATCGATGCTGTACGTGCACCTTTCGATGCAGACCAGCATATGACATACCTTGAGATGGATTCATCTTTGAGCATAAGTGGGACTGACAAACATGTGATTTTCACGAATATTTAAGAGTCAGAATGATTTATTCCCGCGGGATATCTCATACTTTGCCGGTGTTTTTGCAGTAAGGGGGTCAATAGATGTTATCCCTGCAAAGAGCATCAAAAACGGCTCGTGGTATTAGGTAGGGTATAAAATGAATTAAACTGTTATTATTACACTGTTCAACACGAAAAAAAATAACAAGGTACTGACAACGGATTCTGATAGAGGGGATGAAATAAAAATATACGTGTATCGGCGTTTTGAAAGTTTACGTATGAGTTTTATTTGTGAGGGATTTAAGTTTCGCCTTTCTTGAACATTCTTTTAGTGAATCGGCATAGGAAATCATGCTATCCTTACATTTTGGGTATAAGATGTATTCTGAGGATTTATGTAAAATACTACGAGAAATATTTTTGTCGAACATTTTAACCCCCTTAATTCTCAATTTACGGGTCTTTTTGACCCTTTTATGATAAAATACAAAAAGACCCATAAAACAGGGATATAACGGGTTAAAATGTTCTACAAAAAAATTTGTCATAAAATTCTACTATAAGTCTTCCAATACACTAAAGCTGAAATTTAACTTAAATGCCAGAAATAAGTCAAAACTTAAAAGGGTTTAAAATTAATTTTTAAAAACTAAATTTTTTTTTTTAAATCAGCATTATAACATATTATACTCTGATAACTGAACATATTATAACAGTTAAATACATAAAGAACCTCAATACAACAGCTTCTGAGGTTCTGAAAAGCTCTCTTAATTTTTTGTTTTAATTTTCACAATAGCCTTGTATTGGAAAAATATTTCATCAGCCTTGTTCATCCAAATTACTAAAGTGTTTGGTACTGTTGACCAAAAAATCCGTTTAAATAAAATATTGGAATGTAGTTTGAAGGATTTTTTTTTTATATATATATTGATGACGGTGAAGTCACTCTTTTAATCTAAATTTCAACCTAGAACTCTTACATAAAACCTACTAATTGCAAGAATTAAAATAACACATAGCACCTTAATATTAAAGTATATTTAATTTATCAAACTATAAAATTCTCTCCAATCTTTTTATTGCTTTTATTTTTCTGCTCTACAATTCAACCTTGTTTCTTAAATACATGTATTCCACAAACAATGTTCTGCCATAAAACAGCTAGTCGTTTGATATTCTTTGGTCTCGTCTAAAACTGATTCGCCTAAAAGCATGCTCAGGTTTCTAGCATCATAAAAATGTGCCATAAAACGCATTTATCATCATTGACTTCATAGATCTTAAATTTTGCCCCATTTTTCATGGCTACCATTTAATTTAATCAATCATCAGGCTTGTCATAAAATGCTTACCTTGGCCATAAAAAAAACAGCTGTTTTTAAGCTGCTCACTGTATTAATATTAAATGCTTTAACATTGGAAATACTTTGACTCAACATGCAGCACAAAACTTGTCAATAAATTTTAATTTAATTTTTGTTTTTTTTTTAACTATCATGCATTTATTACAGTCACTTCTCTATTATTTATATCCTTATTTTTTATTATTTTTTTTTTCAAATTTCACTCCTGTCTTCATTTAACTGTAGATGTAACACTGCATTAGCCTGGCCAACAATTTCCGTTAAATTGTTGCAATTTATCCGCTTATTTCACTCTTGCGTTGTAACGTTGCACGAGAACTGAACACGAATTAAATCCTAGCAACGATGTTGGTGAAAGGATATAGAAAGGTGCGGACTTAATGATGACTTATGTCCTGAGAGAAGGTAAGTAGGAGAGAAAAAAAGAGAAGAGTATTAATTTTGTAAATTTTTCTCGCTATACGTCAGGACATATAGGAAGAGGAAAAGAAGAAAATTAAAAAGAGAAAAGGGGAGAGAGATATAGGCAAAGTTGAGCATAATTTTTTAATAACTCACCACGGAAGTGTACTCTTAAGTTTTTATTATTGAAAAAGAGCACACTCAAGGTAAAACTCAAGATAGGTAACGTTTAAAAAAAAATTAAAGGAAAGCGAGAATAATTATTTATAATTATTATGAAAATATTTTATGCTATGTCTTATGTTATGTCTTATGTTATGTTTTATGTTACATTTTATGTTATGTTTAATGTTATGTTTTATGGTATGTCTTATATTATGTTATGTTTTATGTTATGTCTTAAATTATGTTATGTTTTATGTTATGTCTTATGTCTTATGTTTTATGTTATGTCTTAAATTATGTTATGTTTTATGTTATGTCTTATGTGTTATGTTATATGGGATGTTGTTTTATGTTATCTTTTGCTATGTTTTATGTTATATTTTATGTCATGTTTTATGTTATGTTTTATGTTATGTTTTATGTTATGTTTTATGTTATGTATTATGTTATGTCTTATGTTTTGTTTTGTGCTTTGTTTTATGTTATGTTTTATGTTATGTTTTATGTTATGTTTTATGTTATGTTTTATGTTATGTTTTATGTTATGTTTTATGTTATGTTTTATGTTATGTTTTATGTTATGTTTTATGCAATGTTTTATGTAATACTTTATGCTATGTTTTATGTTAAGTTTTATGTTACGTTTTATGTTATATTTTAAGTTATGTCTTATGTTATATTTTGTGTTATGTTTAGTGTTATGTTTTATGTTATGTTTTATGTTATGTTTTATGTTATGTTTTATGCAATGTTTTATGTAATACTTTATGATATGTTTTATGTTAAGTTTTATGTTACGTTTTATGTTATATTTTAAGTTATGTCTTATGTTATGGTTTGTGTTATGTTTTAGGTTATGTTTTATGTTATGTTTTATGTTATGGTTTATGTTATGTTTCATGTTATGTTTTATGTATGTTTTATGCTATGTTATGTTTTATGATAAAATAATGGATTCAGTATGTTACGAGGTCTGCCTTTTAAGTTTTGCGCCTTACAATGAAGGAATAGCGGTTTAACAGTGAAAATGCTTTTATTGCTTTTCAAAGTACCTTTTCTCCAAGATGAACAATACATTTTTGCATTCGTTAGAACCAATTTTCGAAACAGTTTTTCCACTTTGTAGTTGGTATCTTCGAAACCTGGTTTTTGAAGGCCTCAACGACCTTTTGGAGCGTAGAAAAATGCTCGCCAAGCAATTTTTTCTTAATGTGAAGGAAAAGGAAGAAGTCATTGGGTGCCAAGTCAAGAATGTAAGGCGGATGACCCATCAATTCCATATTTTGAGTGCTCAAAACCTCTTTTATTTGAGCTGATATATGGGAACTAGCATTGTCGTGGTGGAGGATAATCTTTCTTCGGTGGTTGGTTTTCCTCAATTCTCCGAAGACTTCCGGCAAACAAATGGTTGTGTAGCATTCAGCATTAACAGTGCTGCGTTGCTCAAGTGGTACAGTGTTGACATGATCGGTTTTTTAAGAAAAACTGGCATCGATTTTTTTTTTGTGCTCCAAACGTGCGCAACTTTAATTTGCTTACTTTGGTTTTGCTTACTTTGAAAGACCTAAACAGTGGATTTCTGCCACCTGAACTGATTTCGTAGACGTGTTTAGAACCACCCCAATTTTTCAGCATTTCCTTGCATCAATCGACACGAGCCTTTTTTAACCAATCGTAAAATTATGGGATATCCAACGAGAACAAATGAACAAATCTTCCTGACGCTTAAATGCTCTTGTAAAATCGAATGTATGCTAGTCCTATGTACTTATGCCCAAGGATGACTCCACTCACGGTATGTCACATGCCGGTCTGCATCCAACAGTTCACGCACATCATCTATGTTTTCTGCCACACCAGTCGATTTTGGTCCTTGGAAATGTAACAAGGTCTTGAGAGTGTTTCTGTAAAATTTGTTACCGAGCGAATCTATAGGGCGGGTATTGGACAACGGGGCCTAGCACCTCCCATACTACCCAAATTTGCGTTATCGAAAAACTTTGGAATTATTGGTAGCACAGCCTGGGAGTTCAGTATTCCACCTATTGAAACTCAAAACGGATTTTCTTCTATTAAAAGTTGATATACTCATTTTGTGATGTTCTTCTAATAGAAAACTAGGACAAGTATTGGGCAAGGGTATGTGGTTCCGCCAATACAAGCCAAAATATTTGATATCGAATAGCTCTGGCAGTAAAAGTCGCAGAACATTGAAACTCAGAATGGAATTACTACTTGGTAATGTTCTGCTACTGGAAATCTATAACTGGCATTGGAAAATGGAATCAAACTAAGGATCTAATAAAATTTTTGAATATTCTTATTATTTTCCAAAGAAATCAACTAATATTTAATTTTAAGTAATTTAACTTTAAATCTTCTATTAAAATAAGGTTCCGGCTAAATTATGGTTTATCGCATGTTCTCAGAGAAGGTAAGTAAGGGAGAAAGAGGCAAGATTTTACTTTGTAAATCTAAAACCATAGGAAATTCAGGGAGAGTATTGACATTCAGAGAGAGTTAGAGACAAAGCTGGATAGACTTTTTTAAAATTCTCCACGGAAGTGGTTTTATGAATTTTTATTATTGAAATAATAGCTCGTTGGGAAAATTCATGGTAGAATAGAGAAGGTATATGCAAAAGAGAGAGCGTGGACTCAGATATTTCAATTCAAAATAATTTCCATTTGAATAATTTTTTGTTGCTTTTGCTTTCTTTCGCTATTTTGACAGTTATGGTTGACAAAAAGAGAGCACAAGTAGCTTGCGTCTACCTTGTTTATTCTGCCATGGTAGAACTACTGTAAGGGAGTCATTAAAAAACATATAAAGAGAAGAACAGCTTTCAAGGAAAGAGAGAGAGATAGTGAGAGTGAGAGATAGAGAGCAAGTTGAATATAATTTTTTATACCCACCATGGTGGGCTCTTAATAATTTTTACCATTTTAATAAGAGAATATTAAAATCAGTTAAGGACATCATTCAAGGAGAGATAAATATAAAGTTGAGTATAATTTCTAATAATTCACCGCAGAGGTGTGTTATTTAAATTTTGTATTAGACGCTCTTATGCACTCAATTAAAAAGTGCTGATGGAAAGAGAATAGAAAGATTATAAAGTTAATTTTGGAATGGTGGATTCGAATGATATTTTTAAAATATTTCGAAGAAAAGATTAATTCAAAGGAAAAACGTTGGAGAGATAATTTATAACAAATAAATTCAATTTCAATTTCAATTTCAAAATACATATATAAGAAAATAGATATAATTCTACATATCATCTATAAAAAAAAAATAAATTCCAACATCTAAAAAAAAATAAAAATAAAACTAGTAAGAAATGATGTTCAACTGGGCCAACATATCAAAATATATTCAAAGTCTAAAGCAGCCAATAAAATGTTTTGTAAAGGAGGCAGGCATGGTTTTCGTACGATTTTGTTGATATTCATAGTTTAGAGCAGGAGTGCCCAAAACTTTCTTATGGAAGTGCAAACACCGATTCATATAAAAATCCTACAAACTTTCTTAAACAAAATCATTCGTTAGACAACAACAAAATCTACATTGAAGATCACTGTCACCAAAGTGTATCAACAAAGCATACGAAAGTGTTCTTACTTGCACTTCGGTATAGGCAACGAAAAAGATCAAAAACGAAAAAGACAAATTTGTTTGTGTATTTTGATTTGCTTAGTGCGGAGTGCATTGTGTGTGTGTTAGAATATACAGCCTATGCCTAAGTGTTTTACAAAAACAAATGTGCACCAAGTGCATAGGGATTGGGCACCTCTGGTTTAGAGCATAATTTCTTCATAGCATATAGTGCATATTAAATATTAAAGCTTATTTTCAAAATTTCAAGTCAATATATTAATTTTTTTTTACTTCCAAGAGATTTAACTGTTTTCATAAAGTCACTTGGTATGGGAGGTAGGCGTGGTTTTCATCCGATTTGGCTCATTTTCGAACTAAATCGTTATTTGATGATGACTTGAAAATTGTCGCTGAAACAGATGGACATTAGGACGTTTTGAAAAACTTAGATCGTATTCTAAGAGGTCTCAAAAGTTGCATTGGGTTGTCAAGATCACCCAAAAAAAATTTTAAGGAGGAAAAAGGATGTCTTCATGTCCCGTAAGGACAAAGTTCTTTTTTGAGGAAACCAGTAAAAAAATAACGATCTTAAAATGCTTTGACTTTTATAAAAAAAACTACGAATGTCTTAAAGCCAAAGTAAGTATATGCAGTTAAATACGAAAAATTATACCAACTTCAATTAATTAAATGAAAAGTAATAAAACCTTTATGCAAAATTGAAATGAAGAAAAAATGCACACATCCGTAAAGAATAACTACCATTTTATAAAAAAAAAAAAAACAATTGTGTTGAATCACCCATAATTCTGCTAAGGTTTAGTAAAATACGGTCTTTAGTAAATTTATTCACCATCATCACGAAACTTTTCTCATATTACTCTTTTAACAATACTCTGCTCTTATTACTCTTCTCAAATAACTCACCTCTTATTACTCAAAAATTTTTACCTACCAAAATATTTCAATTTTTGGTGAACTTTTTTATAGCATCTTGTTTTTAATTTTAACTCTCTTTTCTTTTAAATCACATTTTCTCTTTAAGAGCTCTCTTCTTTCTCTATTTTGTATGCTCTTTTTAATCACTCTATTTTATTAATTTATTTTAGTCTCTTAGAAAAACTCTTTGAACTTCTAATTTTTTTTCAAAGCAAGTAAACTGAGGTGAGTTTTAATTTTAAACTTTTTTTATTAATTGTGCTTAAAAAGGACGCCCAATGAAATTTTGAAAGCTATTATTTTCATCTTTTTCTCACAAGTAGAGGGGCTTAGATTTGCAAGAAGCAATTGAGTTTTTCACCACGGAAGCGGATATATTTTGTAATAATTTTATCTTTGATTGTCTTTTTTTATTACACTTTTCATGCATGGTGGTGGGTATTTTTAACTTATTGCTACTTGTAGTTAATTTTGTTTATCTTAAATTCTTAAAAAAACTATCTTTGTCAGGAAATTGTCTTACATATACCGTTCAGTTCCATAGCTCTTCTTGTTATATATTTTAATTAAAGCCTTGATTTTATTTTTAAATTTTGATTTTATATTATTTTATATATATAAATAAGTAAATAAATGCATATAAATAATAAAAATATAGATAATTTATAGTCTATTTGAAAGTATTTAAGAGCTATATTGTTATTACGAATTGAGAGCTTGGGATTTCTAGTGAAACCGGCTATTGCGTAGGCTGTTACTTATATTTCGGGATTCGTGTAATAAGCGTACAAAACACGAGCCGAAAAATTATTTTTCATAAAATCAATGTAGGTTCCCATAAATTATCTCAAACAAAGGGTCATATGCCCTTTAATGCGTCATCCGCCGTACAGTTCTGATCCCCCTTAAAGTTTCTAACCCTATCTTTTGACTATTTCAGATCAGATTTTTTCAATTTCTAAAATATTTTTATATTTTATACGAAAAAAAAATGCTCTTTTATTTCTATGTTTTTTTTTTATAAAAAATGATCATACCTTTTGATACACAAAGGATTAAACCTTCTGTAAATATTTTACATTCATAATCTTCTCTTTTTTAATGTAAAATTAAATTAATGTCCTCGAAAATCTCTCTTTTATTTCGTTAATTAAAGATATTATAATCGAAAAAACTGTGTTAATTTTCTCTTTTATATCTTATCTTTTTTTTTAGTTCAATTGAATAATTATGACCCAGCAGAAAAGTGGACCAAATTTGAAATAGTTCTGAACTAGTTCCAAAAAGGACCAGTACTAGTTCCACTACAATACCCTTTAACATTGAACGAACTGACGCTTTTTGCGGGTTGATGTCATAGGAAAAGACAATTGTCCCCAGAAACACTTCTTTTTCCCCATATTTGAACTAGTTGCATTAGGAACATTTTTAAACTAGTTGCTTTCACAGTAGCCTGAAAGTGGTTCTTTTTTATCTAGTTTTAAAGTGAACATATTAAAAGTGTAAAAATTTAGTGCAACGGAAAGGTCCTCAAGATCTCATTTGTACCATCTTTTCCATCCACATTCCAGAAAACATTTTGTATATAAACATTTTTTTTTATTATTTTTTCTTGTGCGCAGCAAATTTTAAAAAGTAGCCAGAACGCGTTTATTTTTTTCAGCAATACTTTTGAAAACAAAAGCATAAATAAGTGTTCCACGCTGAACACCTTTTGTACTTTTTCAGAACTACTGCGAACTGTGCTAGAAATGAACTAGTTCACTTTTTCAATTGACTCCAAAATAACTGCTGGGGAATTTTATAAATTTTTCTCACTTATAATACTTTGAAATTGGTTTTTTTTATTCACAATTTAAGGAAATGCGTCTAGTTTTTCTCTTTTGCATTCCTATTCCTTTCATTTCCTTATTTTATTTCATTTGAAAGTCATCAATTAAAGTCAAAGTTCACCATGACATTAGTTTGTTCAAAACCATGGTAGAATAAACAACGTAGACTTTGCGACTGAAAGCCAAGAGTCAGAATTGTAAAAAAAAACAAAACACCCAAACTACAAAACAACAGCAAAAAGAAGCATAAAATTGTTTGATTTGATTTCAAGAGTTCCGACACAGAGCGCGAGGGAATTTTCCGCCACGAGAGTACCTTCTTTACTCTACCAAGTTGAAAAAAAAAAAATTTTTTCTCAGAAATAATTTGAGAGATTTCCGTTTCAAATAAAATTCTCTCACTTAAGTAAGTCGGAGATTTGCTAAATATAAAATTAGTTTTCTCTTTAATCTCTTTTAGTATATGTTGTATAATTTAACTGAATGCTCTTATTTGAAAGAGTTTTACAGGGAATTTTTAGCATGCTCAGGCATGGTAGAATAAACGAGGTAGACTCGCGGTGGAGAGTCAGAAAAGAAAAAACAACAGCAAAATGAAGAGCAAAATTATTTGTATATATTTTGACTGTTTTGACTCAGAGCGAGAGTGGATTTTAAGCCGCAAGATTACCTTCTATATTTAACCATGAGCTTAAGAATTTCACCAGGCTTCAATTTTCACTGTTTTTTTCAACTACTTCGACTTTATAAGTGTAAATAATATATCAATAAATATATCAAAATATCTCAATTTGATGTTTATAGCTTTATTAATTGTTACTTGTATGAATTGTGAAATGTCGTAAATGCCAAATAAGTAAGTACGAGGCTTGCCTTTTAACTCTTGCGCATAACAATGAAAAAACTGTTGTATATCAGTGAAAATGCTTTTATTGTTTTTCAAAGTATTCTCCAAGATGATCAATACACTTTTGCATTCGTTAGAACAAATTTTCGAAACAGTTTTGCACGTTTTAAGTTGATATCTCCGAAACCAGGGTTTTGAAGGTCTCAGTGGTCTGTTCGGGCGTAGAAAAACGCTCGCCACGCATTTTCTTCTTAATGTGAAGGAACAAGAAGAAGTCATTGGATGCCAAGTCAAGACTGTAAGGCAAATGATCCATCAGTTCAACGTTTTGGGTGCTCAAAAATGCTTTTGTTTGAGCTGATGTGTGGGAGGGAACTCCCATTGTTGTGATGAAGGATAATCTTCCTTCGGTGGTTGGTTTTATTCAATTCTCCGAAGACTTCCGGCAAACAATTGGTTGTGTACCTTTCAGCATTAACAATTATCTGTTGCTCAAGTGGTACAGTTGCGACATGACCGGGTTTTCTGAAAAAACTACAACCATTTGCTTACATGTGCCTCGTCCGCGGACAACTTTTGTCAGGTCTGCTCACTTTGAAAGACCCAAACAGTGGATCGCTGTTTTGTTTCGGACTTATAACCATAGATTCATGAATCATCACCTGTGGTGATGTCGTAGACTTGTTTAGAATCAACCCCACTGTATTTTTTCAGCATTTCCTTGCACCAATCGACACGAGCCTGTTTTAAGCAAACGTCAAATTATAGGGGTATTCACCGGGAACAAATCTCCCTGACGCCTAAATGCTCAAAATTGAATGTATGCTAGTTCCACTAATGCACAAAGATGACTTCATCTCACGGTATATGACATGCTGGCCTGCTTCCAGCAATTCAAGTACAGCATCGATGTTTTCTCCGACAACAGTCGCTCTTGGACGACCTTAACGAAATTCGTCTTGGAGAGAACGCTCGAACTCATTAAACCAGCATTTTATAGTCGATGGGTGCGGTGTTTTATCAGCAAAAGCCGAACTAAGGTTGATCTATGCATTCTTTTCTTGTCAATCCACACTGAATATCGTAACAAATCATCACCCGAAATCATCACATGTTAATTCAATTTCTTGCTGGCATACAATTTTCAAACGACTGGTAACAATACAGTAAGCGCACATACTTCAAAATATGTTGAGTGCCTTTATGCAATAAAATGTCAAATTTTCGAATGGAACTCTCAAAATGCTTGTGGCAATGCTATGGGGTTGCCGAGGCGCAAGACTTAAAAGGCAGCCTTCATAAATACAATGGCGAGCAATGAAACTGACTCACCTTATTTTTTAATTTAAAAGCTGTTTTCTTCCACTAATTTAGACTTGCAGCAAAGGATTCAATGTTTTATAAAAGCTTGTGGAAGTAACACATATTCGTAGTCAATTTTTTTATTAACTTGACCATGACTAATTGTTAAATATCAACTAAAACATTATAATTTTTTTTTTAAATTTTCTACTGTAGTAATTTTGCGAAAAAGATTTTTTTTTTTTTTTTTTTTTTTTATTTGAACCAAGGATTTCAGGTGGAATACCTATTCAGGCAAATCTGCCTTGGTTCGAAATGGGGTGATAGATTAGTGGGAAGGATAGATCAATCAGGTGAAACACGTGTAGAATGTTCTAAGCGTGATGGAAAGCCAAAGAAACATGTGAACTTCAATCAGAGGCAATTGTTATGCCTTGACCTCAGTCAATTCAAGTTATAAGGCAATCTCATGCACAAACTTCTCTACCATCAACTACAACTTCAAGTCGTAAATATTGATGAATTTTCAATTTCAGTTGATTAGAAAAGAGGATAGAAAATTGCAAATGGAAAGGTTTTAAAGCGTAGGACCATGGCCTGGCCGGGAATCGAACCCGGGACCCCTGGGGTAGCAGTTGAGCACGCTACCTACTCGACTACCGAGGCCGCCCGCGAATTGCACCACATCTAGAGTCTACCGAAGAAACCAGGAGACCGGTTCCTTTAGTCGTAGACCGAGATCAAGTCGACATCGCGCTACTTCTGCAAGAGATGACCGATTTGTTGTCACATCGAACTTAAGAA
Source organism: Pherbina coryleti (assembly GCA_943735915.1). Taxonomy (NCBI): domain Eukaryota; kingdom Metazoa; phylum Arthropoda; class Insecta; order Diptera; family Sciomyzidae; genus Pherbina; species Pherbina coryleti. The sequence continues at coordinate 126,649,319 of OX030951.1, read as the reverse complement.
ATCGTAATGCCACCGATGTAAGCCTCCAGAAAGAGCTGTTGCAAGTGCGTGAATTAGCTCGTAGTGAGTGGACTATAAGAAGAAGACTTAAGGAAGCTTTCCTCATCCGAAGAAGACCTCCTATGCAGTGTTCCGGTAGGTGGTAGGTGTTCCGTTGCAACTAATCATTCCGTCGCAAAACGATCATTCAATATGATCAGACTTTTAATACCGATGATATGATGAAAAAAAAGCCCTTAAAGAGCCCTACGTTCGGCAAAAAAATTTTTAAAAATTTTTTTAAAATACTTCTGCTGGAAATATCGATATACTTCCTGAGCAAAAGATTAATGATATTTTAAGAGCTTAATTTTTTTAATATGAGGGTGGTACATTAGGATGTTAGAAACTGAGATCTGGAGGGTAAGTACTAGAACGGTACACCTGAGGTCAATGACTTCTATGGAAGTACGGAGAAGGAACTTGTATGATGTGGACTGGAATATCATATAATGAAAAAACGGCAGAGGAAGTGGTTTTACGGTTGAACGTTATATCCGAGAAATCTTGCAAGAGTATGTTGTGCCTTACCGAGCAATTTTAGGGACTCCTTTATTTTCATGCAGGATAATGCTAGCCCCCACGTGGCAACATCGGTGCGTCACACAGTGGTTGAGCCCCATACAAAAAATGTCAAAAAATAGAAGTAGTTGCCGTAAGTATATAAAATTAGGCACATGAGTTCAGTTTGACTGTGTCAAGATAAATACAAAAATTTTTTGGTATCCGCCCACAACCACGCCTACCTCCCATATAACATAAAAATTAAAAACGCTATATTTTGTCTATGACTTATCCTATGATAAAACCACATTGTCAAAAATCATAAATTCAAGTGTTTAATAAAAAAAACATTTTTTCCGCCATGCCCACCTCCCCCAAAAAATGTTTCCCTTCACTTGTTTTCCAAATTTTAAACTTTAAGGTGATATAGCATCTAAACCGGTAAAATATATGTTCATGTTACTGTAAGATATTATTTTAAAATTATTTTGTAAGACAATGAAGGAAAAATTTTCGAAATAAAGCTGCCCGTTTTGCTATTATTTATAAAAATTTGAATAAACCTTTTGCATTCTGCAACAAATTAATAATTATTGCATAAGCGATAATGGCAACTTTCAAAATTTACTTGAGTATACTTTTAGGGATAATGTAAAACCTGCTATCAATCTTCATATCCGTAGTTCATGTTGTAGCTTTTTATGCGTATAAACACATGCTAATCTTTCAGAAAGATTTTCATATATTTTTATAGTTTTTTATAGTCGCCAAAAATACAAAAATTCGTTTGTGAGCTTTAAATGGTCAATAATACAATGCATTATTGCTGGTACCATAATAAACAAGATAAAGTATGTCACACTTTTGAACGAAGAGTTTGGCTTAACAAGCCAAGCCTGAAAGTATACTAAGGATAATTGCTAAAGAACTAAGCCTTGAGACTGAGCAACTCTATATTTTTCTCAAAACGGTTTTAGTTATTCTCATATTTTGTGAAAAAAGCTCAAAAGAGCCCACTTTTATTATTTGAAACATTTACGTAAAATATCAATAAATACATTACGTAGAAAGATTTATTGGCGCAACTTGGAGCTCACAAAGTAACATTCTGCTAAAAAAGAAATTTACGTTTTTTTTTCATATCCACGATAGATTTGAGTTTTTTTTTTTTTTTTAAATAGAGGTAAACAATATATTTCAAATACGCAGAACTATTTTTGAACATTTTCTTAAATAAATAAAAAAAAAAACAGGATGGAACTACTCTTCCCGTTTTATTGTAGCAACTCTATAAAAATATCAACTTTTTACATCATTTTTCCAGTTTTTTTGCATTGTTCAAGTTTGAGGGCCTCTAGACAAAAAACCAATGAATATTATTCGAAAATATTTTGGATTTATGCTAATTGAACAATTCTTAAATGATGTAAATTAAAAAAATGTGACACAGAGAATATGAATTTTGGTATTTATTTCCACCTTTCAACCACTGTGAGTCGCTTTCTTGCTGAAACCGCCATTGAGTTAATGAACTGGCCCACCTGAAGCCCGGACCTGAACCAAATCGAACTGTGGGACGAGGTCAAAAGAAGAGTACGGGCCAGAAATGTGGCTCCATCGGCCGTGGATGGCTTGAAGTCAGCACTTCTAGAGGAATGACAAAGAATCCCACAGGAAACTTTCAGGAACTTAATCCGTTCAATGAAAAACCGATGAGAAGCTGTCATTAGAGTCCGAGGTGGTAATACGAGTTCTTAATTGTTACTTTAGTTTTCCTTTGTTACTGTTCATTGCTCCAGCTTTCTTTTTTGATGTAATTTTTACTTGATTAATTTCTGTATTTTAATTTATTTTACTTGATATAAAATTGACCACTGTGGGGGCATTTAATATAGGCTAAGGAATGTGTTTCAACTTGGCTGATGATTTCACAGGAAAATGTACACTGAGAAAAAAATCAATCTCAAAATGGGTTAATCCAACCAAGAACACACTTGATTTAGTTCCATTAAGATTTTTGGAAATTTTTAACAATATATGGGTATTAAAACTGAAATAACTCTGCAGGGAACCAAAAAAACAATTCTCCTTGCGTATAGCGAATTTTTTAACATAGGCATGTCATTAGATGTATGCGATCGGCTCTCGCTGTAGCAAATATGAAATCGTAGCAAGAGCCGAGCACTTCGTTCCACTTGCAATTTTAACAAAAACGTAGCGAGAACCGAGCGCTTTGTTCTACTTATATTTGATATAAAAATGTATCGAAAAGCGTGAGCTTTGTTCTCATTGTTGTTGATATAAAAATTTATGGATTTTTTTGCATTTTATTTATATAAAGTAGGAAAAACAGAAAACATAGTTTAAAAAAACTTTATATTTCAACTAAAATATTACTTAAAATATTAATTTTTCTAATGGAAAGACGAACTTGAAGTTTTCAGTTAATTTACATGGGACGTTTTGATGTTTTTTCCGTTTTTGAAATGAAATTTTTTGACATTAAAATCTAATATTTTTTTCAAGTACTACGTTGTCGTTACAGAAAGTGTTACAAATATACACACGCTATACTCACGGAACTATTTGCAGGAAGAATGATGCGCTCTTTATGTGCATGCAAGTAATGCGCATTGACATTTTTTGGTGGGACACTATAGTATCATGAAATATCGAAGAGTATCATGTTTAAATCAAACAGTAAAAAAGTTCATTCAAACTTGTTTTCTCTTAAAACACTATTCAAACAATATTTTGTTAAACAACGCATATTTTTTGTTTAAATATTTCGTTATGTAAACCATGGAAATATTAAACATGACAATATTTGAAAGTTTTATGTTACATTTTTCTCAGTGTACTGAGATTTGAGAGACAAAGATGCCGATGACGATAAAATATGCACATGAGCTTTAGCCTTGAAAACATTGCTTATTTGAATTAGCCCAGAAAAGTCCCTTGGTAATTATGTTCTATGATGGCACAAAGCAGGCGCGTAGACAGGATTTTACTTGGGGGAGAGAGGGGGGGAGGGTTGATAATAGCGAAATTATATTGCCAAATCACGTACATTCGATTAATGATCTGATTTGTTTGGAGCTTGTGTGTCTTTTTCGATCTTATGGGAGTTTTAATACCAAAAATCCCCCCTTGGCTACGGGCCTGGTACATTGACTACAGGAAACCTTTGAGATAAATATTTGCAGCTAATTTCAACAAACCCCAAAATAAATTTTTTGTACGCTTAACTTTTATATTTTCTAGAAAATATTTGGACTGATTCGTCCCCTTTTTGTCCTTCTCCCATTTTTTCCCATCGCTTTTGAACTCTTCACACACTTTTTTCTTGCCATCCATCTGTTATATCCAGTCACTATCTTCATTAAAAAACTTATCCACTCCATTACTTTACGCTATGCTAGCCATTATCTAAACTCACCACACCTCACCATACCACGACACGCAGTTCCTAATAAAACTCGCCATAATGTTCGCAATTCCTTTGCCACTCATCAGAGGGCAAAAAAAATTGTGTTTTTTTTTGTTAACATTTTTGTTGACCTAACAGTTGCTGTGTTTTTTTTTATATAAAAATTGTAATTTTTTTTTTTTGTTATTTTTTTTTTTTTGTATTCATTGAAACTTTTGCTCACGTTTCTCTGAGCTTTATGGATCGTTTGCAAGGCACCTTTAAATATTGTGTTTTTCCTTTTTGTGCTATCCTTTCTTCGTCCTTTCGACACGGCTTTATTAAATATGTGTTACAGTTATTCTGACTTGACTCTTGTATGTTAACCTGGTTTCATTTATTTTCCATGGATCTTAAATTTTTCATCAGCTTTTGCCGTGACGTTGTTATGATGTCGGTGTTGTTGTTGTTGTTGAGGTTGATGTTGTTTTTGTTTATGTCGCAGCCTGTTCTGTTATTATTGCAAGTAATCCGCTTAGCATCCAAAAAAATGTTGATGTTACTTTAGCTCGTTGTAGCTGTTGCAACATTGACCCCGTTCTCTGGTTGTTGACTAATTTTTTTTTGTTGGCTTTTTCTGTTTTTTTTTCTTGTATTTTTTTTTTTTTTTTTTTTGACTCAATAGCAACGCATAAGTTTTTTTGCTTTTGACACACTTAGCAGTCGTGTCCGTTCTGAAGCTTAAGGGGAGTTTATTTAATTTTTTTAGTTTTTTTTAACAGTGCCTTTGACCTTTTTTCCCTTCTTTAACCTAATCATAATTATTTCTATTTAAACACGTAATTTCATAAGTTTTTTATGCCTATCAATTATTGCTCCAGAATTCAATTTGTTTGCCATAAAGTTTGTTTTGAAAATATGCCTTCCGGTAATTAGCGAAAACTTAATAAAACTTAATTTTTGTTACGTACTTAAATTTACTAGGTAGACGCTATGAATGCAGCCGTAACCGTCATAAAATGCTGGCAGTGCCAAAAGGCGCTGTAAACCGGAACGCGCCTAAAAGTAGGCATTTGCTTAGGCTCTCATGCAAACATGAAACAAAATACAAACATATTTCAGCTGCTGACAGATAGACAAGCAGTCAGAGAGAGAAAGACATACACACAGACCGAGTGACTTACAGCGTAAGTGAAAAGTTGTGTACAGCAAGAAGAGCACCAACAACAACAACAACGAGAACTCATCATAAATTTCTAACTGGTTTTATTATCAACCGGGTGGAGTTTATGTTAAAAGTTACGCCGGGTTGAGTTCTTTGGGCTTGGTTGGCTGCTTCACTGCCTGACTGACTGACTGACTGACTGGTGGTGAAAATTTAATTCAATCAATATTTAATGCCTACGGATTTCATTGCGCTTAGGCAAAAATCTAGCACTTTGTGAAGCAGTGGAATTTAAGGCAATCGAAAAATTGAGTGATTTAAGGATTGAAAGGAGGATTTATACGTAGAACGCAATATTAAGCGGCTATAGAAGTGAGCTATTGAAAGATTTGAAGATTTTATCAATGGTGGCTTGATAAATTTGCAATTAAAAAACTTTAAATACGATAGAATGGATGGCAGTTTAAATAATTATAAAACCTTTTAAGGAAGTTATGAAAATATTTTAAATTAGTAGTTGTTTGTGATAAATATTAAAAAGGATATTTATTGAATATAAAGTAAAGTGGGCAAAAGAATATTTTTTACTTACAAATAATAATTAAAAAATGACTCAACTGCCTCCCAGGGATCCTGGATTCGATTCCAGCCCAGCCCCGAGTCATACGCTTTAACCTTTCTATATTTCTTTCCACATTTCCATTCAACTGAAATGGAAAACTCATCAATATTTACGACTAAAAAGTTGATTAAATGTAGTTTGTGGTTGAGAACTTTGGTATTTCCTTTTAGAATTAGTAGAATACGTTATACCCGATGCACGTTGCTACATCCAGCAATTTCAATGTTTATGTTTATTTTTTGTTTATTTATTTAACAAAAATTGTTGACAAATAAGAATAAATCTTTTGCTTGCCGCTTTGACAATAGAAATAACAACATCAAGAATAAAAAATAACAAATTAAAAATTATTACAATTTAAGATACTTAATAATGAATTTAGTATGAATTAATATGAATTTAGATTTAACAATGAAAATTATACGAAATTATATCTAGGGACCACGAGGTTCATTCCTCTGTTGGATCTGCAAAATTTTATTTTTTCAAAAAGATACGTAGGACTACGAGTGTAAATAATCCGCTGAAGAAAAATGCAATGTTTCGCTTCAAGGTATTTAAGTAAGCAGCAGCCAAGTAGCTTTTTGCTATAAATGGAGATATGATTGAATTTTCTTAGGCCATATACATATCGAGCACAATTATTAAAGGCGACCAGGAGCTTGTGGGACGACCTTGAATCAAGATTGCAATACACGACTTCAGAGTATGTTATTCTAGGCATCAACAACTGCAATACCAGTTTTTTCCTAGTTTCAACGGGGACAAAACTCGATGTCATTCGAAGATTTCGGAGTACGTAGTATACCTTTTTTATACAAGAATTAATGTGATCACAGTATGGTAAAGATGAGTTCATTCGGAAACCAAGATTAGCGACAGTGCTAAGCAGTTTCAGCTGCACGTTGTTCAAACGAATTGCTGGTAGATCCTCGTGATAAAATGGTTTTTTAGATATTGGCAGTACATATGATTTAAGTGGGTTCAGCATTAGCATGTTTTCATCTGCCCAAGTGGATACCGCAGTTAAGTCCTCATTAATTCTAGCACATAGATCTTCAACTAGGCCCAAGGGCCTGGGTAAGTACAATTGGAGGTCATCAGCATATGCATGCATAGTAACATGGTGGCGTTTGCTGAAAATATCATTAATAAACATAGTAAACAGCAGAGGACCTAGAACTGAGCCTTGAGGTACTCCGCTATTAGTGCTTTTTAGCATAGACAAATTTTGACCCACACGTACTCTTTGAGACCTACCTACCAAGTAGCTTCGTAAGAGACAGACCGCAGACTTTGAAAAACGAAAATTTAGAGCAAGTTTCCTGCAAAGGATATGGTGACTGACGGTATCAAACGCTTTGGAAAAATCTAACAAGCAGAGCAATGTCAATTCGTCCTTATCAAAAGGTACTCTTATGTCATCGAGTATTTTGACCACAGCGGTGGAACAGCTGTGACCCGGGCTAAAACCAGACTGATGATGTGACATGAGGTTAAATACACTTAAGTGATGGGATATCTGCTCCGCCATTAACGACTCACATATTTTCGATACCGAGGACAACAGACTTATTGGACAAAAATAGCATGGGTTGCACGCATTAACTTTTTTTGCTACAGGAATTATAGTCGCTACCTTCCAAATTTGTGGATAACACGAGGTGGTAAAACAGTGGTTGATGATGTGGACAATCGGACTAAGGACATGTGGTAGAATCAGTTTTATAAACCTAATAGAAATTCCATCTTTACCAGATGCATTAGATTTAATTTTCCTTATGCAACGAACAATATCTTCTTCATTCACTGCACCAAATTGAAATTCGTTTTGAAATATTAAAGCCGTACTACCATCATCATTGGTGTGAATTTGTTTGGGTTCACATGCAGCAACAAAATGATCATTTCATAGGTTTGGATCTAAGCGACAGGCTTCAAGTTTCTCCACAACTGCTTTGAGGGAAGTGCAGGGTTCAATTTGGATTAAAAAAAATGCTACTTTGGACAACCTAACAGTAGAAGTAGCTTCGTTCCTAGCATTTTTGTACTCACTCCAGTTTAGAGCAGAGGGGTTACGCTTCCATTTCCTATGTGCCTTCGTGCGATTTTTAAGAGCTCTTTTGACTAATTGTGTGAACCAGGGACAAGTGTTATTTAAGACGAACCGCGTACGCAAGTGAACATGTAAATCAAAAAGATTGTTTATCTTCTCGATGAGAAAATTCAACTTGTCATCGACTGATTGTAAAAACCAGCAATCTGACCAGTTAATTAGAGCTAGGTTTTGAAACAGCGAGTTTTTATCAATTGACTTAAAATCACGATATGTAAAATTGGTTTCAGATTCAATGGGTGCAAGAGCAATATTTAAAGTCCAAAAAATTAAATCGTGATCAGATAGGAACGATATTTGGTCAAAAAACAGTAGAGGTGATTCATTGGAGACAATGAAGACATCAAGCAGACTCAGTGGCGAGTTGTTCGAAAACCCAGTTGGCATAGAAGTGTTAACGACAGTGAGGCCAACTTCAGATATTCGATCTAGGAAGTTGCTGGTAGAATTGCTATCGGCTAAAAGATTTAAATTAAAGTCACCAGTTAGAATAAAATGTTCATAGTCGATGGCACAATTTGATAATCAAGAGAATAAGGGATCCAAGTTGCAGTTGCAATAAGGATTGTATACGCAAGAGAAAAAGACTTTAGCTCCATTACCTAAGACTTCTATGTGTAAAAATTCTATATCTGATTGACTAGATTTATCCAGGGTATTTACTTTAAGGTGTTTTTTACAATAGATTGCAACTCCGCCTCCTCTCTTACCCGATCTATCGTTGCGGAGAAGTTGATAATTGGGGATATTTAGATAGGAGCCAGTCAGGTCTTCATGGAACCACGTCTCTGAGACACAAATTATATCAACCGAGGAATTTGCAAATATATGTCTTGCACAGTCCAACTTAAGACCATTTAAGCTTCTTGCATTGAAGTGCACGATTTTTAGGCCTTCATGCTGCCTACACATAACTTCAATCATAGTTTTATGATTGTCTTTAACGTCGAAATCAGTATAATTTACAACAGACATAATAGTAATAGAGGTAGATATAAAACGAACTAAAAGCATTTATATATGGGTCAATTGCAAACAAAACGCTCTTTTTTGTCCCCGCTCTTTAACTATGTTTTTAGGTAAAAACAAAAAGAAAAAAACAAATAAAAAATGAGAAAGTGGTCACTGAAGAATATTTATTGCTAAAATATATTTTTCAGAATCCTAAAATTGTTTGCATATTTGTTTTGAAGAATGTTATATTGGTCTCTCGTACTCGCTTCATACAAAAACATGTGTCCCCAGTTACACTTTTTAATGAAAAACGTAAAACAAAAGTTAAAAACAATGCAAAAATTTACTTGGAAAAGATGCGCCAAGATGACAAATTTCATCGCAAAATCATCTTCAGTGACGAAGCTCATTTTTGGCTCAATGGGTTCGTCAATAAGTAAAACATTCGTGTTTGGTCGGGTGAAAATCCAACTGTTTTGTAATGATAGCATTTATTTCTTATGTTTTATTTTGTTGTTATTCTCAAAACATTGTCATCGCGAATTTGGCTTTCGATTTATGTACATTTAGTCCCCAAGCATTGTGTTGAACGTTACATTTTTTTTACACTTCGTTAGTTTTAATTTAGGTGTGGTATAGATGACAAGTAAGTTATATTAAGGAAGGGCAGGGATTAGTTCTCATGAAATTCTAAAAATTAAGACGATTAAATAATATTAAAGTACATTTTTGTGTGTTCTCTCAGTTCATTATGATAAGTACATGTAAAAATGTATTGAACGTCACGCGGAGTTTTATTAAAGCAAAAATAGTAAGTAAAAAATACAAGTTTAAAATCATTGTTTCATTGGTTGATGATTAATTTCCGTGTTTTAGTATATTTGCAAAATAAAATTCCTAAGAAAAAAAACTAAAAAGAGGTAAATGTATTGAACGTCACTTTTTAGATATGTCACACCACCGGCTGAAGTTTTAATTTTGTATTTCGTTTTTGTATATTTAAGAGTAAAAGAGCAAAATTAACGCCTGCTGAAAGAGTACGAAGATATCGGGAAAAAATAAAGCTAGATAAGGAACGAAATGAAGAATATAAACGAAAGCAATAAGAATGGAACCTATGTTTGACTTTGACCTGATTTTTATTTTTACTAACTGATATCGCCCATTTCACATTGAAGTGATCAGTTGCACTGATAATCTCCGATTTCCCTCAAATATTTTTCGTGTATTTGTCTATTGATTTGAAAACCAAATTCGAAGTTATAAGTTTTTAGAATAATTTCTCGCGGCCAAAATAGGGTCTATAATTTTTTTACGTTTTTAAGTTAGGTTATACCTTTCCAATGATATAAAATGAAGATGTGGTTTTAAAGGGTTCAAAAGTTATATTGTAAAACGTGAAGTCTAAATAAACTTTCAACACAAATTCAACTAGCTATTGAATTTTTAATTTTTTGTAAAAAAATAAAGGAAAAAAATTGGATGATAATTTTATGTATAGCTGAATTATATACTTTATATTTACTTTTTATTTGTTTTTTTTATTCAAAAGAATAAACCTGTTTTTTGTTAAACACCCAATTTGATTTATATTATTGGGTTAAGCGCAACAAAATGTATTGAACGTCACAAAATATATTGAACGTCCCCTGTTCTTTTTTCTTAAATTGCTTATTATTTAACACTTTTATCTTACTCATTGCTGCAAGTCTATTACTTTGAAAATAACCTCTACGTTGATGTCTTTTTGGTGACAAATTTCAAGTTTTTCCCGTTAAAATTGTAAAATAAGTAGGTATTTTTGGTAAAAATATATTATTTCTGTAATTGAAATGGCGATTTTTTCAAAAGCTGATTTAACTGATGAAATAGCGTTACAAATATCACAGTAAGGTTTAATTTGCAATATTTTTGAATTTTTAGTGATTTCTCTCGCATATCTGCTATGTGACGTTCAATACAAAAATCGTATAAAAACCAAAGAAAAAATTATCTTTTGCAGGGCCTAAAAACAACTTCGAATTCTTCATTAATTTTCACGTATTTGACCACTCTAACTGAAAAATTTAAAAAACTTTAAAAACAACACATGAAAACCTCTTTATGTACGTTTTTTTTGCAATTGACCCATATACGAAACGGTTGAATATAGGAGAGAGTGGAGAGAAAGAAGATGAGAAAAAAGTAAATAAATAGATAAAAATATGGAGAAAATATATAAAAATTTCTTATACATAAAAGAAAATATTGCAAAATATTGAAAAACAATATAAAAATAAGTCAGTTGCTTTATACGCCATTTCCAACATCACCAGCACCAGCAATTTCTTCGAGTTCTTCATTGTTGTGTATTTGGAGATTTTCACCATCTTTGAAAAGCCTGATGTAAACAGCACCCCGACGAGTAAAAGCGTTAAAAATTATTTTTTGACGCTTAAGAGTGATGGCAGGTTGAAGAATTTTGCGGGTTTCAATGGTAAGACTCTCGTGTATATAAACATTGTTATCGCAATCAATGCCAGATTCACGCAGATTGACCCCTTTTTTTGTTTTTCTACGAAAATCTCCAAAGGCCTTCAAAACACGGCTACGATCGTAGGGTGTATAAAATTTGACAACTACTGCCGTGTTAATATTTTTGTTATTTGCCTTCACTCGAAAAGTAAGTATATTCATAACTTTTCTTAGATCCTTAATTTTATATCACGCTCATTGTCCAAGGCACGTTACAGTTACCAACCAGCAGGACCAAAAAGCAACTCCGTTCTGAGTTTCTGAGTTCAGCCGTCGTAGAAACTTGCGTAGAAACTTGTATTATCTTTGGTCGAACTTTTAAATTAAAAACCAGAAGAAACTTCATTACTACTATTGAACTATAAGGATTTCTACTATATTTATAATCCTTATAGTAGTATATTTTACTATAAGGATTTATACTACTATAAGGATTTTTACTATTTGTCCGGTTGAGCTAACTTCACCCTGTCACTCCGTTATGATGATGGCTAAGGCTCAAGGCGTTGAGCTCAACAAGATTCTATTGAACTTGTAGGTCGGCGAACTCTTAAAATCAGAGTTTGTCAAGATCAGCCCACGACATGCTATTCCCAAATTGGTCGATAATGGCTTTACACTTTTGGAGTCTCGCGTAATTTTGGTCTATTTGGTTGAGAAGTATGGCAAGAACGACTCACTCTGCCCCAAGTGTCCCAAGAGCGCGCATTGATTTACCAGCGCCTATGCTTCGACATGGGTACTCTGTATAAAACTTTGCCTATTACTACTATCAATAGCACTTCGTCAAGGCACCAGCAGTTTCTGAGATGTTTAAGAAAATGAAGACGGCCTTCGACTTTTGGAACAACTTCTTAGAAGGTCATGACTATGTGGAGATTAATGTGGGTGATATTTTCATTTTGGTATTTATCGATATAACTGCGTAAAAAATGAACATTTGGTGAAATGTTTTGGAAAATAAATAAAAGGACCATTTTGTATTTTCAAAAATGTATTTTTTATTTAACCATTATTATGTCTACTCTGAGTTATTAAAGTGCCAAGGTGCGCAAATGGCCGGTTGCCTTGTTTTTTAACCTGTTTGATGGTCATAAAAATGCTATTTATTTACATTTCAAAACCAGGTTTCAACTGGTTTTTATAATTGTGATAAGTCGATAGCCTAAGCTGGTAGTGCTTTTAATATTCATTGTAAATTTAATTTATAACTAGTAAGCAATGATCTTCGACTGGGCCGAAATTAAAATAGCCCCACGACCGAATCAAAGTATATTCAAAGTTAGTTTGTATGGGAGGTAGGCGTGGTTTTCACCCGATTTCGTTGAATTTTATACTCAGAGTGCATATTAAATATCGAAGATCATACGCAAAATTTCAAGTCCATCTATTAATTTTTGTGAGATTCTAAGACATTTTATCTTTTTAATAAAGTCACTTTGTATGGGAGGTAGGCGCCGTTTTCACCCAATTTCGTTGAATTTCATACTCAGAGTGCATATTAAATATAGAAGCTCATACGCAAAATTTCCAGTCCATCTATTAATTTTTGTAGAATTCTAAGACATTTTACATTTTTAATAAAGTCACTTTGTGTGGGCGAGGTAGGCGTGGTTTTCATCCGATTTGATTCATTTTCCAACTTGACCTTTATTTTTCAGAGAAAAGTTTATATATCGAAATATTTCATAGCTTTTCTCATTTCTAAGTTATGGACCAAAATATAGTCCACAAGCATGGCAGCTACCACGCCCACTTGTTCAATCCCGCCGAAATTTTTTCCACTTTTTCGAAATTACATACACGATATCTACGTTTAATTTTGTTACTGTAGCTTATCTGATTTCTAAGATATAGCGAAAAATGTGAATAAGCTGTATGGAAGCTGCCACGCCCACTTGTTCAATCGCACCGAAATTTTTTTACTTTTTGCAAATTATATACAAAACATCTACGTTTAATTTTGTTATCGTAGCTTAACTAATTTCTAAGCTAAAGCGAAAAATGTGATTAAGTTGTATGGCAGCTGCCACGCCCACTTGCTTAATCACGCTGAAATTTTTTTAACTTTTTTCAAATTACATAGAAGACATCTACGTTTAATTTTGTTACTGTAGCTCAACTCATTTCTAAGATATAGCAAAAAATGTGATTATGCTGTATGGCAGCTGCCACGCCCACTTCTCCAATCGCGCCAAAATTTTCTTCACTTTTTGGAAATCACATAAAAAAATCTACGTTTGATTTTGTTGTCGTAGCTTATCTAATTTCTAAGATATAGCGCAAATTATGTTTCAGTTGTATGGCAGCTGCCACGCCCCCTTGTCCAAAATTTCTGAAATAAGTTTTTTTTGTATTTTCCTATACCTAAAACATCGAAAACTACCAAAAAAATCCACAAAATAATATCTTTCGTCTAACTTGTATGAATCGCATCACTATGCGCCGATGAGAACTGGGAGCGTTGCTTGGTGTTCAAGAAATTCTTCGATTTATTTTGAAGTATGGCTTTTTTCCGTGTTTATTTTCTTTTTTGTTTTTTTTTTTTTTGTTTTTACTAAATTTTAATTTATAAGCACAACACGTTGTTGTTGATCTATATATCATATATATGTTTATATGTGTGTATATAATCACAATTTTATTTAATTGTGATTTTTAATAAAAGTGCATTTAATTTGAATGTTCTGTGACTTTAACTTCTAAAGCTATTCTGTAACAAAAATTTGGCCTGTATGGACGGAGCCACACCCCCTTGTCCATTCTCAGTCCCAGTTTTCCAGTAGAAATACCTGTCCAATTAGGAACTCAGTACTGATTTTTGGTGTTATGCGACATTTGGTGCGAAAGCCATTCGATAACAAAAATTTGACACGCCTCCTTGTCCAATTTTGCCAACCGAAGGACACGTTTAAATAGTAAATTCGTACAGAGTTTCATTTACTAATGTTCTTACTTTCGACTTATAGTTCGAAAGTTACACCGAAAATATGCACTTATAACAAAGTGTCACGCCCCTTGTACAAAACCAATGAAATGTTATTAGTGGACGGCACGTGTTAATTGAGTCGAATAACGAATTACGAGGCTGTTCGACCTATACTTCCGAAGTTATTCAATATCGCAAATTTGGGTTGCATGGGAGGTGCCACACCCACTTCTTCAATACCCGCCCCATTGCCAACAAACTTCACAGGATCAGTCTCAAGACTTAGCTATAGTTTCTCTGAAAATTTCATACAAATTGGTTCGGCGGATTCGGAGTATATACCTGACATACACACCCACATTCATACATGCATACATATATACATAAATCAAACATACATCCATTTTTATGTACATATATATAAATAGGCGTAGGCAAAACAGTATGGAACAATTTTATCCCATGTTTCCAAACCAATGTTGATAATTTTTTTTTATTGAATTAGAGTAGGGAGAAGGAGTGCACCGAATGTTTTTCATAGAAATATACCCGCTTTGAACAGATGAAATCATGTATAATAATGTATAATGTATTTCACCCATTGTGGGTTCATATGCAGGTCGAAAATCCGCTCAAAACAGAGAGAAAGAAAAATCGTTCGGAATTGTTTTGTTAGATTGTTTTTTTAATTTTTTTTACACTGCGGTACGAGTATGAGCTCATTCACGTTCGCACATAAGCGAAAAAGATAAAAAAAAAGAAGAATACCAACAAAGACGAACGAACGTATGGACGCAAAACGAACACACTTTTTCTATTTTCAGTTTGCCGCTCACATTGTGCTCTTTTTTGAGCTAAAGAACTGGTGGCGAATTCATTAGGAAAGTTAAAGTAATTAAAAGTAAAAAAAACAAAATTTTTATGGAAAAGTGGGTTTGATATTAACTTTGTATAGAATTTTATTTCAATGCAATGAAAATTTCAATTTTCATTTGGATAAAATTGAATTTGGTTGTGAGTCGAATTCTTCCGGAAAATTTATTGTAACTAATTCAGAGGACACTCTTCCTTTGACGAAATTTGTTGCAAGCTATGTTTTAAACACAAAATTCATCAAATTAATAACAATTGTCGTCAATTTTGAAAAAATTTTTTTTCAGTGTATTAAGACTATATAGGGTTCTGTGGATAACGTTTTAAGGAATAGCTGATTTCTGCTCTGACGTTGGAGTTTTAAAATCTTAGATAGCTGATAGGGTTGTCACCTATTTTTTATTTTTATTGTTACGCATTCGGTGCTGAAGCGAAAACTAGGTAAAAATGGGTCACTGAATTCAAATCCGTTGTCAGAATTTAAAAATTATGAGATTTTTAACAATAAGGTTGCCACCTTAAAATATGTTTTTACGAGTTTTAAGCATTATCTTACAGTTTTAGGGGGTCGCTGATTTCGAATCTGACGTCAGAATTTTAAAATTTAAGATAGCTTATAGGTGGGTTGCCACCTCATTATTTTTTACGACTTTGCTAGTGAGGCGAACACTAGATAAAAATGAGTTGCTGAATCCGAATCCTTTGTCAGAATTTCATAATTTTGAGGACTTGTAAAAAAGATTGTTAGGTGACTACCCTGTGGTTTAAAATTGCATAATATTTAAATTTTGGCAATTGAATCGTATTCAGCAACCAATATTTGCCTTGTTTTCGCCCCAGCATCGAATTCTTAAAAATACAAAAATTAGGTGGTAACCCTATCCGTCACCACTGGCGGATCTAGGATTCACCAAAGGAGGGCCTGAAACGTCTTTTTGGACTTTTTTCCCATACGGAAAATTCTCCAAGGGGGGGCTAAGGCCCTATTAGCCTGTATGTAGATCTGCCATTGTCCGTCATCTTCAGTTTTAAAATGGGCTATGGATGGTTAAATTTTTGTCCAAGGAGTCCACAGAAACCTAAAAAGTCCCAATACGACTAAGCTTTTCCCACAAGGACATTGAATTATATGGATATTTGATTTAATTGGATACTTGCTTTCAATTTCAAGCTTTTCAAGCTTTTTGCAGAACACGTAAAAGTTTTTCCTTAATTTGGGACTTCGTGTCGATCCCTTGTAAGTTAGCGTAGTTGCAAGTCGTGGGGCTTATTTATATTCAAGCACAAGTCTTATTTGATTGAAAATTATCAAGCTCACGCAGGCTTGAACTCATATTTTAAGCCAGTACTTGAAAAAGATCTCATGTATGCGTATGCAGTTCTCTGGCCCAATCCCTAAATTGGAATGGTGCCTCTATACAATTGATAGATATCTTGGAAAAATACAAAGTTGATTTCACTGCAATACAAGAAATGCAATGGAAAGGATGGGGTTGTTATCGTCAAGCATCCTGTTATATCTACTACAACGGGCACGAGGAAAAGAACGAGTTTGGATGCGGATTCGTGGTTGGCAAGAGACTACTTCATCATGTCCTGTGAAAGCTAGCTGTGAACGTATAAACATCCACGTGATAAACATTCACTTAATTATCATTCCCCCCTCTAATATATCACCCTATTTCGAACCAAGACAGACTTGACAGGTTTACAGGGTAAAGTTTAGAGGTCGAAAAAGAGCACCAACTATGAGAAAGAGTGATTGAAAATATCCCTATTAGTATTTAATCCGACAAGCTAAGCCGTAACCATATAACCTTTTGAAATATATTATATTTCATATATAATCTCCATTTATCTGCATTATACATCTATAAAAATTTAAGAAATATGCAAATAATTTTTTATTTTATTCAAAAAAAAAACAAATCGTATACCTCTTGTTGATACATCCGTTATAAAACTTAATTTTAAAATAAGCTCAGTTTAAAAACAAGAACTTAAAAAAAATCCCTCCGACAAACAAACAGAATTTTGTTTGTTTCAAAAAACTCAGCCCTTGACTTAAAGTATAAAAATCGATGTTTTTAAAGTTATTGCGCCTATAAGGTTAGAAAAGTTTTTAATCTGATGAAATTGAAAAAGTTTTTATGCACTTAAAAACTTTCAATTTCTAGCAATTTCTTACAGAGCATTTAAAATTGTTTAAATCTTTTCTAAAGTCAAAAAAAAAACAAAAATAATTTAAAAAAAAAAACTGAATCCTTGGTGTGCAACTTAATTAAGACGACATGTAAGGAAATCAACAACAAAAACAACAACAACCACAACAACAACGCCCACAAACAATGCCTTCTAAATGGGCACCTAATGAAGTCCTTCTTGGCACAACTTGTTGGTGTGGGTGTGGGTGTGTTGACAGCAGACGAATTGAAAACGAAAATGAAAACGAAAATCAAAGTCAGAGTCAGAGCCACGCGGAAAACAAACGCTACACCATAGCATGCGGTGCTTGAGCTGCTGACGCGACGCGACGGCTGTGGTTGTGAATGTAACTGATTTTGGTTGTTGCTGTTGTTATAGTTGTGTGCGCTGATGTTGTTGTTGTTGTTGTTGCTGATGATGTTGTTCCTGATGTTGATGTTGATGATGGTGGTGGTGGTGAACGTGGTGCTGCTGCTGGTGGTGATGTTAGTGGCTGTTGTAGCGGCATCAACGGGCCGCGTCTGCATGTGTTTTGCATACGAATCAGCTAAGCAGCAAAGACAGGCACAACAACGGCGAGCTAATCAAAACCATGACACGCAAAATAACTCAAATACAGCGACCCCACCAAAAAACACGAAGCCCCAC
This sequence comes from Pherbina coryleti, assembly GCA_943735915.1. NCBI lineage: Eukaryota > Metazoa > Arthropoda > Insecta > Diptera > Sciomyzidae > Pherbina > Pherbina coryleti. The sequence continues at coordinate 126,631,341 of OX030951.1, read as the reverse complement.
TCCCGCTCACTCAAACGCACTCACACAAAAGCAATAACACGCACCAACACATACAGAATTAGACTGGCAGAAAAACAAAGGCACAAAAGCGCTACCACGACATCCGGTGGCGTTCTGTTGAAATGCGTGACTAAAATTTGCCTACTTGATGTGCGGCGACGGCCAGCTTTATGCATGTGTGCGTGTATGCGCTAAATTCAGCTTTTGTGTTGTCAATCTAAGTATGTATTTATATACCTATATGTGTTTGTGTATGTGTGTGTGAGAGTGAGTGAGTGTGTAAATGAAATTCTGACAACGGTTTTCAGCGCCTTTTATGAATTTCAATGAAATTTAAATTGAAACATTCTTAAAATATCGCATGCGAGAAACAACAAAAAACAATAACAGCAGCTACAACAACACTGCAGCAAGCTGTCAAAGTGTTAAAGTTGTGTTTTTGGTTGTTTTCGTGCCTGCTTTTCGTTGTTTGCTGTTGTTTTTTTTCCCCGGTGTCTATAGCTGTTGTCTTCTATAATTATTTCAATTGTAGGCAAATATAATTCAAAATCAACAAAACGTCACATTTAAGTCATCAGTTGAAAATTTAAGCATGAATTCGGCGTTGCATGAAATTTTTACTCGGTGAGTATATAAGATACGATAAATGTTTAAAAAGGAAAATGAAGGATTTATATTTAGCCTTATGACAAAAATAAAAAAAAAAAAAACTTATGACGTCGTCAGGTCGTGAAGATAGCAACTTTTGTAACAAAAATGTTATATCGTTGCATGGAATTATTACTTACTAAGGACACGTGCTACGGTAAATTTTGTTTAACGGCAGCATAGATGTGTTGTTACGCCTCACAATTAAAATATAAAAAAAAATTCTTATCGTCATGATTTCAGGGTGGCAACCATATAATGCAGTAAACATGCTACAACAATGAAAAAACGTTGAATGGAATTTTAACTCTGTCACTACTGGCGAGACCAAAAACTTTATGGAATGATAATGGAGGTGAGGTCTTCGAGCACATGATAAAATAAAAAACTTGACGGCGCCATGAGGCCATCAAGGAACGGAATAATGTAACATGTATGCATCATTTTTGCTAGACTAATTGCAAGCAGCTAATGCAAAGTTAATGCACCAAGGAAAAGCAAAACCAATGGAGAAGCAAAAGCAGAAGCAAAATGAAAACAACAACAAAAACAACAACATCAACATCAACATCAACATCAACATCAACATCAACATCAACATCAACATCAACATCAACATCAACATCAACATCAACATCAACATCAACATCAACATCAACATCAACATCAACATCAACATCAACATCAACATCAACATCAACATCAACATCAACATCAACATCAACATCAACATCAACATCAACATCAACATCAACATCAACATCAACATCAACATCAACATCAACATCAACATCAACATCAACATCAACATCAACATCAACATCAACATCAACATCAACATCAACATCAACATCAACATCAACATCAACATCAACATCAACATCAACATCAACATCAACATCAACATCAACATCAACATCAACATCAACATCAACATCAACATCAACATCAACATCAACATCAACATCAACATCAACATCAACATCAACATCAACATCAACATCAACATCAACATCAACATCAACATCAACATCAACATCAACATCAACATCAACATCAACATCAACATCAACATCAACATCAACATCAACATCAACATCAACAGCAACATCAACATCAACATCAACATCAACATCAACATCAACATCAACATCAACATCAACATCAACATCAACATCAACATCAACATCAACATCAACATCAACATCAACATCAACATCAACATCAACATCAACATCAACATCAACATCAACATCAACATCAACATCAACATCAACATCAACAGCAACATCAACATCAACATCAACATCAACATCAACATCAACATCAACATCAACATCAACATCAACATCAACATCAACATCAACATCAACATCAACATCAACATCAACATCAACATCAACATCAACATCAACATCAACATCAACATCAACTTCAATATCAACATCAACATCAACATCAACATCAACATCAACATCAACATCAACATCAACATCAACAACAACATCAACATCAACATCAACATCAACATCAACATCAACATCAACATCAACATCAACATCAACATCAACATCAACATCAACATCAACATCAACATCAACATCAAACATCAACATCAACATCAACATCAACATCAACATCAACATCAACATCAACATCAACATCAACATCAACATCAACATCAACATCAACATCAACATCAACATCAACATCAACATCAACATCAACATCAACATCAACATCAACATCAACATCAACATCAACATCAATATCAACATCAACATCAACATCAACATCAACATCAACATCAACATCAACATTAACATCAACATCAACATCAACATCAACATCAACATCAACATCAACATCAACATCAACATCAACATCAACATTAACAACAACAACAAGAAACTTCGTCACGTCAAAACCTACGGGTGTGTCCACGGCACAGCCAACTCTTTTTTGTCTAAATGATTCGTTTGCCCGCTTCGATGTTTTTTTCGGGTCGTTATCCTGCTGAAACACCCATGGAAGCGGCATATTAAACTCTGCGTACGGCATCATGGTTTCACTCAAAATTTTGGTGTATTTTATAGCATCCATCTTTCCCTCGAAGCGAAATAAGGGACATGTGCCATTATATGAGAAACACCCCCAAACTATTATACTCCCACCGCCATGTTTAACAGGTTTTATAGTGTGTTGAAAGAGGAATTCGGTATTGGCGGGGTCTTCTCATAGAAAGGCTGTCTAGGTCTAAGTTAAATAAATTAACTTTGGTTTCATCTGACCAAAGAATGTTTCGCCATTTGCTCGTTGGCCAATCAGCATAATCCTTTACAAATTGAAATCGCTTGCGGACATTAACTTTGGTCAAGAATGGTATCTTCCGAGCAGGTTTAGCCTTCAATCCGTTTTTAATTAAAAGTTTTTGAATCGCTGAAGTGTCCACATCCAAGGAATATTGTTTCTTCAGAGCGGAAGAGGTCACATACGGATCTTTTTTTACGTAACGTAGGATTCGTCTTTGAAAACTGGTACTTATTTTGGATTTTTTCCTCTGGTGTCTTTTTTTTTGTGTAAACTTTAATGCGTTTTGAACCATTTTCTTTGAGCAGCCAACTATACTGGCTATTTTCCTTTCGCTTTTACCTTATTTACACAAATTTTTTATCATTTTTCGGTTTTCAGAACTGTAGTGCTTGGCACTTCCCATTTTTAGACCAAATTGTTTGAAACACAAAATTTTAGTTTAAGCACCCCATACACTTATCAACTTACCGACCAATTTCGACAGAACTATCAGAAAATCAACTTGTGTGTGGCGCAGTCAGTTGATTTATTTGGCAGTTGTCGAGTCGGTTGAAGAAAATTTAAAATATTTTGATTTTATATCAAAACTCAACTCATCAAGTTGGGAACTAGATCAAATAATGTGTGGAGAAGTCGTCAACTCCAATGTCACTCAGTTGCCAACTCAGTTGTTCGGTAAATTGATAAGTGTATGGGGTGCATTAAAATCATAAAAATGAGAACTCTTACTCACGTTCTGTAGTAAAATTTTATTAAAAAAGATCTTTTTAAATTAAAAATTTTTAGTTATATTGGTTGGCTCTATTTTAACGCACAGACTTTAAATGCAACAATATCACAGGTTCGCAGATTAGCGAAAAACAAAGGCGCAATTGTACTCAAAAACAACTGTACAATATTCATGGGAGAAGTGGTTTTTAAACTACGTTTTGTTCAAAGCATGCCAAGTTCTTACAAAAAATGTTTATTAAGTAATATCATCAGCAAGTGCGTGGCTCTATTTCATCGCACATCACTGTATGTACCAAGTTTGAAATGAATCTGTGATGTTGTTTTTAAATGGCAGTAAACACGAACTGTTAAAAAGTGTTTTTGAGGAAAACCCGTTTAAAATTTTAAAAGTTGGTGCTACAGTATTAGAAGAGAGTGGACTAACTAGCTAATAAGTTTTCCTTCGATTAACTTCAAATTTTGAGACTATATTCTTGAAAAGTTTAAATATTAGAAAAGATAGCCTCACCATCTGCCCCCTCCTCCCCTTAAATTGTTAGAATCCTTTTCGCATTAATTCAATAAACCTCTATTTTGTTTAGTGATAAAACATACACTGTGTTCTTTCTATCAGCTTTAAAAGAAGCACTAATGCAGCACTCCTACTAAGCTTAGTCTTCTTCCGCACTTGCCATGTTGTTCACTGGGTAGTGCTTCCAAGCAATAAATTTCTTGCTGAACATAAACTGTGTTCTTCCAATCAGCTTTAAAAGAAACACACTGCACTCCTACTATGCCTAGCCTTCTTCCTTACCTACCATGTTGTTCAATGGGAAGTGCTTCGTTCTTATGTATTATTGGCTTCAAACACAAATGAGAGTTCTAATTGCAGAGTAGCCACAATAACACAACAACATGCAAATATCAAACCATCAAACAAAACGCACACACACACAAATTTATTTAAACAATTGAATGACTTACATGCTGAATGAGTTACATTTAGAAGCAACAAGAACTTTGCTTAATTGTGGGCAAAAATGATATTGCAACAAAATTTAACAATTAATTTTGAGAAATTTACCTCTTACATCCACACACAAATACGCATATGTATATAGCTATGCCAGAGTATTTGTATTTATTGAAGCTGTTTGTGAGCTGTTGTGGTTTTCTTTGCTTTTGCAGAATATTTGTTTATTTGAAAATCTGTGGCAACACTGAATATTTTCTAATTAGCCTATCTTGTTTTTTGGCTTATGTTCTAATTTTGAAAATCTTTGTGCTTCTAATTGCTTAAATGCGGTCAATTACATGATGCATTCAAAAAAGTGAGGCTTTAACTCAAAGTAACACAGGGCGTATGAGCAACATTTAATTTATGTCAAAGACCGCTGTTAAATTAACTATATTTGGTGAGCTTTAATAAAGCCTGCGGTTATTTTTTTTTTTTTTTTTTTTTTGCAAATAAATTAAGCACACAAGCAAAAATGTCGCAAAGCTTTACTTGCTGCTGGCAAAGCTCTGGTATTAATTAAAACAACACTTAGTTGTTACTTATTCAATTAATGAGTGCTCTCAAGTGTTTGTGTGGGCAACAATATGGCCAAAACAAAGAATTTTAGTGCTTTTCAAGCTTTGGTATATACGTGTTTGTTTTTCTATGCTTTTCCTAGAACTTATTTTAATTTAATTGCCTGAGCTGTTTGGTTTTTATTCTTGCCAGTCTGCAGTCTTATTTTTAGTTATAAATACCTTACTTCTTTGGCTTCTTGGCACCCTCTTGACTTTCATGCCCTAGCTTTGTTATATTTAAAGGTTTCAAGGACATTTAAATTTATTACCCAGCATATCGCTGCACAAACTGGCTAAAGCCAGTCGCATAACTTTGCGTTTATTTATTTTTTGTCGTATATTTTAGCATGTTGACGTTGTTTGTTGGCGTTATTTGTTGGCGTATTTATGAGCCTTAGTTTCCAATTTGAACTTCAGTTTATTATGCTGCTAATTGTTGGCCATAAATTTGGTACCGCTATAATATTTATCGTTTTTTAATACACATTTAAATTGTATCGCTGCTACTTCTGCTCTGCTGTGGATATTAGCTTTTGGCTAAAGTTTGTGATATTAATTATTTGTCGAATTTTGTATTTTCAAATATTTTCCGACTATGATGGGCCAAAGGCTTTGCCTCTCTCTATAGTCAATGTGAAATAATAAATTAAGTTTTTATTTTATGTTCTAAATGGCCAATAAATTGATTGCATTTAAAGCGATTTTTTGTTTATTTTGTCATTCAGATATTATTGAAATTTCATACCTACTTTAAATTCTAGTCAATTGTATTGATATACTACAGATATCCTTGTGAGTGTCATGTCAGCAGTTTATTAAAAGCTCTTGTCAATAATCCTGTATATAATAGAAATAATTAAATGCTACTTATTGACATCTTTTTGTTTTCATTTATGGAAAATACAAAGAAAATAAAAAGTAATACTCATCACCAAATATGGTATAACACTCATCCAATATACCAAACGCATTCCAAGCCCATCATATCACATCCAACATACGATACTCATAATAATTTACCTTTAATATTCTTTTTATATTCTTTATACTCAAACCAGCCTTTTACCTATCTACCTACCTATCCACCTCTACCCATTTTCTATCTATGCATCATAGGATACCCATCATATCATACTAACATTCCATACTCATCAATTCATACTAATTATACCAAAACATCATAACAATACCCATCAAACCATACCATCCCGTTTTATTTCAGTGAGCTCGTAAAGTTTTTTCTGGCAAAAAACCTTAATTTTAAATTATAAATACGAATAATACTCACATTATCAGAACGTGGAAGAAACTGCTGAAGCAACGAAAGCTTCTTCAACGAAAACTTAAGCAACGAAACTGCAAAATTGTTGCATGAAATTATTGCTTCCTACCTTTATGTGCTATGGTGGAAACTACTTCACGTCAATTAACATTGTTTCCACTCACGAAAAAAAGCAAATATTTTCTGACATTGAAAGTTCTTGAAAATTCAACATATATGCAACGGCAATGCATGGATTTATTACTCATTGCGTAGATGCACTTCGGTAAATGACACGAAACGAAAATATTATTGGTTCTTTCACGCACTAAAAAAAAAAACAAAACAAAAAACTAAATAAAAAACATTAAAAATACAAATAAAGATGTTACAAGATCTTAAAGATAGCAGCTTATGCAACAAAAATACAATATCGTTGCATGACATTATTACTCGCTTATAAAACGTGCTAGGCTACAATTATACGATACTTAAAGAGTGTATTTTTGGACTCATAAGGAGAAAAAAAATTACAGCTAATTATAGATTAAAAATGCAACGAAAGTGTAATGGTGTTGCATGGAATTTTAACTCGAATTTCTTCCTAACTTTATGTGCTACTGTTGAAACTAATTCACGTCAATTAACATTGTTTCCACTCACGAAAAAAAGAAAAAAAATTTCTAACATTGAAAAACCTTGAAAAAACAACAAATATGCAACGGCGTTGCATGGATTTATTACTCGTTGAGTAGATGCACTCCGGTAAAATTCAAGAAACGAACTAAAAAAAACAAAAAAACAAAAAAAAAACAAAATAAAAAAATAAAAATGAAGATGTTACAATGTCACAAAGTCATCAGCTTTTGCAACAAAAATGCAATATCGTTGCATGGAGTTATTACTCGATAAAAAAACGTGCTAACCTATAATTATACGATACTTAAAGAGTAATTTTTGGATTCAAAACGAAAAATAAAACCTGCAACTAATTCTAGATCAAAAAATGAAACAAAATCGTATTCGCGTTGCATGAAATTTTTACTCGGTAAGTCAAGGCGCTTCTATCAATTTTATGGCATATTAGAAAAGGTCTGATTTAACGAAAATAGGGGGCCCTAATGGTAAAATAAAATAAGGACGGTGCAAAACGTCAGTTAATGTAACGTAAATACACCATCGTTTTATGAAATAATTGCTTGGTACTGAGTTTAAAGTTAATCAAAATAAAAGTTGAATGAAAAAAGTAAAAACACGAACAAGGATTAGAACAAGTATTAAGACAAGGATTAGGACAAAATTTGAGAAAAATACTCTGAGAAGGATTTGAATAATAATTAAGAATACTCAAATACTTGTGGGAATGGACTAGAAAGGACATGGATAAAGACAAAGATGTGGACAATAATAAAAAAATTTATAAGAAGGAATATTAAGACAAGGATTTGGAAAGGCACAATTACAAAAATTTGGAAAAGGATAAAGACAGGTGCAAGGACAATTAGAACAAGAATAAGGACAAGTATTAGAATTATGATTAGGACACGGATTAGGATGAAAGTTTGGAAAAAGTTTAGGGAACAGATAAGAACAAAGATTATGTTACGAATTGCAACGACCAGTATGTTAAGGATTACTTCAAGGATAAGGAAATAGATTGGGACAAGAGAAAGACTAAGGACCTCTAGTACAATTTAGGAAGATTTAGCACAATAGTTTGGACAAAGCCTAGGATAGAGACTCTCAATGAGTACAAGAAAGAATTAGGATTAGAATTAGGACAAGAATTAGGATTATGAATAGGACAAGGATTAGGACATAGATTAGAATGAAATTTTGGAAAAATATGTAGAAACAGATTAGAACAAAGATTATGCCAAGGATTGCAATGGAGCGCATATTAAGGATTACTTCAAGGATTAGGAAATAGATTGGGACAAGAAAATGGTTAAGGATCTCTTGTACAATTTAGGAAGATTTAGCACCCTAAATTTGGACAGAGCTTAGGATAGAGACTCTCAATGAGTACAAGAAAGAATTAGGATCAGAATTAGGACAAGAATTAGAATTATAATAAGGACAAGGATAAGGATACGGATTAGGATGAAAATTTGGAAAAAGATTAAGAAACAGATTATAACAAATTTCAAGAATTGCAACGGGAAATATGCTAAGGATTGCTTTAAGAATTAGAAAATAGATTGGGACAAGAAAAAGGTTAAGGACCTCTAATACAATTTAGGATGATCTTGCACAATAATTTAAACAAAGGTTAGGATAAAGACTCTCAATGAGTACAAGAAAGAATTAGGATTATAACTAGAACAAGAATTAGGACACGGATAAGTATGAAAAGTTGGAAAAAGTTTAGGAAACAGATTTGAACAAAGATTATGTCTAGGATTGCAATGGGGCGTATTTTAAGGATTACTTCAAGGATTAGGAAATAGATTGGCACAAGAAGAAGGTTAAGAAAGTCTAATACAATTTAGGAAGATCTAGTACAATAATTTGCACAAAGGTTATGATAAAAACTCGCAATGAGTACAAGAAAAGTAGTACAAGAATAGTATTAAAGATTACCTAATAATACAGTTAGGAACTAGGACAAGAGGACATTGTTTAAAATAGAAATTAAGATAAGAAACAGGAATAGGGCTGAGACGAGGATATAAATAGGGTCATGGATAAAGAAAAGGATTGGGGCAAGGATTGGGCCAAGGATTCAAATAAGAATTTGCATATGGACTAGAACAAAGATTTTTACAAGGGCACGATACAGTTAAGAACTACGACAAGAGTTTGGACAAGGATTACAATAGAAATAAGGATTAGGAATATGAAAAGAGCTAACGCGAGGATATAAATAGAGACAATGATAAAGAAAAGAATTAGGAAAAGGATTGGGCCATGGATTGGGACAAGGATTCAAATAAAATTTGCATATTGACTAGAACAAAGATTTTTACAAGGACTAGGCTAAGGATTTGGACAAAGATACGGACAAAAATAACAACATGGATGAGTTCATGAAAAATTTCAAAGTATTGGACAAGGATTAAAACAGGGACTAGGATAAGCGATTGAACAAGGCTTCAGAGTAGGTTTAGCGCCAAAATTAGGACAAACCTTTGGACCAAAATAAGAATAAGAATTTAGACAAGGATTCAGATAAGGCTCAGTCAAGGATTTGGACGATGATAAGGACAAAAATTTTGGCAAGGACAAGGACAGATATTGGGAGAAATATTGGTGGAAGTATTGGTGCAAGTATTGTGCCAAGGGTTGGTCCAAGAGTTAGGACAAAGATTTGAATGGCGCAAAAAAACTCGGATCAACGATTTTGCTCTGCATTTGGTGTGATCAAAAGGGTGTGAACCACTTTTGGCTACTCAAAACTAATTACAACATTTACTGGTAATGGCTATTGACAACATTGATGTGTCTTAGATGTGTGTTGAAGAAAAAACGACTAGAATGGTTCAAAGTAACGACAATGTTGATCCGCACGTCACAGTTGCAGCCAAAGTCACAAACTGATCAAAACATGCTTGGAAACGCTAAAACGGCAAGTCCTACCCGAACCATCATATTTTCCAGATGTATTGTCCAGATGTCAAAAAACTGATCAAAATATGCCTGGAAATGCTAAAACGGCAGGTCCTATCCAAACCATCGTGTTCTCCAAATCATGATTCATCTAACTACCACTTGTTTTGTACGATGACGTTTGGCTTGGCTGGTTAAAAGGTTATTTCTCATTAAGATTGTAAAATATGGATCAATTCGTGGATAAAGGCAAGACATTATCCCGACTTGGAATTCGTATACTGCTCGAAAGATGGTAGACTAATTCCAAGTCGGAAAGTAGTGGAGAACAATGGTCTTTACTTAGAATAATTTATTTTTTTCAAAAAATCCAACATCCTTTAAAATATTTTCATTTTTTGTTTTTAATCGTGGTACTTCTAAAATATCCAAAATTTGGTCAGATCACACAATTTTTTTCGATAAAAAAAGCAACATCAAAGATATGCTCAAGTTATGGAAGATTTTTTATTTGTTTTAATACTGTTTGTGATGAATCAAACACAATTTTTTATGACAATGTTTTCTAAGACTTTTTAATCTTGACTTCTTAATTTTACTTATGAAAAATATATCTTAAATGTAAATGATTTGTAAGTATTTTATTAGATGGAAGGTAGCCCTAAAGGTTGACCACGCTATCCCATTCTACCTTGGCATATTTTTTAATAAAATTAGCTCTCATGCGAAACTTTGCTTAAAACTATTGAGAAAGTTATAAGAAATCGTATTTCTTGTATCAAAAAACTTCATTTTTTATATGGAAGATTTGTGCTGTTACCAGTATCCGTTTTCACAAAATTTCCAAAGTTTTTCCAAATTAGTACCAAGACTGAATACAATTTCAATATTTTGTGATAGCTCCATTTAGTTGCGGCTGTATCTTATCAGCCGCAATGTAATGTTCCATCATTTTAATGCCTTGTTACACCACTGCGTATGAGCAACATCAATTATTCAGACTTGAGTATTTTCAGACAATGAAATCTTTAAATTTTTTTTGCATTGTTTGCAATTCTTCGTTTATTTTGTCTTAGTTAACTATGAAATTTGCTTTCACTGTTACTGCATTAAATAACAATGAAATGAATATGCAATGTGGCAAAATTCAAACACCGCTCTTTTAAGCGTATAAATATATATTAATGAGGCAAAAAAGCATTAAATACATATGCAATGTATTCTTTTTGTTGCTTTTGCAAAACAAAATAAAGCATAAAAAAATAACTTGCATTGCATTATTTTAAAACAAATAAATATTTAAACTTGTGTGTTAAAATATATGCCTAATAACCACGTCATGCATACTAGAAATGAGTATCTCTGAAACAAATACGGCGCTGGCACGGCAAATCAAACACGGTTTACTGAATAAGCTGACTCAATAAGGAGTTGACTCAATTGAGCCATTGCGTTGTTTGCAAAGCTACAAAACCTGTGCAACAAGAAGTATGAGTGCACAAAGAAGTGAGAGTGGGTTTTGGATTTGAATAGCTTTGAGTTATGTTAATTAGTTGAGTTATTTGATAAACAAATAACATCTGAGATTCGACATGACATATGACATTAAATGAGACATGACACATTTCATGACATTCGACATGACACATGACATAACATATGATATGACATATGGCATGACATATGACATGACATATAACATGACATATGACATGACATATGACATGACATATGACATGACATATGACATGACATATGACATGACATATGACATGACATATGACATGACATATGACATGACATATGACATGACATATGACATGACATATGACATGACATATGACATGACATATGACATGACATATGACATGACATATGACATGACATATGACATGACATATGACATGACATATGACATGACATATGACATGACATATGACATGACATATGACATGACATATGACATGACATATGACATGACATATGACATGACATATGACATGACATATGACAAGACATTTTTTTTTTGTTTTTTTTTTTTTTTGTTAAAGACGACAGAAGGGAATCTTTTATAGACAAATGGAAGCCCGTACTTCCAAATAGTGTCAGAGTCCCTGGTATGGTATACTGACTAAACCACTCCTTACTTTTCTCTCCTCCTGCAAGACCCTACGGAACCACCAATCGAGGCATTACTTCGTAGGGCAGGATTGAGTATGTTTACTCATCTACGATTCTACGCTTCTTCTTAACAAAGAAACGTTTTGCAGATCATGCTTGTTTATATTCCAAAGCGATGATGTGCTGTGCTTAATATGCAATGACGCGTTGTAGGCTCATCGTGATGATGATGCATCAGGTGGAGACCGCCTCGGGAAATGGTCCCTAGCCGAAGACGCTGACGGTGCTAACGACTGCGGTCTCTTCTTGGAGAGGGGATTTCGGGGGAAGGCCGCTTCGGGAAATGGTCCCTTGACGAAGACGCTGACGGTGCTATCGACAGCGGCCTTTTCTTGGAATGGCATCACTTCGGGCATATGAATCCCTAGACGAAGACGCAAGGTACAATCGACTGCAATACCTTCCAAGATGAGCGCAGGGCTTCATCACCCCTTAACCTCTGATCTTCAGCAAATCTTCACGGTGCGGCCTACCAACTTTGTCTATAGCATAGAGTCTGCAGTTGATCTGCGCAGTCTTTCTACACGACGCAGTTCTTTGGTTATGGCGCATGCCATATTGCCTACTGAGATCCAGTTTTCTTCAGAGTTAAGCATAATGCCCACGAGAGTTTCCACTGTTGGTGACCTCCCTAGGTTATTGCTTAGCTCTAGGCTTTCGGCGTTAAATTTCGGACAGACGAAGAAGACATGTTCGGCGTCTTCAATAACACTTCCAGCACAGAAACTGCAAAACGGATTTTCGTCGTGCTTGAATCTATGAAGGTACGACTTAAAGCACCCATGACCAGTTAGTATTTGGGTGAGGTAGTAGTCTACCTCACCATGACGCCTGACAAGACATATGACAAGACATATGACATGACATATGACATGATATATGATATGACATGGCATATGACATGAAACATGACATGGCATATGTCAAGACATGACACATGATATGGCATGTGACCTGACATGACACATAACATGGCATATGACATGACATGGCACATGACATGGCATATGACAGGACATATGACATGACATATGACATGACATTTAATATGACATATAAAATAAAATTAGACATGAAAGATTACATAACATATGACATGAGATATGACACGACATGTGACATGACATATGACATGACATATAACATTACATATGACATGATATAGGAAAGACATATGTCATGACTAGTGTGACCATCTCATTTTTGTGGCATTCAGATACACTCGGCCAAAAATTCAGTGACATTGGTTTATATTCGGGGACATTCTTCAGTAAAAAACGGGGATAACCCAGAAATAACTATGAAATAAAAAAAAAATCAAAAAAATTTATATAAAAATTAGTTGCTGTTTGCTTCTTTTTGTATATCGATGGCTTAATATAGAAAAGACTTAACTCGTTTCTGTTCGAAATCACATTTTTAACATATTCTAGTAGACCACCTTCAAATACATCTCCCTTAAAAAAATCGATGCACTTTCTTGTTGTCGTTGTTGCCTATTTTAAATATAAACAGCATAAAAACATTTTTATATCCAAAGTTTTCCAGATTTTATTTTATTTTATTTATTAAAAAATAGAGTTACTCCTTTTCTATATTAAGCTCAAAATCCAACAGCATTAATTATGAACTCGATTTTTTTTCAACTGTTTCAACCGTCCCCAACCACCAACCAGGTATTTAATGCTTCACAGTAATAATGATAATAAATTAGAATAAAAACTACACATATGTACATCCATATTCTACAAACTTCAATTAAAGCGATATAAAACTCTCAACACTCTTATTTTAATAAAATCATAATAATTGCAAAAATGTACGAATAAAAAGTACTTACTTTTCCGTTAAAAAAATACAATGGAGTCTCCTATACACCTCCTATACACAGTGCGCACATAGCGAAGCAGCATAAAAATTCGTGTTTCAACTTTTCGTCCACTTCGTTCTCCCCTTGTACCCTTCAACCTAATCACCCACGGTAGCAAGATATTCGCATTGTTTCCACCGCCCACCGTTTCAACCGTACTCAGCCTACCCTACTTTTTTGAATGCGTGTTCTTTCTTTCATCCAAATTAGGTTCCTCCAAAGTAGAAACTCGTTCGATTGAAGCAGATGTACTGGGTTAGCAATAAATATATTGGACCATATCTCTTAACAGTTTGTACGGCAAGACATTTGACATATGCCAATAACAACGCGTTCATGTGCAAGAAAGTTGCTAGAGAAAAAAGCATGTTGAAGTGGCAAGACCGCTGGAATACATCTCTGAAGGGTCGCTGAACATACCAGCTCATCCCGAATATAACCGATTGATGTGAAAGAAGTCACGGCTCAGTGAATTTCTATCTGACACAGATTTTGAGCGGCCATGGGTGCTCAAATTTGTTCAAATTTGAGCACGCGATAAATCCATACTGCTCACATACAATTGAAGATGCTAACCATGCTTTATTTGAGTGCCCCAAAGTTGATAATGCCTTCTTTGAGGCTTCGAACAGTCTCGGGGAAACGGTGACACAACAAAACTTGGTGTCCCTAATGCTGAAAAGCGAAGCGAACTGGTCAGTGGTCAGTACCCTCGCTAAAAGAAAAACAGAAGAACTGAGAAGAGTTGAGCGTTCACAAAACACAATAGGCTGATTAGAGTACTTCACGTCTATTTAACCCTTAAATGGCGGTTATTAGTCATCCAGTTTTCAGCTTAGTGCTGTTCCTATGCCCCGTGAAGTCATGCTTTGCGGCGGTGCCACCGGGTTCACAAAGGGACGAAGTTTCAATGCGGAGGTTCAGGCTTAGTTCGTAAGTATCGCAAACTCCCACCTGCTTGGTGGCGCCTTTTGAAGGTTCCCCCTTCGCGAATAAAATAAAAAAAATATGACATATGACATGACATGAAATGACATAAAATGACATGAAATGACATGAAATAACATGACATGAAATGACATGACATGAAATGACATGACATGAAATGACATGACATAAAATGACATGACATGAAATGACATGACATGAAATGACATGACATGAAATGATATGACATGACATGAAATGAAATGGCATGATATTAGATGAAATGACATGAAATAACATGAAATGACATGAAATGACATGAAATAACATGAAATGACATGAAATGAGATCAAATGAGATGAAATGACATGATATAACATGAAATGACATGACATCAAATGACATGAAATGACATGACATATGACATATGACACATGACATATGACATATGACACATGACATATGACATATGACATATGACATATGACACATGACATATGACATATGACATATGACATATGACTTATGACATATGACATATGACATATGACATATGACATATGACATATGACATATGACATATGACATATGACATATGACTTATGACATGACATGACATATGACATGACATGACATATGACTGGACATATGTCACGACACATGACATGACATATGACTGGCCATATGTCACGACACATGACATGACATTTTTTTTTTTTTTTTGTTTTGTTGAAGACTTATAGACAAATGGAAGCCCGTACTTCCAAATAGTGTCAGAGTCCCTGGTATGGTATACTGATTAAACCACTCCTTACTTTTCTCTCCTGCTGCAAGGCTCTACGGAACCACCAATCGAGGCATTACTTTGTAGAGCAGGTTTACGTAGTAGGGATGTTTACTCATCTACGCTTTTACGCTTTTTCTTAACAAAGAAACATTTTGGAGATCATGCTTATTTATATTCCAAAGCGATGATGTGCTGTGCTTAGTATGCAATGACGCGTTGGAGGCTCATCATTGTTGTTGATGATGCACCAGGTGGAGACCGCCTCGGAAAATGGTCCCTAGCCGAAGACGCTGACTGTGCTGTCGACTGCGGTCTCTTCTTGGAGAGGGGGGGGGGGACATGACATATCACATGACATATGACATGACATATGACATGACATATGACATGATATATGACATGACATATGACATGACATATGACATGACATATGACATGACATATGACATGACATATTACATGACATATGACATGACATATGACATGACACATCAGATGACATATGACATGACATGACATATGACATGACAAGACATATGACATGACATGATATACGACTGGACATATGTCACGACACATGACATGACATATGACAAACTTATTTTAATAATTAATCTTTTGCGTTACTTTCATCAAAACTAGTTGTTAGCGCAGTAGCGCAGTTAAGTGCTTGAATTGAATAAAATAATACAACGCTGTATCACCCATATCTAGTGCATTCTACTACGCACATATGCATGCATTATTACCAATGCTAAAATATAATTATTTTGCAACATGTTATTTATTGTTGTGAAAGTGAAAATTAAGGTAATTTTAAATTGGCAAACTTATATAAAGCGTTATGCAACTAAAGCTCTTTAATTAGCTGCTCGTGTTGCCGGCAACAGCAAAAGTTTAGGCAACACGTGCTAGATTTTAATGCTTTTTAATAGAAAAATAGAACCAACACCTGCACACATGTGCTGTTAAACACACACACACACATAAATCACTAAAAGGTTGACGCCTAAATAGCTGTAGCCTAATTTGTTTGTCCGGAAATTGTGAGCTTCCGCTAACGGAAACATTTTTATGAGCAAATTTCCGTTCAAACTGACTATTTCATGTGTCTTATAAATGTTTCTAATAAGATATTTAGGTATTTAGAACAAAACTAATAACAAAAACAAAATTTTATGCTCATGTAAAAAATTTCTGATATTTTTTCTCAAACTTTAATGGTTGGAAAATAGTAAAATATTTTTATAAATTTATATTAAAAAGAAATTTGAGCTTTAGGCCAACCATGTTGACAACAAGACAACATAAAGACAAAGAAGACAACAACCAACAACAACGATTCTTATTCAAATATTAAAATTCAAAATTTTTATAAATTTAATAAATTTTGCTCACATAACAAGTTAATTTAAACTGTAAGACTTACCTTTCAAATAGCTGTTTAATGCTCATAGCTGCCTAACTGTATTTAATTATGTTTTAAAAGTAAGACTATAGAGCATTTTAAAAGCGTTCCTAGAAGTTTTTAGATTCAAAACCTACGTACAAGACCATTTTAATTTTTTAAAAAACAACCTCATCCAACATCAACCCTAATCCAAATACTACTCAACATGAACTCTGCCCGAATTTAAACATTGCAGCTTAATAACTGTGTCACGCTTAATTGCTGGCACTTTAGCCAAAATTTGATTAAAAATATTTTCAATCTTCCCTGAAAAATAGCTTCAAAATTAAATACATAGCCTCAAACTAAGATTAGCAACCATTAAGACCACAAACAATGTTGAGTAATAAATAAAAAACAGGAATTTAGGAAAAACCAACAACCACATAAGTTATAAAGCTTTCTACTTCCTAGTAAAATAGCCGTTGTTAGTTATTATAACATATTTAAGCCAAGATAATTGAAAATAAAGCCTGCTTTTCGGCAAAGCATAGAAAATTAATGAAGCCACAAAAGCTTGTTTATTTTTTTTTCCTTGTTTTATTGTTTTTGTATTGCCAGGATTTTGAATTTTGTAATAAATTTTTGGAAGCAGCCATTAAGAATTTACAATATTTTCTATTCTAACCACATCATATAAAAGTGACCAAATTGGCTCGAGCATTGAATGTGTTTATGAGAGTGGCTATGTATGTGTGTGTTTATGTGTTTTTATCTGTGGCATCCAAAATAAAAATATTCTTTATCTATTATAGTAAATTTACTAAAACATGCATGACTTAAGCTTTGAAGTTATTGTAAAAATAAATTTCTTTTGTTATTTCTAGAGATAGAGATGAATAAATTCTTCTAATTAATAAGTTTAAACGATAATGGAAGCAGCTTTCTTTGCAAATTTTCTATTGTTGGCAATATTTTGCATATTATATATTACATGCAATAACAATAGAGTTTAGCTACTATAGCTCTTTCGCACATTCTCAGCATTAACCCATTTAAAGCCGCAACCCAAAAATCTTTGAAATTATCAACGATATTGAAACTAGTGGCTCAAAATAAGTTAATGTGGGGAAAAATTTACCCACCAATATATGGTTGGGCTCAAGGACAACACAAGACGTCACGACTAACCATGCAAAGACATAACCATGCAATTACACAATAGTTTTTAATCTACTTTTGAGTTGACCTTTAGACAAGTTAACATCGAAAAAGCTACAATTGTTAACTAATTTACTCATACGGTTTAATGGAGCAGTTAACATATAATTTGTTCTACTAAATGGTAAGTAAATTAAATTGTTAGCATTTCTACTGCTTCTACGATTAGAGTTAAAATGTATAAGAGAAAGAAGTTCTGGAGAATCAAATACACCGGTTATGAGTTGGTGTAAATAGACGATGTCTGCAGACTTCCTTCGCTCACTCAATGATTGCATTTTTAGAAGTTTTAAGCGATCCTAATAAGGAGGAAGGTTTAAAATGTCAAATCCACTTAAGCCCCTAAGGGCAAACCGAATAAAGCATTTTTGGATTCCCTCTATTCGATCAACATGCACATTGTAACTTGGAGACCAGACTTGACTTGCGTACTCCAAGTGAAGACGCACTATTGCATAATACAATGTTGTAGTTGTAATCATGCTATTGAATTCTTTGGCCCAGCGTTTAATAAATCCAAGCATAGAAGATGCTTTTTTACAAATGTTATCAATATGAATGTTAAAGGAAAGCTTAGAATCCATACATACTCCTAGATCTTTAACGATATCCACACGACATAAAGCAGTATCTTTTATCTTATAATCAAAAACTAAATTATTCCTTTTTCGCGAAAAGGTCATAGTTTGGCATTTATCTGGATTAAGAAACATATAATTTTTAGAACACCAAACTTCAAAAGATTTCAGATCGGACTGGAGTAGGGCTGAATTGTCTTGAGAATTTATTTTTCTGTATATTTTCATATCATCCGCATAAATATGATGAGAGTTTTTAATGATATGGGTCACATCATTAATGGCTAAAATAAACAGAAGTGGACCTAGGTGACTTCCTTGAGGAACACCTGATAACGCAACAAACTCAGCAGACAAAACCCCTCGGAATCGTATTTGATAAGATCGTTCTGTCAAATACGATTTAATCCAGTTTACAATATATTGTGAAAATCCAATGGACTTAAGTTTAAATAGAATTAAATTGTGTGGTAACTTATCAAATGCTTTACTAAAATCAGTGTAGATACAGTCGACTTGGCAACCAGATTCAATGGTGTTTAAGCAAAAGGTTGTAAAATCGAGTAGATTAGATACCGTAGATCTGCCATTAACAAAACCATGCTGACGAGTTGTTATGACTTCACGGCAGTGAATTTTTACCCGATCATACACGATTCGCTCAAAAAATTTTGGAATCGATGACAGTTTAGCAATGGGTCTGTAGTTAATAACATCATTCCTGCAACCTTTTTTATAAATAGGACTAATAAATGATTTTTTCCAAAACAGTGGAAAATTACTTTCGTTTATAGATTTATTAAATAACAAAGAAAGTGGTTGACACAAAGTTGAACCGTATTGAGTTAACACTGCGGAAGGAAATCCATCGGGTCCAGCGCTAAAATCTTCATCGATCGAACCAATATATTTTAAAATATCCTCTGAGGTAAAGGATAAAGAGTCCAAAGATACTCTGGGTGTAGTATTCATATATTCAAAATACTCCATATCTGGATGAAAAGAATCTGAACAAAATGATTCTTTAAAAAGATTGGCAAATAGGCCACTTATTATGACAGGATCGTCTGTAAACCCATTTTGGGTCTTGAAAGATGAAGGAAACCCGTCAGATTTCTTCTTAGTATTAATGAATCCCCAGAATCTCTTTGGATCAGACAATATTCTCAACTTAATATTATCTAAATACTCGTGGTATAATATAGATGACTGATTTTCAAATTCCAGAAACAAACGTTTGTAGGTTTCCAGGTCATTTGAGTCCAAGCTACAGACATATTTCTTCCAAGCCCTGTTCCTATAGTTGCGAAGCGTTTTTAATTCCCTAGTGTACCAGGGATATGCTTATTTTTTTGCAAAATTGAGACTAAACGGTACAGACTGAGAAATCATAGCAAAAAGTTCACAATAAAAAAAATTAATGGATTCATCAAGGTTGTGTCCATTAATGTATTCTAAAATATAGTTCAGATTACAATCAAGTAAATGATTCAACTTAAAAAAGTCCGCTTTTTTAAAATTGAATTCATAAACCTTGTCCATTGAACTCGAATTTACTATGCTCTCTCTGTCCGATTTATACCAAATGCTCAATGGTGGATGGTATTCATCAATAGGAGTCAGAGCATGGAAAGCCCTCTTAACAATGACATTGTTACTGTCTGTAGTTAAGACCAGGTCAAGAAGTCTTTCAAGACTATTATAAATACAACTAACTTGTTTTAAGTCAGAACATATATTGTCAACAAATATATGTTCTTGGCGGATCTTCGAATTTGATGCACAATAATATGTATCATCGTCAGAAGAATGCTATTTTAAGTTAGGCAGGTTAAAATCGGCCAATAATAAAATGTCAATTAACGTCAAGTTTGTTTATAACGAAGTCTAAGCAATCTGCAAGGCTTGCATAGACCTCTGCACTACTCGTTGGAGGAACATACGCATTTATAACATATACATTGGAGTTACAATGTATAACTTTAACGCATAATAGTTCTATGTTAGATGAGTAGGGAATATCCACAATGGAACTTACAAAGCAGTTCCTAACAGCTAAAAGGACACCACCACCGACAGAAGAAGTATTGTCAGTGAATCTGTCCCTTCTAAATACTTGAAAGCTATTGTCAAACAATTCCAAGTCAGTAATGCTTCCATTCAGCCACGTTTCTGTTAACGCAATAATATCCTCAGAGCAATTCTGAGACGACAGAAAAATGTTTTGAGTCTTAGAGCGCAGTCCCCTTACATTTTGATAGTAAAGGGATAGCCTATTTAGTTTTTTTGAGTCTGACGGTTGGCTGGAGTCACATATATATATATACACTAAGGGAAAAAAATATTAAATTTATCCAAAAACTTTTTTAATTTATCCAAAAAGCGAGTCATTTTTGCACCAATAACGCATTTATTTAAATCGACCACGTAAATATTTAAAATTTATTTAAATACTTTTTTAATAAAATAAAATATTAAAATATTTAAAATAAAATTAATAAAAAATATATTAAAATTATGCACGAATATATTTAAATATCTTTCCAATATTTACTATTTGAAAATAAAACTATCGCATTTAAGGAAAATTTATATAAAAATATTGAAATTAAAAACAAATATATTAGAATGTTTCCCACGAGATGCGTCCATCAAATGGCATATGTTAGTATATTTTATTTTCTTTTTTACTTTTTTTGTTCTCTAATTTATACTATTTTGACAGTAAACTAGAGAAACAAAAATTGAAAAATAAAATACCAAAAATATGCAGGCAAATGACAACCGGTGCAAGACATTTTTGAGAAAATGTCCGGTTGTCACTCAAACCCTATTTACTTTGCGATCATCAATCGCACTTACAAAGAAAATTGGCCAAACATGCAGCTATATTTTCCTTGCAACAATAACTAAATGAGAATTATAAGAACTAAGGTTGCAACTGCAAGAAATAAAATGCAGGAACAGAGTGCGATGCTGTTGCTGCTTATCGGAATATGTGTGTACGTGTGCGATGCTGTTGCTGCTTGCTTGTATGGAATATGTGTGTATGTGTGGTATAAATAAAATTCAAATACGGGAAAAAAACGAGTTGTAAGGAAAACATTTGATTTATCCACGTAAATATTTAAATAAAATTTATACTCAGGCGTGGATAATGCTAATATGCGTTATTTCCCTTAGTGTATATATATAACATATAAAAGAGCAGCTTTTCCTATTAAGAAATTTGGAAAATTTGGAAAATTTTTTTTAAATTTTTCCTCTTTACTTTCATAGAATACTATCAACAATTTCGTCTGAATAAAAGACTTTAGAAAAAAAAGAAAGTGTCCTTCCAAGATAGCTCCATGTATATCCCATTATCCCCTAAAAGGAAAAAAAATCAACATTATGCACAGCTTATGACTGAAACATCATAAGGTCTTCAAAGTAAGCATAGTTTTAAAGTAATATGTCAAGCTTGAAAAATTTGATGAAATTACACCTTGCTACTTATAAAACACTTCCACCATATTACACCCGAAATAATCGACCAAATGAGATTGCTATTCGCCGTTTTGTGGACCGTTTTTGCACAAAACTTTCTTTGCAAGATGCAGTGGCACCTAGATGCATAAAAAGAGTGCGTAATGAACAGAATATTGCTTCTGTTAGGAAGAGTGTTGAAGAAGATGGAAATTTAACAATTCGACAATGTCCGTTCACTTTATGGAAAATATTATGCAATTGTTTTAGTTTGAAGGCATACGAGATACAGCGCGTGACAACCATCGAAATTTCATGAATGAGCCCAAAATCAACAGGAATTATTGGCCCAATGAGCCAATGTGTATATCAATTAGCAAAATTGTCACATCTGGAGCAAAAACAGACGAAATAATGCGGGATTGACCAATCGCTGTTATAACCCGGAAATATCACAGTTTGGAGTAGTCTGTGCGCTGGTATATTCATCGGATCACATTTTAATCCGAAAAATCTGGATAGTTGCTGTTATGTGCTATAGAGCCGTGGTCATTTTTTATTTGCCTGATTGAATCGAATGAATATTGAACGACGGCGGGTGTAACGCTAAAAAAGTCGCACTATTTTTTTTTTTTTTTTTTGTGTTTTTACAAAATTCCAACTTTAAATAACAAATTCATTAATATTTTGAAAGAAATGGCAAACTTGTTTTTGTTTTATGTTATGGCATGGTTTTTAACAGTTATTTGGAAAAAAAAAATTTCAATTGAAATTTCAATTTTGGCGTGCGGAGCCAATTTTTGTGAGTTATTACTTGAACAAGCGCTTAAGAAAAGAATATATAACATAAAATGGTGCTTTCTTTAGAGAAAAAAAAAAAACGCTCTAAGGCCCAGTTTCACCAACATTCATTTAACGCCCTTTTAGCTAACACGCTGTTAAAATTTAACATGCTAGTAAATTTATTTATGTTTCACCAAACATCAAATGATGAGTTTTAACAAAGACGCTGTGAACGCCAAAGGTACAGTGTGAAATAAAAGTAATTGTGACATTTCTCAACGATATTTGAACTTAAATTTAAATTTTTATGACGAGCTACATATATCGAAATAGAAAAACTAACAAAAAGGAGTGGTTAAAAACTTTCTGGAGGAGGAAAAGCATAATCTTGTGGTAACCAGATCCCAGTAAATATAAGAGAACCATTGAAAACCAGGTGACGGATGGTGTCACACTGGCAGAAAAAAATAGTGTTTGGATGAAAGTACCCACCATTTTTAATAGCAGCTTTGCTAAAACTGGCGAGAGGACTCCACAGCAACTAAAGCAGATGTAAATACAACCGTTGTATCGTGTAGAAGCCCCTAAAGCCTTAATCTCTAAAAGTCGAAATGTCTAGAGATGTCAAAAAAAGTCATTGACATCTCAAATGTTGCTCGTCTTGTGTTCAAGTTAAAGTTTAACAGTTAAACGGTTGCGGTATTGATTTCGTCGACACTGCAAAAAACCTAGGGGTAACGTTTAATAGAACGCTGACTTGGCACAGCCATGTTAATATTACTGTCAAGGAAGGTCTACAGCATGCTATGTGTATTATGGATAACGTAGTATTTTACACCTCTACATACAAGAATGCTGCTGGCAAAAACCTATATTATGCCGCCAATGCTCTATGGCTGCGATGTGTTTACTAACTGTGACAGCTCAAGTAAACGTAAATTAAACGTCCTTTTTAATAATATTGGTAGGTACGTATATGAGTTAAAAAGAAGAGATCATGTCTCTCAATATGCTAAGCAAAATCTATGACATGACCTGCGATAATTTTCTAGATATCCGTTCACTCTTGTTGTTATAAGTACTATATACGATAATCAACAGTACTGAACCGAAATATTTGTTCAACAGATTAAACTTTTCTCGGTCTAGTCGCACAAATAAAATTAACCCTTCACGTCATTCTTGTTTAACTTCTGAAAGGCAATTCTTGGTTTCTTTAGAACGTCTCTATTCTAATAACACTGTTCTACAAATATTTTTTTTTTTAATGTACAAGAGCTCCCACCAATATTTTATGTTTTGCCGATCCATATGATGACTTTCTGCGCTGTCAAAATTTTTTCATCACTTCGATTTTTTTGTCAAAGACCTTTTTAAAATTCAGTTCGATTTTCGTACTTTACCTAACTTAATTTATCATAAATTGGCTGCTTTTCATAAAAATTTAATTTTTTTATTAACTATTACACTTGCAGTCTTCTATTATTGCTGAAATGTCTTAAGTTGTTTCGTTTTTTACAAATGTATAGGCGCTTACATGAATAGAGAGAGAATTTTTTTTAAATTTGCTTTTAGCTAACTATTAAAAGTAATCAAAAAATTCTTTTTACATGATTATTTTGGCTATTGGGTATAAAGTCCAGGATATGGAATTTTCAGTGCATAAAAAAACCAAAACTGGTTAAGAAATAACTTAGTTATATACGATAACAACACTGAAGTAACTGAGTTTCTAACCTCAGAACTGCAGCGTAATTTTTTGATATCAGAATACCAATTGAAATTTTTGTCAATTTTTTTATCAGTCGTGATAATGTTTCATATCTCTTTATCTATGGTTTAAATACAGTAAAAAATACTGACCACAATGCAGCGGTGGAGTTCTTTTAAGAAATTTTAATAAATACTTTCTTAAAATGTGTGATAAACGAGATAACTTTTGTTTCGCATGTGATTTCTATACGGATTCGAATCCTAAAATTGATTAATCCACAAACCCTGAAGGTGATCTCACTGTATGAAAATTATTTTAATTGGTGAGTTATGCACAACAAGTGGTACATACAAGAGCAGTATAAAATATTCTATTCATAGTATTAGATTAACGTACACTATGAATGTGCAGTCTATTTCAGTGTAGCCATGATATCGAGGAAAAATGTTTTGTATGAAGCGCATCCAAATTAAACACTAATGGTCATGTCTTGAAAGCTCTTCGTTAGTATGGTTGTGTTTTGAAAATTGTGATATGAAATTAAAATCAAATCAAAAATCTATTAAAAATATGAAAATATTTTAAACCCTACTTTCGTTTATAACTTTATAATTTAATACCGATTTTATTTTTTTTTAATTAGTTCGAAAATAAAAACCCTTGTCTTTTATAAAAAAATATAAACAAAATTATGTCAACAGACTTTTTTTGGTTTCTTAACGTTAGAAAATGTAAAAATTAAAAACAAAACTGTGCGTTGATTGTTTTAGCGTCTATTATTTTGCAATGGATTGACATATTTCTATTATTTAAATAAGAATAAAAAACTGCAAGTCTTACCTTTGTCATAATATAAAGGTTTTTAAAATCAGTTGAGCAGAAGCAATGTTATGACATACCAAGTAAAGCAAGGTACGAACATTTTAACTGATTCATTAATGAGGTCAATGATAAAAAATTCGAAGTGATACAAAAATTCGGTAAATGCAGAAAGTCATCATATATTACCACTTAATGAAATATATGTGGGATGTCTTGTACAGTTTTCGTGTAGAACAGTGTAATGTAAGATTTAACATTGTGCAATTTAAAAATAAATTTCCTTTGCATTTTTTTTTTTTGTAATATGAGTAGTAATAAATAGTTAAGGATTCTTATTTCGATTCCATACTACGTTCAAAATATATTTGGTTCAAACAATTCTTCTCTTCTAAGATATAACGATTCCTAATGTCTTAAATTCGCTAGTTTTAAGTTTTATTATGCATTTATTAAGCTATAAATGTTATAAATGCTTTGTACTTACTTCTATGCTGTCAGTACTGTCATAAAAGGTTATTTAACTTGTGCTGGTTATTCGAAGAAAGAAATAAGTACAAATACAAAATATAAATTCACTCTTTTAAATGCTCGTGAAAAAATGAAATAGCGATAATTTACTTCTATTGTGTGTACATGGCGTATGAGTGATATTAATTAATTTTTCATATAGTTATGCAATAACAAAATAAACAAACTCTATCGAATATATTCAACATAAGCAAAGTCTGCTTCCGTTCAGCAGCTGCTGTCCCACGCTTAAAAAAAGGCCAAACGTCAGCAATCTCACGCTTATGTAGAATACATTCGATAACGGCAAAAGAAACCAAGCGTCAACAACTTTATGCTGACTTAGATATTAAGAGCTTAGTTTGTAAAGTTTGAAAAGAATTGAAAAATAAAGTTTAGTCTACGTTTGGAAAGCAAATGAAGTTGTTTTTCTTAATTGGCGCAGTCGGTATTCGGCCATAAAATTAGTGCAGTTATATTGTAACTAAGACAATTCAGTAATGACATTTTTAATGCAGTTGTAGTGCAGAAATGGTCAAAGAAAAAATCCAGTTAAGCAGTTAAATTGTTTACTTTCCTGGAATATTGTGAATTAAATCGACGCAGTGTTAATGCAGCGATCGTTAGAACAAATCAAAACGCAAGCGAAAGACAAACATTCAAAGAATTTTACTCATCTTTAAACCAGTGCAGTATTACTGTAATAATTGTGAGAAGTATTAATCAGTAACGAAAATACTTTAACAAATAACCCTGGAAATCTTTTCGACCATTTGAGAGAAAAAAAAAAAAAAAAAAAAAAAAAAAACAAAACAACTTCTACAAACAAGTTTCAACGAGAATTAAAACATCATCCAAATTTAGAAAACAACCACAACAACACAAAACAGCATCCAATTTAATGCGGAGAGGAGCCATTGAGTTGCAGTACAAGATTTAAGTTCGAATTAAAGGTATAGAATAAGTTATTCTTAGTGAACAAAAAAAAAAAAAAAAAAAAAAAAAAAAAAAAAAAAAAAAAAATAAATTGATAACAATGAATTCTGAAGTACAAAACACGTTACAATACATTGCAAAAAGCATTAGCTTTATGACTCCATTTGATGGAAACAAATTTTACTTAAGTAGCTTTATAACTAGAATTGAAGCAATGATACCAATGATCGAAACTCTAAGCAATGATTTCAAGTTAGTGGTTCTAGGCTACATTTCCGACAAAATTGTAGGGAAAGCCAAGGAAACTTTGATAAGGCAAGGCACATTAGAATCTTGGCCTGACCTTAAGCGGGCGTTAATTAAAAGCCATGGGGAAAGAGAGCCGACATCAGAACTGTTAGATGAGCTAATGGTGTCTAGATGCACCTATACTGTAGAAGATTTCTATAATAAAATAAATTCACTGTTGGCAAGAATTATAAACTCAATAAATTTAAATGAGGACAATACCTCATATGAAATAGCTGCTATAAAAAGACTAGCAATGAAACATTTTGTAGAGGGTCTTCCTCCTTTAGCAAAAAATCTAATTGGATGTCAAAATCCAGAATGCATGGAAGATGCTTACGACTTATTAGCGCGATTTAACTATTTGTGTCATACAAAACCAAGAGGTAACAATTTAGTTAATGACAATAAGACTAGCTCTAACGTAAACAAACAAAAAAATACGAGTAGTAATAACACTTTTTTTCGACAACAGGACGAAAGGAACAGGTTTTCCAACACGGATCATGCGACAAATCACTACGGAAGGAACAGGTACCCTAGCGGAGGCCAACCTAGACATTTTAATACGACAAATAGTTATGAAAGAAATAGACCCTCTAACTCAGACCAAAATCGAAATTCTTATACATTTAACAACTACGAAGGAAATAGTAGTTTTAATAGGAATAACGCACCAAGATACGGAGCCAATAGTTTCCAATCGAGGAATTTTAACAGTAGTAATCGTAGAGCAAACCATTCAAACAATGTCGTGGAGCAAATGGATATATCAGTAAACGAATTAGATGGTAATAACCAAACACAACAGGGCTTCGAAAATCCACGTACACACAGAAATCAGACAAATTTTCGGTCAAGTGCAGAAAACAACTACCTTATATAGTAATAAAAAACGATATACGCAATATGAAGTTTATTATCGATAGTGGTGCTGAACAAAGTATTATAAATCCTCATATTTGTAACAAAAAATGGGAAGTTCCAATTCCAAGTAAATCACTTAAAGCTTTGAATTGTGAGATTAGAACACATATATGTTACAGTATCCCTATTTTTAATGAATTCAAAGAAGACAAGAGTTATAAAGTAGAATTTTTAGAACACAATTTCCATAATGACTTCGATGGAATCATAGGTAACAACATTCTAGACAAACTTGAATCGGTTATTGACTATAAAAACCGACTACTTAAAACACGAAACGCAGAAAACCGAATTTATCTTAATAAAGAAGAAGAAGATTATGATAGAAATATTAAAAATAACGAGTTTGTTTTTAATCAAGAGATATATTTTAACGAAATGCCAGTAGAAACCTTTGCTCGACACTTAAATGGAAAAGACACGAATAAGCTTAAAAATTTATTGAACTCATTCAAGGACGTATTTTTTAGGGAGGGTGATAACCTTTCTATGACTAACGAGATTAAACACAAAATCCTCACGAAAAATGATATTCCAGTTTACGCTAAATGTTATAGATACCCCGAAGTTCATAGACGCGAGGTAGATCGACAAATAAAAGAAATGTTGAATCAAGGAATAATAAAACCAAGTAATAGCCCTTACAACGCACCCATTTGGGTTGTTCCAAAAAAAGTAGACTCATTTGGACAACAAAAATGGAGGCTTGTAGTAGACTACAGGAAGCTAAACGAGCAAACTGTAGACGACAGGTTTCCCATACCAAATATGGAAGAACTCTTCGATAAGCTTGGAAAGTGCAACTATTTTTCAACTCTAGATCTGGCGAAAGGTTTTCACCAGATAGAGGTTTCACCTGAAGATAGCCATAAAACAGCTTTCTCCACATCCAGTGGACATTATGAGTTCTTAAGAATGCCGTTTGGGCTCAAAAATGCCCCATCAACGTTTCAAAGGTTGATGAATTGTATTCTGGAACCCTACATAAATAAGATATGTGTGGTCTACATGGACGACATTCTTATATTTTCAACAAGTTTCGAAGAACACTTGGTAGCCATTTCTAAAATTTTGAAAAAACTTAGAGAGAAAAATCTCAAAATTCAGGTTGATAAGTGCAATTTTGCAGCACAAACGACAAAATTTTTAGGCCATGTAGTTACCATGGACGGAATTAAACCCGACAATACAAAGATTGAGGCAATACAAAAAATTAAAGTGCCTTCCTCAGTTAAGGAAATCAAACAATTTCTAGGTATCACCGGGTTTTATCGGAAGTTTATTAAGGATTACGCCAAGGTGGCATATCCTTTAATTAAATATTTGAAAAAAGATTCAAAAATAAATAAATGCGATCCTGAATTTCTATCTGCATTTAATAAATTGAAAATGCTTTTAGTTACCGAACCAATACTGAAGTGTCCTGATTTCGAAAAGAAATTTACACTGACAACGGACGCGTCGAACTTTGCTATTGGGGCCGTACTAAGCCAAAATGGCCACCCAGTATGCTACGCATCGCGAACACTTAACGAACATGAAAAAAGGTACTCGCCTATTGAAAAGGAACTTCTCGCCATTATATGGTCAGTAAAATACTTTAGAACGTATTTATACGGAAGGAAGTTTACCATCTGTACCGATCATAAACCGCTGATATGGTTACATAACATAAAAGAGCCAAATCTGAAATTACAACGCTGGAAGATCATGTTAAACGAATATGACTTCGACATAACCTATATCAAGGGTAAAACGAATCAAGTTGCAGACGGGTTAAGTAGAATAGATAATCATGGTAATGATGGAAAAGTCGTTGACGCCATTTTGTTCAACTCAGAGGATTCAGAAGGTGATAATGTTGAGATTAATTCTACGGACGCAACAATACATAGTGCAGCGGAAGACGACATAGATTACATTCATATTACAGAAAAACCTATAAACATTTATAGAAATCAAATTTACATACAAAAGGGAAACATAGAAAAAATTCTAACGAAAACCGTGAACGCAAAATCTCACAACTATATCACTGTAAACGAAAAAAGTAATTTAAAAGTAATCTTACAAAAGGTTTTGAAAGATAAAGGCACAATGTGCATCTACTGCGAAGATGACCAACTTTTTATACGGGTGCAAGATATTTTTGTCCAATTTTTCTCAAGAAATGTTAATTTAAAACTATTAAAGTCCAATATTAAACTAATAGACATAACCGATAACGAGCAAATTTTATCCCTGATAAAAGAAGAGCACTACAAGAAAAATCATAGAGGAATTCAAGAAGTTTTTAATGAATTAAAAGTGAAATATTACTACCCAAACTTAATAAAATTAATAACAAGATTTGTAAATAATTGTGAGACATGCTCACTAGCAAAACATGACCGCCACCCAGTTAAAATTCCATTGAAAATAACGGAAACGCCAAGTAACTTTAATGATATTGTCCACATCGACATATGGTTTCCTTACAGAAATATAATGTATTTAACAACTATAGATAAGTTCAGTAAATACGCAACCGCGCACAAATTAAAGGATCGAACATGGGTATCAATACTTTACACGCTAAAGGAACGCATCCGGTTTCTCGGTAAGATGAAAAAGCTAGTTTTCGATAACGAAAGGTGCATCCTCCATAACTCTGTAGAGCTATTTCTTAAAGAAAATTCCATTATTTCCCATGCGACAACAGCTCATAATAAGACAGGAAATTCAGATATAGAGCGGCTTCATGGTACTCTTAATGAACATCTAAGGATTTTGGAAGTCGAAAAATGTACAGACAGCATAGATGATAAAATTTTTAAGATAATCACCGTATACAATAACACCATTCACTCAACTACGAAAATGCGACCTATCGATTTTATTGAAAACAATCTAACTAGTGATCAGATTAGCAATCTAGCACAACGGTTTGAGGAAGAAAAGCGAACGCGAACAAACAAATTAAACGATAATCGTAGAAGTAATTTTGAATTGGTAGGAAATATAGTTCAGAATAGGGCCATAGGGAAGAATACACCCAAATACAAAAAACTTGTTAACTATAAACGAGATGGAAACTACATTATAGACACTAGTACGAAACGGAACACTAGATATTATGCAAATCAACTTAAAAGGAAGTACAACTACCAAACAAATTAATTTATTTGCTCTTTTTCAGATGTTTCTTCTCTTTTTAATTTTTCCCCTGACTCTGGGAAAATTCATTGAGATATTGCCAGTGGACAACAAGTATGGATTTACAGTACTCAGATTAGAACAGAAAATAATAGTAGAAAACTATACCAAGATTTTGCACATAGTCGAACTAAGCGAATACAGTAACATACTTAAGACACTTGAAAACAACATTCAACAGTTAAATATGCCCAACAGCAATGACTTTGACTTTTTGACTAGAGAATTAGTGCTAGCAAATAATACTTTAAATACAATCATCCCTGTTACCCATACGGAAAAGCGTGGTAAAAGAGGATTATTTAATATTGCTGGGAAAGCTATAAAATTTTTATACGGGACAATGGACAATGATGACGCCGAAGAAATTTACAGCCATTTGCAGAACTTAGATAAAAACTCAAGACAAATGACTGATCAAATCAACAAACAAGTTATAATTAATAATGATCTAATAAAAAACTTAAAACAAGTGACCGAACACGTTAACAAGCAACAGGTAAAACTAAACGAATTTCTTGGAAATCTAACTATTATGACGA
Organism: Pherbina coryleti; assembly: GCA_943735915.1. NCBI lineage: Eukaryota > Metazoa > Arthropoda > Insecta > Diptera > Sciomyzidae > Pherbina > Pherbina coryleti. The sequence continues at coordinate 126,599,148 of OX030951.1, read as the reverse complement.
ACAAAGTCCTTAGCTTTGCGGAGAAATCCAAATTTATTTTTCAGATTTACTCAGACTTAATACTTATAAACAGGCAATTAGACAAAATAATGGATACTATTTTAATGAGCAAGCTCAACGTGCTCCCACATGACATAATGACTGATCAAGAAAAGAATAAATTTAACATAACTATTGACAAACTAAGATTCATTAAGTCAAACGTACTGTACTTTGGAAACGCGCTTATATTTTGCATCAGTATACCAAACTTTACTACTGAAATTTATTATAACGCATTAATTATTCCAATTCCAAATGAAAATAAAGAAGAGTTAGATCATGAAATTGCTAGAGTAATAACTCAACAAAACAAAGTTTATCTTAGTGAAGAGAATGTAATTACAAAAAAATCTTTAAAAATTCATAATAATGATTGTCTAAAAAATGTCCTAAAGCTAAGTAATGTATGTAAATTAAAGAATAACAATGTATCCTCACTTGAAGAGCTAAATGAAGGTTTAATTGTAACAAAAAATTTGGAACTAACTAAAATCGATCAAAACTGTATTGAAGAAGACATATTAATCAAAAACAACAACATTATAAAATTCAGTGAATGTAGATTGCTACTAAATGAGCTTATGTTTGAAAACCGTATTGAGAATTTTACTAGTAGTATACTTATGCCAGTAATTCATGTTAACTTTACCAAAATAATTAATAACTTTACTTTGGAACAACTCCACATCGATAATATTAAAAATAGAGAATTAATTAAATACATTGAATTCCAAAATAAAACTACTACGGGTTCGACAATTGTAATAATTTTATCGCTAATGATTATTTTTATTATTATCTATAAGACAAAAACCTGTAAGAATAAAAAACAAAACACAGTAATAATAAAAAATAAGTCATGTAAAAATCCCAATCCATTTGCAAGGAGTGCAAATATTCCAAGGGTTGGAGGAGTTATGCAATAACAAAATAAACAAACTCTATCGAATATATTCAACATAAGCAAAGTCTGCTTCCGTTCAGCAGCTGCTGTCCCACGCTTAAAAAAAGGCCAAACGTCAGCAATCTCACGCTTATGTAGAATACATTCGATAACGGCAAAAGAAACCAAGCGTCAACAACTTTATGCTGACTTAGATATTAAGAGCTTAGTTTGTAAAGTTTGAAAAGAATTGAAAAATAAAGTTTAGTCTACGTTTGGAAAGCAAATGAAGTTGTTTTTCTTAATTATATAAAATGTGCCTACATAACAATGAGCTAATAATTTATGCTTCTGATTCGATCAGCCAATTCAATTAGCAGCTGTAGTTGTTGTTGTTGTTGGTGTTGGTGGTGTTTGAAATTTAATACAGTAGAGACTCACAAAAGTTAACCCGTTTATTTTTGGGCCTGTCAATTTTTGTGAATTATTAACTTTTTAAGGACAATAGTGAAATTTAAAATTATATGTACATGTATGTGAATAAATATACATGAAATTTGAAAAAAGCGGTATATCTTAAAACACATTATATGCTGAAGTCTTGCTAAATCTCTCCACATGCCTTAAGACCGGCGCTTGAACTTCAAAAACCAACCGTGACTTGTCAAAATATCTTTCGCTTTTTTATTTGGGTAGATTTCTGTAAAGATATCTTTCGTCTTCGCTTTTAGAGCTACCAATTGGACAGTTTATTTTACGTTTGTCAATTTGTAGAGCTTATTCTCCATATATAAAAACAAACAAAAGAGTGATAAAACAAGAATTCAGAAAAGTTGACACAAAAGTTAACTTTTTAGAGTTTCCTGTGCTGATAGAAGCCTAGTTAACTTTTTCGTATATTTTAACATTTGTGAGCCTTTACTGTGCAATGCTTGTGCATGTTGGAGCTAGTCAACATAATTAGAATATATCGATTGATGTAAAGAGTAAATTTTGAAATTTCATAAAAACGTAAAAAATATATTTATTATGTATAATACTAATTGATTTTAAATAAATAACAGCATTTTTTTGTAGAGTATGATTATGAATCGTAAAAAATTCATCGCATAAGCTTAATTTATATTAACTCAAAGTAAGTGCCAAGAACTTTATCGCAATTCACTTTGTTTTGACGGCTGTGGGCTACATAATTAAAATAAATTTAATGAGCATGGTGCTAATAATTTAACGCAAGGTTAAATAAGTTCAACATTGTTCAGTTAAGCAAGAAATGCTTGTTCTTGTTTGTGGGTATGTAAAGAGAAACAACAACAAAATTTATAACAACATCTTTAATGACGACAACAAAACAACTTAGCAACACCTTCGCTAATCAAAAGCATTGTATAAATTTAATTAATTCACAGCAACAATTGCCAAGACAACATTTACAATAACAATAAGAACAATAAAAACAAACACCTGTCGGTAGCCACAATAAATCTTTGAATAAATACAACAACACCAGCATAAATGCCAACTTATCATAAGTCCCGGCAATAACATCATTATTTTCACAATCATTATTGGCAATACCCAGAACAAAGTTAAGCTCTTTGGCAGCAACAACAATAGCAGCGTCAACAGCAACACAACAATTTCCAAAAACTAAATGAACAACAAATTAACCAACGACAACAATAATAGAACAACTAACAAGTAGACAATAACAGCTTCAAGAGCATCCGAAACTTAGCTTTGTTGCTCAACTATTGTCAAAATTAATTAATTCCATTTCTTCTTAATGGTGGTTTATGCGTTGCTCTAGAATTGAGAATAAAAGCAAATGAAAGCAAGTTAAATCATTATATATTGATTGTTTGATTAAAGCAATACAACACTCGATAGCAATGGTAGTTAAATAGTTATACAGTGTTGGTCATTGAAGAAATATAAAATTATATTTTCTAATAAAAATCTAGCAAATTTCACTTTAGGCGCAAAATCTTTTATTTATTCGTTAAAACAAAAAAAAAAAAAAAACTATTTACTCAACTAACATAATAACATCTATACAGTTAAGAAATTTTAAGATTCGACAGATATAGCTTCGATTCAGTTTCTTCGAAGCTAGAAACCGGAAGCTGACGAAGCTATAATTAATATAAAAGCTTTTGAAATCTAAAATTCAAAAGCTTTATACAAGTCGTGATTGATGTTGACTAGTAAGCTACAAAAAAGTACATTAACGCAAGTTATGGAAAACTATAACTTCCATAGAGCTTCTATAAAAATTTATTAGAAGTTTTATCGAAGCTATGGTATCGAAAATGAAAGCAAGCTAAAGCATTATACATTTATTGTTTGACTTAAGCAATTTAACACTCGATAGCAATGGTAGTTAAGTAGTTACACAGTGTTGTATTATCTGATAAAAATCAAACAAAATTTCACTTTATGCGCAAAATATTTTGTTCATTTAAACAAAAAAAAAAAACCTAAAAAAAAAACTATTTACTCAACTAACATAATAATATCTATACAGTTAAGGAATTTTAAGATTTAATAATTTATTTATTTATTTATTGGCCAAGCAATTGTAGCTTTTATTCAGCTTCTTCGAACTAGAAACCAGAAGCTGACGAAGCTATAATTGATATAAGAGCTTTTGAAATGTAAAATTCAGAAGGTTTATACAAGTTTTAATTAATATTGACTAATAAGCAACTAAAAAGCTTATTACTGCAAATTATGGGAAACTATAACTTCCATAGAGGTTCTATAAAAATTTATTAGAAGCTTTATCGAAGCTATGATGACGAAACTATTTGGAGATAGAAAAATGTTAAAATCCAGTAATTTTAAGGTAAACAAAGCTTATATATTAAGTTCCTTAAAAAAAGAAGAATTAAGTTCTTACAAAAAATTGTACGCCTAGTGTGAGAGGCTCTGATAGACGTTACTCACGCTTTTCAAGAACCGTCTTTGTTTTAGCCCAATGAAGTTTTACTAATTGCAACTTAATGGAAGTGTTACCCAAAATTTTAGTAGAACAAGCAACTGTAAACTCTATTAAGCATATTTTAACAACTGTTATAGAAGGTATTGTTTCCATAAGGTAAAATGATTGAGTTTTGGTGGCCTCAGTAGTCGAGTAGGTAGCGTGCTCGACTACCACCCCAGAGGTTCCGGGTTTGCATCCCGGCCAGGCCATGGTCATGCGCTTTAACCTTTCGGATTTGCAATTTTCTTTCCTCATTTCTAATCAACTGAAATTGAAAAACTCATCAATATTTACGACTTAAAGTCGTAATTGGTGGTAGAGAAGTTTGTGGATGGAGATTGCCTGGATGGAGGTAAAGGCATAACACTTGCCTCAGATTCGAAATCACATATTTCTATGGCTGATATCCTTGGATCAAAGCTAAAAAATAAACCGCTGGATCTGCGGTTTAAATCCTGTGTGGCAGAATCTGAACCTCTCTGAAAACGATGGTAACTTTCAGAAAGTAAATAGTGTCATTAAAATCTTCTTGTGATCATGAACATTAGCCGTTCGTAGAGAGCATAAATCTAGTAAGTTTAGTTCTTGATTATTTGTATAGAAACATATAATAACACGTGAGGACAATTCATATAAAAAGCTCAATCAAAGCCCTATCAAGGTTAAATTAACCCCTTTTAATTTATAATTCAGTTTGGCTGCGATGAGTTATGGGTATGAGCTAGATCCCTGATATTTGACTTGAGATATGACAACAATTACTTACTGACTTACTTACTTATCTGGTGCTAACAACCACCCATCGGTTTTGGCCTCGTCTAAGAATTTGCGTCAGCCATTTCTGTTACGCGTTTCCTGACGCCAATTGAATACAAACCATCTTCATATTGTCAAACACTTTGTCCTTCCAGCAGAGATGTAGGCATCCTCTTCTGCGTTGACCACCACCGGTCACCGACTTGATATTTTTTTCGCTGGAGCATCGTATATACGGCATGACATGCGACATGACATATGACATAACACATGAAATTACATACGACATAACCTATGAAATAACCTGTGACATGACATATGTCATTACATATGACATGACATATGACATAACATATGACATGACATATGACATGACATATGACATGACATATGACATGGCATATGACATGACATATGACACGACATATGACATTACATATGAAATTACATACAACATGTCATATGACATGACATATGAAATGACATATGACATGCCACATAACATGACTTATGATATAACATGAAATTAAATATGACATATCCTATGACATAACATGTCATTACATATAACATAACCTACCACATGACCTATGACATGACTTATGACATGACATATGACATGACATATCTCATTACATATGACATGACAAATGACATGACAAATGACATGACATATAACATGACATATGACATGACATCTGACATGACATATGACATGCCATATAACATGACATAACATATGAAATTAGATATGACATATTCTATGACATGACATGTCATTACATATGACATAACCTACGACATGACCCATGACATGACTTATGACATGACATATGACATGACATATGACATGACATATGACATGACATATGACATGACATATGACATGACATATGACATGACATATGACATGACATATGACATGACATATGACATGACATATGACATGACATATGACATGACATATGACATGACATATGACATGACATATGACATATGACATGACATATGACATGACATATGACATGACATATAACATGACATATGACATGGCATATGACATGACATATGTCATTACATATGACATGACAAATGACATGACATAAAACATGACATATGACATGACATATGACTGCATGGAACTAAAGAAGATTACTGAGAACTGAGAACAGTTATATTACATTTTGATTGGAGCTAAAAAATTTTAATGAGTTCTACTTTTTACTCAAATAAGAGAATAAAATTGTTCTAATGCCTCAAATAAGGGAATGAAATTGCTCTAATTCCCATTAAAATACGGAGTCAATATATAATCATTAAAGCTTACTTAATTTTTTTATGTTTTCATCTTATTAATGGCTTTTTTCATGCCATAATTAGAAGACAAAATGTACTTGGACTTAAAAAATATTTCGAACAACGTTAAAATTGTAAAAAATTTTATTATAATTTATTTTAATATCTAGAGTTAACTGTTTTTCCTTGATATTACTGCGTTTGAAAGAGCTCTCAGTGCAAATATTTAGAGTGTTTGCATATTTCTTGTTGTTAAGTATTTGATCAATTTGAATTTTTACAGCGTGAGCCACAATGTTCAGCAAAAAGAATTCTAGCATAAAGCAAATTACATGAAAGAAATAAACTACAAAATGACAAAAAACAAAGAAAAAAATAAAACAAAAAAAAATTAACCTGCTAAAAACTTTACAAATTTTTTACTCAAGCTTTCTTTATGTGGGTAAAAAAGCACTTTACGCACACCAATAAAAGTGCAAAATTTAAAACAATAACTTTGCACAAAGACGCGTACTCATCAAACCAACTTACACACACACACATATATCCACCCAGGGAGCAACACTTTAGAACAACAACAAAAGCCGCAACAACAACAACAACATCAATAGCAAAAACAACACATTCGTATGAGTTTTTGGGCTTTTTTAGAAAAGCGCAAGAACTGAAAAAAACTTGGCATTAAAGCATAACAAAGCAAATGAAAGGATATGGAGAGTGAAAAAATAAAAATTGAGCGTGAGGCACGAAAAAGCCAGCCACTACAAAGCAAGCCAAGCGGCTATGTAAACTTTTTGCATTAATGCCAAAGCTTTGTGCACAACTTGTGCGCTTTATTTGTTTTGCCAAATTTAATTTTTGCAGTTTTTTCCATTTTTCACAAAGCTTTTGTTTTTGCAAATTTCCGCACTTTAGAGCAGTGAAAATAAAGTAGGAAAAACAAAAAACGTTAGCATTTTAACACATTGGCGCGCGTTTTTGTGCACACACACTCACGCATGAATTTGAAAATCAAACACATCAAAAGTGAGCAACGAAAGAGTTACTTGAAATGAAACAAAATAAAAAACAAAAATAAATAAATAAATCGACAAAAAAAAAAAACAAAAAAGTGGAGTAATCAAACCACAAAAATGCGCCACTCGGGAGTGCGCACAAAAATCAGCAACAAATTGAAAATATTATCAGTAACATGCATGGCATGAAGCAGCAGCAGCATGCATAACAACAACAGCAATAACGAAAACAACAATTGGAATGCGCGTTTATTTCAATTCCTTTGAGTACCCTTGGAATTGTTTGATTGCTACAGAGCTGCCTGACAATGGCCGGGCAAATGGCACGCCTTTGAGCTCGTTTGCATTAGTATTGCATACATTTAGGGGAGGAGAAATTTTTTGAAAAATTCATTTAGCCGCACGCCAATCAATACAGCTCAAATAATGATGTTCTTAATATAGGTGGAAATAACCCAAAACTGAATAAAACCGACATAGCACTATCGTTGCATGGATTTCCTGCATGGCGCTAAGGTAATTAAGCTGTAAGTTTAAAGCAGAAATAGTTGATTCCGAAGTAAAAGGAAGAGCAAAAGCAAAATCAAAATCAAAAGGGAAAGTTAAAGTAAAAGTAAAAGTAAAAGTAAAAGTAAAAGTAAAAGTAAAAGTAAAAGTAAAAGTAAAAGTAAAAGTAAAAGTAAAAGTAAAAGTAAAAGTAAAAGTAAAAGTAAAAGTAAAAGTAAAAGTAAAAGTAAAAGTAAAAGTAAAAGTAAAAGTAAAAGTAAAAGTAAAAGTAAAAGTAAAAGTAAAAGTAAAAGTAAAAGTAAAAGTAAAAGTAAAAGTAAAAGTAAAAGTAAAAGTAAAAGTAAAAGTAAAAGTAAAAGTAAAAGTAAAAGTAAAAGTAAAAGTAAAAGTAAAAGTAAAAGTAAAAGTAAAAGTAAAAGTAAAAGTAAAAGTAAAAGTAAAAGTAAAAGTAAAAGTAAAAGTAAAAGTAAAAGTAAAAGTAAAAGTAAAAGTAAAAGTAAAAGTAAAAGTAAAAGTAAAAGTAAAAGTAAAAGTAAAAGTAAAAGTAAAAGTAAAAGTAAAAGTAAAAGTAAAAGTAAAAGTAAAAGTAAAAGTAAAAGTAAAAGTAAAAGTAAAAGTAAAAGTAAAAGTAAAAGTAAAAGTAAAAGTAAAAGTAAAAGTAAAAGTAAAAGTAAAAGTAAAAGTAAAAGTAAAAGTAAAAGTAAAAGTAAAAGTAAAAGTAAAAGTAAAAGTAAAAGTATAAGTATAAGTATAAGTATAAGTATAAGTATAAGTATAAGTATAAGTATAAGTATAAGTATAAGTATAAGTATAAGTATAAGTATAAGTATAAGTATAAGTATAAGTATAAGTATAAGTATAAGTATAAGTATAAGTATAAGTATAAGTATAAGTATAAGTATAAGTATAAGTATAAGTATAAGTATAAGTATAAGTATAAGTATAAGTATAAGTATAAGTATAAGTATAAGTATAAGTATAAGTATAAGTATAAGTATAAGTATAAGTATAAGTATAAGTATAAGTATAAGTATAAGTATAAGTATAAGTATAAGTATAAGTATAAGTATAAGTATAAGTATAAGTATAAGTATAAGTATAAGTATAAGTATAAGTATAAGTATAAGTATAAGTATAAGTATAAGTATAAGTATAAGTATAAGTATAAGTATAAGTATAAGTATAAGTATAAGTATAAGTATAAGTATAAGTATAAGTATAAGTATAAGTATAAGTATAAGTATAAGTATAAGTAAAAGTAAAAGTAAAAGTTTTTTTTTTTTTTTTTGACACATGACACAAAAATGAGAGCTTAACGGTTGAAATGGGCTAGAATGCGCCGCAATTAGACCCTCGACCAATAGCAAAATATTATTTGGTCCGATGAAAGGAAGTGCCGACAATCATCCGTACGTGCGGCGTTTTCAAGGAGAAATATTTAAAGATACATGCGTTATTAGAACGGTCAAGCATCCTCAGAGTCAAATGATCTGCTGTGATGACAAATTTATCACACATATTAATATTCTTTTGTTTTACTTATTTTTAGTTTTTTAGAATAGTATTTTTTTTTTCTTATATTTTTTTCCATATATGCTTATATTATTAATATCTTAAATTTAATCTATTTTTTCATATGAGAGAGCAAGCACCCAGTAAGGTTGCATTTTGGCAATGGAACAATCGGATGATCGAGCAATTAGAAAAATACAAGCAACAACAACTAAGAAGTATTTACGTAGGCCACGCATTACTTGCTCAAAGCTAAGCAAAAGGTAAAACACAAGCAACAACAACAACTTACAAGTAATCACGTAGACCAAGCGTTGCTTGCTCAAAACCAAGCAAATGGAAAAAACACAAGCAACAACAAAATACAAGCAGTAACGTAGACCACGCGTTGCTTGCTCTAGCAACAAGAAAACGAACATACGCAAGTACCAAGAGTAAAAAAAGCAGAACATCGAAAGAATTTCGACAGTTGTTGAAGATCAGAGAACTAGTCAAGATCTAAAGCAGTCATGAGCAGGAAAATAAATTAGCGGGCCAATTTTTTTTTTTTTAACAAACGCAAAATTATTTTCAAAATTTCTATTGCTCATCGTTGCAAAAAAAAAAACATAAACAAGAAAAAATAAATGTGCAAGCCACAAACAAATCATGTGGGTTTTTGCGTCACACAAGTAACGTGCCTCGTCGAGTGAGGCTTGTTCTTGTTGCATTTTGTTGTTGCCTTTTGTTGTTGTTAAAGCGAGTTAAAAATATGGTGAACGTCGGTTTTGTTGTTGTTGTTTTTTGTACGTCTTGTTATTTTTACAAATGTGCAAACACAAATTTGTAGCTGGGCCAATTGTGCTTCAGGAAGCTCATGTCTGATCTAAAGTGTACTGCGACCTAAAAGCCGAAAGTTGTAGCAGAAACATCCTTAGGATCAGGAATATCGACAGCGCTGCCAAGAATTAAAAGTCAAAAGTTATAGCAGAAACATCAGCACGATCAGGAATATCGACAGCGTTGCCAATAGGGACATCAGCAGTGATGCTGAGAGAAGTTAAGCAGAGACACACACAGCGCTGCCAGTAGGGACGTCAGCAGAAACGCTGCCATCGACAGGGCAGAGTTATCGGCAGCGCAGACAGCAGGGATGTCAGCAGAGACGTCGCGAGAGCACGAAGTAAAGAACCGCCTTTTGGCCTTCAAGAAAAACGCAGTGATGTGAGAAAAGTAAGCATTCTCCTGGTAGAACCTCGTTAGTTTTCGCTTGTTGATCAGTGTTCGAGTTTCCACTGCGCCGATAAGGACGAATCCTAGGTGTCACACAGACATATCCATTATCCTTGATAGATTAAGTTTATAGTTTATTAGTTATTCGCTTGTTTATCGGTGCTCGAGTTTCCACTGTGCCGATAAAGAAGGATGCTTGGTCTAACACAGACATATCCATTATCCTTGATAGTTTTAGGTTTATAGTTTTTTTTGCGATTATTTATCGGTGTTCGAGTTTCCACTGCAACGTTAAAAAAGAATCCTTGGTCTAACACAGACAAATCCATTATCCTTGATAGTTTTAAATTTATATTTTTTATTAATTTTTACTTGTTTATCAATGTTCGAGTTTCCACTGCGCCAATAAAGAAGAATTCTACTAAAACAGATCCTGCAAACAGGAAGTCGTTACACTGGGGATGTTTTTTTTATTATCTACGTGGTCCTTTGCTTTTTGTTGATGAAATTATGAACTGAGAAAAATATTGCGAAGCCTGAGTTTTGTCGTGCCTATTGTGGAGGAGCAATACAGGCATTCTAGTGAGACTATCTTTCAAGATGACTTCGTACTATTTTTATCAATACACTGTTATTTTATCCGCCTGTTTGTGGCTAAAAAAATTAAATATTAATTTAAATCTTTCAACAGGTGCAGAAAGTATTCAAGGACCTTGGTATTCAAGACATGGATTGGCCAGGATTGGAACTACCCGGATATAACATATTGAACATTTATGGCACATAATGAAACTTTAGGGCTCAGTATAAGCCGAAGACCAAATTGGAGCTTAGAAGATTTTTGGAAGAAGCCCAGGAAAAAGAAAATTTCAATCAGGGAATCACAAAAACTTGTTGAGATAATGCCTTTATATGGAATCCATATTTAAAAAGTTTTGCATTTGGTCCAAACTTAAGCTGAGAAATTTTAAAAATACTGCGAGCAATTAAGTCGTAAGATGTGCATGACCACAGGTATAAATTTTCAAAGAGTGCATTGCCTTGAAATTAATGAAAATATAGCCTGGTTAAACTTAAGTCCAGGCAGCTTAACTGCTTCTTAATCAACTCCATTGGAAATATTCTAATATTTAAAACAAAATTATATCCAATGGCAATATATTTATATGAACTTCACAAAAGAACAGCCCAGCTCCAAGAAACACTACAAATAAAAAGTACAAACTCCCATGAAGTCCGAGAAAACTTTACATGCACTTAATATGTTGCACTGCATGCTATCGACTAGCAACCCGCTGTCCTTTCTCATAAAAACTCCAACTCAAACATTTGTGGTTTTATCATCTCATCAAACTCGTAAGTACTTCAACAGGCAGCGCCTTGCTTCATTTATCTTGACGAACATTGGATTCACTCATTTTCGAGGTCACTTAAGTGTAAAAGTATTCCATTAATTTTTGATATTGATGCAGAAAGTTGGACGGTAGCTTGGTCAAATAGTTGGCTGGTAGGTTGCCTGGATGGTTGTTAGAATGGTTGCTGGCGCAGTTTGTGTCAGTCGGTTCATTGGTAGCCCGAGCACAAGCAATAAATTCTTGTAAAATTAATGTAGCATAACAACAACAGCAACAACAACAACAACGAAACCAGGCGAGCTGCTGCAATTAGAGCGAGGTAAGCTCTGCTTTGTATGCGGTAAGTTCTGGCGAAGTTGAAAACTTTAAATCAGATAAGTTTAAACTTCTTAATGAATTTTAATTATAACATCAACTGACAGCTGTCAGTGTGCAGGTGAAGAACAACAGTGGGTATCTCTTGTTGTGTTTGTTGTTGTTGTTGCGGAGTAAACCTTGAAGCAGCATAATTAAAATGCTAGCCAGCAGCATTCTCTGGTTTATCGTTCAATTATGTCAACTAATTCAATCAATGTATTGATTAGCGGAGCGTAGCGTAGCACACTGGTGCTTGTTAGCGCCGATATGACCGCAGGATTAAGGACAGCTGTTAAGTGGTTTCAATCTTAAATGTCATCAGCTTGATTTGTTTGTTGGCAATGTGCTATGTAAAAGCGGTCTATGCTCGGAGACATCTCCGTTCATCACAGTGAGATAACCCTTATGCAAAATTGAAAAAACCCAACAATATTGTTATTGATTGACAGACATTGATCGACCTGCAAAGCGAAAAAATTAAAAAGTTAAATTTTGATTAAACATATTTTTCGGGCCAACTTCGGTTTTGTGAACCGCTTTTTTAGGTTTTTTTTTAGGCATGAAGGATAAAAAGATTTTTTCTGATTAAACCAAAAACTAAACCTCTGCACGAATGCATTCGTTTTTTCTACAACAGTAAATCCAACAGTGCAGAGTTCAGAGCTTAACAGAACTCTGTTAGTCAAGCAGAGCGTATCCAAGTCATTTAATGACAACAAACGAACACTCGGCAGAGCACTCGTCAACTTCAAATCAAACCATGTTGGCGGTTTGTTTTAACAGAGCACAATGTTGTTGGTTTTATAAAAACAGAACAATTAATAACGGCGAAAAATGCATCAATTACATCTAACGCAACAGAACCTTGGCGAATTGGTACATAGAAATTTTATGTTTACGAATTCGGTGCTTGGGCGAACACTAGGTAAAAATGGGTCGCTGAATCCGAACTCGTTGTCAGAATTTTAAAATTATAAAATTTTTAACAAAAGGGTTGCCACCTTATAATGTGTTTTTACGGGTTTTAAACATTATTCCTAAACAGTTCCTAAACTTTTCCTCATTCTTATCCTTACGATACAGCCAACTTATTTTTAATTTTGCCAAGCGTTTTTCAATAAAAATAAAAAAATAACAAGAGAAAAATTGATATTGGTATGGTCGAATTTTGACCACAGGCGATACTAGTACATATAATAGGAAAAGTTTATATGGCTTAGAATATAAACATTTCCTATTATATGTACAAGTATCGCCTATGGTCAAAATTCGACCATACCAATATCGATTTTTTTCTTGTTATTTTTTTATTTTTATTGAAAAACGCTTGGCAAAATTAAAAATAAGTTAGCTGTATCGTGGACACATCGATAGATTTTGAAGAGACATTGTATCTTTATCCTTGTCGTTATTCATCTCTCTATCCGTTTATTCGTACCAAAAACTTGTCTCCATTCATATTTTTAGTCTTCTATTTGTTTCAACAATTGACCTTCTTTCAGTCCAAACCCTTGTTTTAATCCATGTTCAAATTCCTGACCTTATCCTTGTTCAAATCCTTTCTTTATCCTTGTCCCACTTCCTTTCTAAATCTTTGTCATTATTGTGTTCAAAACTTTGTTCTATTTCTTGTCCGTATACTTTTGCCAATTTTTTCCCAAATATTGTTTAAAATATAGGCCTCTATCCAACACTGAAATAATTACTTAAGAAAATTGTTACTTATATTTCTTGAGTGTGAAATAGTTGTAGGCAAGTAATTTTGTCGGTACAAAAATTCGCGAACTTACCTCTATATGTTGTTTGCTAAAATTTTACTTGCAGTAATAATTAGACCTACATATATTTCTTGACGTTCCCAGTGCTTCCGTTGTCACTTCAATGGAAGTAGTAAAAATAAAAAAATGTTTTCTTATGAGCTGGATTCACATTCAAGTAATTTTGACAAAAAAAAAGTTACTTTTTGATTACTTTTCAGTTTTTTGTATGAAATAAGAGCTGGAATGAGGCTTTATGTCTCAATCTTTGTCCTTACCCTTGTCTCAGTCCTTGTTAAAGTCATCTTCCCAATTCATGTCTGAATTCTTGTCCTAATCCTTGTCCAATACATTACTCTTATCTTTGTTCTGGTCCTTATATTATTCCTAGTCTTAATGTTTATCCAAATCTTTGCTCTCATCCTTTTTTCTAATCCTTGTTCTAATACTTGTCCTTATTTTAATTTTAGTTTTTTGGTTTTATATGCACTTCATTTTTCTTTTCTTTTTTTTTTCTTTTGGTGCATTCTGGTTACTTTAAGGGATTCCCTGAGAGACAATATGATATCATTAATTTAAAAAAAAACAATAGTAATAAGGTCATTGAATCATTTGTAAAGGTAAAATTAAATTTTTCGAAACACTAAAATTTTTGTTTTATCACATTTATCGTGCCTCATATATATGAAGCACCAAGATTTTCATCCATATTCGTCATAATAGACTTTTTACTATTATATAACTTAAGCTAAAGCGCAGTGCACTCCTGAGCGCCCGAACAACTGCTCTGGTTTGCTTCTCTTTTTGAACTGCCCAAGCGCGCAGTTATTTTCTTTTTAGTATACACATTTTATATGCATACTCATCCTTTCCTTTTCTTCTTTCTTGATTTCACTTTCATCGTTCCTACTTACAGCGTTACACTCGGCAAAGCTCTCTGCATTTGCCCCGCTTTCAGCAGCAATAAAACACAATGAGAAGGGACAAACGAAATAAAACATAAGCATAAAGCAAACAAAGGATAATGAAGAGATACAGAATAAATTCCGTCAACTGTTTTCGTTGAAATAAATTGGTTTATTTTTGAAATATTGAACATAGAATATTTTGGATCTTGTAGCGGCTCTCACCGCGGTATCGGAACGGCATGAATAATTTGTCTATTTTTGTCATGAGGCTATGGCGCTAAATTAAGAAAAAGCTAGACAGCTTTGTTAAAGTGTCCGATTCAATCTCGCATTCTACTTGTTCTTATAATTTTTTATGCAAAGATAGAAAGAGAGGGAGAGAGCAGAAACAGTATTTTGACAGGGTGCATTAAAAGAAGATAAGAACTCAAGTTACTAATGGAAGTAGCTAAGTGGATCACAGGCAAGAATGATATATAAGAAAAAATATCTATTTTTCAAAGTTTCAAGATTTTTATCTCTTAAGCCATTCGAGACCGGCAGAATTTTATTGCACCAATATGTTAAAGAGGTCCATATACATATTAAAAAATAAGAAAAAAATATTTTGGGCGTGGTCCCCAAAGTAAAATTATTCCAAAGTCTAACGATAGCGCTAGGCACTGATGTTAACGACACAGTAATTACTGTTTTCTACAGTAATTTGACGGCTCATACAGTACGACAGTAATTTTTTGAAATATCCAGTAATTTCAACACCTGGACAAAATTATAAAGTTTTTAAGAAAAAATTTGCTAAAATCACATTTTATTAGTTATTCTCATAATTTTACCATCCCTGCAATTTAGTGCAAAATGGAACGATGCCTTGATAACTTTGCAGATTATAGTGTACAAATTGCTATTACTAACAACCGTACAATTCCAAAGAACCAATTTGCTCTTTTAGGAAGATCTGTGTACGATCATTTAGATGAATAATATCTAAAATTCTTAATTTTTTTAAATATATTAAGTATCCAATCATATTTGTTAAGTCTTTTTAAATTTTCTTATTCATAAACATGTAGCTGCTTTGTAGTTAAAATAAAAAAATTTTCGATTTGAAGTGGGATGAGTGTAAATAATGGTTTTTGTATTAGATAAATACAATGGCTTTTTATTTCGCCAACATTTTGATAATTAAACATCAAAAATTTTTCGAAGCTACCCTCTGCACTGAAAAAAAATGTAATTTTCTTGTCAAATATTTTGAACTTTTATTTACATATTTTGCAAATGTTATATTTTGAATTATTTTAATAATTTTAGACAATATTTGTGCTGAAATAAGAGCACATTATTTTGCAGATATGCTTTGTGAGGAGTTTATAGCATGTTTCAGCCATTTTTAAAAATTCGCTCAATAAAAAATCCTCAAAATAAACAAAACATTAGGTCTGTTCCCGTACTCTAAAGTTTTAGTCCAATTTACCAGTTTTACAGGTTTTAGCCCGAGAAGCATTCCCGTACTTGATAAAATGGTAAAAGTGTCAAATTGCGTAAAATCAACTGTTTACAAACAAATTGAAGTTAGCAAAGAAATTTCAAAACACAAAAGATCTTTAAAATAAATAAAAACTATTGAATTGGAAACCAGAAATGTTGTAAATTGTGTAAAAACTAAATATAAATGTTAATTTGAGAATTAATTCCAATATTGTTAAAAATTTTAAGCATGTCGTCTCAATGTCGATGCTTCATATTAAACAAAGGATTTTATTTGACAGTTTAAACAATTTAAGTCCGAAAAGTGTTTCCGTACATTTATGTGCTGTTCTCTTTTTGAGAGATTTTTTCTTACTCTCACGTTAATGACAGTTTTACCATTTTTAGTCCAAAAAGTACGGGAACAGACCTCTTTTCAAACATTTTTTGACATTTTGTTTGTTTTTGATACATTTTGAAATAATTTTATATATTTTTGACAAAATTTGTGCTCAGATGAGAAAAAAATACAATTCACAGGTGTTTATTTTATTTTTAAACAATTTTTAAAATTATCTTATTCAGGAAGCATTTTAAAGATATTTTTAACACTATTGAACGTTTATGAACGGGTATGACACCACTACATTTAAAGCTTTTGTGTTGTTTCTGTGTGTGTTTTTTTGTCTTTGATTTGTTGTTGTGTTTTGTGTTGCTACATAAGCTTTTGCTCTCAACGCTCCCAGAGTGCTCTCTGCCCATAGCTGTTTATGAAAAATGTTTTTGAATTTTATTCTTATGGAGGCTTTATGAGAGGTTCATAGTTTTCCAAAAACAGTAATTTTTCGTGCCCAACACAGTAATTTCAACAAATTATGTTAACATCACTGGCGCTAGGTGACATTATGCTCTCTCTCTCTCATTTCTGGAACGCGTAATCTTGTTTCTATCATTCTTGGATCACAGTGAAAGTCATGGAAAACTACTGATGAGTTGGTGTAGCGGCCAACGAAACACTCTGTCTTGTCTGCTATACGATTATATCTATACAGAGCCGTTGTTGTTGTTAGTTGTTCTCTTTATTAACATACTTGGACTTAAGCTCAACAATTTACTTTAAAAATTATAGTTTTATTTTGATATTTATGCAGATTTTCTTAAAAATTATGTTTAGGTGCCTGTGTTTTATTATTGTTTTTTTTTTTTGCTTTTACTTTTGCTTTTGCTTTTCCTTTTGCTCTTCCTCTTGCTCTTGCTCTTGCTCTTGCTCTAGCTCTTGCTCTTGCTCTTGCTCTTGCTCTTGCTCTTGCTCTTGCTCTTGCTCTTGCTCTTGCTCTTGCTCTTGCTCTTGCTCTTGCTCATGCTCTTGCTCTTGCTCTTGCTCTTGCTCTTGCTCTTGCTCTTGCTCTTGCTCTTGCTCTTGCTCTTGCTCTTGCTCTTGCTTTCGCTTTTGCTTTTGCTTTTGCTTTTGCTTTTGCTTTTGCTTTTGCTTTTGCTTTTGCTTTTGCTTTTGCTTTTGCTTTTGCTTTTGCTTTTGCTTTTGCTTTTGCTTTTGCTTTTGCTTTTGCTTTTGCTTTTGCTTTTGCTTTTGCTTTTGCTTTTGCTTTTGCTTTTGCTTTTGCTTTTGCTTTTGCTTTTGCTTTTGCATTTTTGCATTTTCAGTCTTAGAACTTTCCGCGGTCTTTTTGTGCTTTTTTAAAATTTTTGAAAACCGGCGAGGTTAGAGACTACGTTCTCACGTCACGAAATGTTGGTCTTATCTTGGCTTTGAACTCCTTATATTTCAAATCGTAGTCATTAAACGGCCCCATACACTCTAGCACGATCAGTCCAATATTTATTTCTTCATTCGTTTTCTTTAAAAACCTTTCAGTGCAAAATTTAAAAATCCTACTTTGCAAAGTTTCATTTCTATTCAATTACTTTAAGTTGCAATTAAGAAAAAAGAAACACTCAACCCTAAGATTGAAACCCACCACTTTCCGATAAATGCAAATTGATTGCAGTCAATCAACTTCATTGCAATTTAACTGCAACATATTTTAATTGAATTCAATTTAACTGCAGCTGGCATTCTTTTTGTTCAAAAATAATCATCATTAATTTTATTGCAAAGTTGAGTTCGTCTATTTGCTGAGCTTGTACAACTACAGCTATACATGTGTATTTCCTGTTTTTGTTGCTATTGTATTTGTCGCCCTCCCCCAAACCAAAAACGGCTGCAAAATGCAAAAGCATCAAATCGAAACACTTGCTGACAAAGAAATTAAAACCTTCCAAAAAAAAAACAAAAAAACTATTCAATTTTAAGCTTCAAAAAGGAGTTGTACAACGATTGAATTTCAAAGACAGCTGATATATTCGATGGATGGATTAAGGAAAAACACCTGCGCAGCAATTGAGTAAAGCAATTTAATCGATGAGCAGGAGTGCGGGCGGAATGCAGGTTGTATTAAGGTAGCAATGCATGTGTTTTCTTTAATGTGCTCAAATAATATAGGTGGATTGAGATGGTTTTAATAGCGGAGTTCATATAAATTGTATGTGGCTTCAATGTTGATGAGTTGCAGCTTGCAAATATTTGCTCAAGCAATCTACACCTTTTGCTGACTCAACGCTGCAGCGGAAAGTCAGTTAGGGAGTCCGTCAGTTAGTGAGTTAGTCAGGCATTTCACTACACTCAGCTCGTTCATCACTCTTGCGCTCACAAGCATTCACAGACTCACACCACAGAGCATTTGTAATGCTTGCATTTCCGGTTCAATCATTCATGGTGCTGCCAACATGTGAAGCCATCGAACGACTGACTGAAGGAATGAATCGCTTTAATCACAAAAATTGTCTGCAAATCAAAGTGAAAAGAAATTCAAATAACTTGATTACAAAAAAGGTGTAATTGCTCTGGTTGTTGTTGTTGTTGTTTTGCAATTATTTGTTGTTATTTCACAGTTATTTGTTATGCTTGCCGTTTTTTAGCTCTGTTGCTATGAGTGGTTTTTTGAGTTCATGTTGCTGTTGCCGCTGCTGTTACTCCTCTTAACGCTGCATTGATTTTTGCTAATTATATACATTCAAAAAACAAGTGGTGGAAGTGGGGGTGGCTACAAAAAGGTTGCGCTGTTATTTGTTTATTTATTTATGCAAGCAGTCCACTTAAGTATGCGATTGTGTGTGTATGTGTCTCTGTGTTTGTGTTGTCGTTTTATATACACTTAATTATGCTTTATCCTTTGTGCTAATGATAAGCAGCTCAACATGATTTCCGCTTCTCAGTGGCTGAAATGCATTACTTTGCATTTTAATTAAGTTCTTAAGAGTGCACACAGCAGCATCAAGGATATGCTGTCGTATTGAAATCGTATTGAAAACAAAAACCAGCAAAAGAATGATGGAGTTATTTTAAATAAAAGCATTTAATAATGCTCTTTATATTTAAATAAAAGCTTGCAGGGGGAAAAATTAAGTTGTTTGATGAGAAATTTTGTTAAACATATATCGAAAAGTACTTCCGGTTTGAATACAATAGCAATTAATTTTTATGAAATTGTAAAAGCTTTGGTAAATAGTACAAAAATAGTTAAAGTTAAAAAGTAACGGATCATTTATAATCCTCACAAGCGTGGTAGGACTCTCAGGGTCCCTACTTTTCATAAAGTTTTGCTCAATGAAGATATCTTTTTAGTATTTTAAGTGGATTTTTTTATTTCTTTCCTATACCAGGGCCTAATGATTCTGGATTCTTGATTCTTGATTCTTGATTCTTGATTCTTGATTCTTAATTCTTAACTCTTGATTCTTTATTCTTGATTCTTGATTATTGACTCTTGATTCTTGATTCTTGATTCTGGATTCTTGATTCTTGATTCTTGATTCTTGATTCTTGATCTTGATTCTTGATTCTTGATTCTAGATTCTTGATTCTTGATTCTTGTTTCTTGATTCTTGATTCTTGATCCTTGATTCTTGATTCTTGATTCTTGATTCTTGATTTTTGATTTTTGATTCTTGATTTTTTATTATTGATTCTTTATTCTTGATTCTTGATTCTTGATTCTTGATTCTTGTTTCTTGATTCTTGATTCTTGATTCTTGATTCTTGATTCTTGATTCTTGTTTCTTGATGCTTGATTCTTGATTCGTGATTCTTGATTCTTGATTCTTGATTCTTGATCCTTGATTCTTGATTCTTTATTCTTGATTATTGATTCTTGATTCTTGATTCTTGATTATTGATTCTTGATTCTTGATTCTTGATTCTTGATTCTTGATTTTTGATTCTTGATTTTTTATTCTTGATTCTTTATTCTTGATTCTGGATTCTTTATTCTTGATTCCTGATTCTTGATTCTTGATTCTTGATTCTTGATTCTTGATCCTTGATCCTTGATCCTTCATCCTTGATTCTTGATACTTGATCCTTGATTCCTGATTCTTGATTCTTGATTCTTGATTCTTGATTCTTTATTCTTGATTCTTGATTCTTTATTATTGATTCTTGATTCTTAATTCTTGATTCTTGATTCTTGATTCTTGATTCTTTATTCTTGATTCTTGATTCTTGATTCTTGATTATTGATTCTTGATTCTTGATTCTTGATTCTGGATTCTTGATTTTTTATTCTTGATTCTTGATTTTTTATTCTTGATTCTGGATTCTTGATTCTTGATTCTGTAGTATTGATTCTTGATTCTTGATTCTTGATTCTTGATTCTTGATTCTTGATTCATGATTCTTGCTTCTCGGTTCTTAATTCTTGATTCTTGATTCTTGATTCTTGATTTTTTATTCTTGATTCTTTATTCTAGATTCTTGATTCTGGATTCTTTATTCTTGATTCTTGATTCCTGATTCTTGATTCTTGATTCATGATTCTTGATTCTTGATTCTTGATTCTTGGTTCTTGATTCTTGATTCTTGGTTCTTGATTCTTAATTCTTTATTCTTGATTCTTGATTCTTGATACTAGATTATTGATTCTTGATTCTTGATTCTTGATTTTTGATCCGTGATCCTTGATACTTGATCCTTTATTCTTGATCCTTGATTATTGATTCTTGATTCTTGCTTCTTGATTCCTGATTCTTGATTCTTGATTCTTTTTTCTTGATTATTGGTTCTTGATTATTGATTCTTGATTCTTGATTCTTGATTCTCAATTCTTGATTCTTGATTCTTGATTTTTTATTCTTGATTCTTGATTTTTTATTCTTGATTCTGGATTCTTGATTCTGTAGTATTGATTCTTGATTCTTGATTCTTGATTCTTTATTCTTTATTCTTGATTCTTGATTCTTGATTCTTGATTCTTGATTCTTCATTCTTAATTTTTCATTCTTCATTCTTGATTTTTGATTTTTGATTCTTGATTCTTGATTCTTGATTCTTGATTCTTGATTCTTGATTCTTGATTCTTGATTCTTCATTCTTAATTTTTCATTCTTCATTCTTGATTTTTGATTCTTGATTCTTGATTCTTGATTCTTGATTCTTGATTCTTGATTCTTGATTCTTTATTCTTGATTCTCTATTCTTGATTCTTGATTATTGATTATTTATTATTGATTCTTGATTCTTGATTCTTGATTCTTGATTTTGATTCTTGATTCTTGATTCTTGATTCTTGATTCTTGATTCTTGATTCTTGATTCTTGATTCTTGATTCTTGATTCTTGATTCTTGATTCTTGATTCTTGATTCTTGATTCTTGATTCTTGATTCTTTATTCTTGATTCTTGATTATTGATTATTTATTATTGATTCTTGATTCTTGATTCTTGATTCTTGATTCTTTATTCTTTATTCTTGATTCTTGATTCTTGATTCTTGATTCTTGATTCTTGATTCTTCATTCTTAATTTTTCATTCTTCATTCTTGATTTTTGATTCTTGATTCTTGATTCTTGATTCTTGATTCTTGATTCTTGATTCTTGATTCTTTATTCTTGATTCTCTATTCTTGATTCTTGATTATTGATTATTTATTATTGATTCTTGATTCTTGATTCTTGATTCTTGATTCTTGATTTTGATTCTTGATTCTTGATTCTTGATTCTTGATTCTTGATTCTTGATTCTTGATTCTTGATTCTTGATTCTTGATTCTTGATTCTTGATTCTTGATTCTTGATTCTTGATTCTTGATTCTTGATTCTTGATTCTTGATTCTTGATTCTTGATTCTTGATTCATTTATAACCAACAAAAACAAAATAAAAAACAATCACAAATATGAAATCCTATCTTTACTCTTGTTTAAGAACTCAGGTGTTCAACAACGTTTTCATCTTTTTTAACATTGGCCCACTTAAGCTTTCTGAGCTCTTATTCAACTCTTATTTACTTACACTCATGGTAATGTGCGAGCTTGTGCCTGCATCTTTCTTAAGATTACATAAAATATGATGAAATAAATAAGCATTAAAAGCAAGAGCATCGACTTTGAAGCGACTTAGTCGAAAGGATTAAAATAATTTATGAATGTTTAAAATGTAAAATTGAAAACATAACTTTTACATGTTTAATGCTCACGTTATTTTATGAAAAAAAAAATAACCGAAAGCGTTCTCATAACAATATTTTCGGAATTCAACATATTTTTCTTCACTTTACTGCAGAAGGAGAACTTTTCGCAAAAGCAATGATTACAAATGTTTTTCCAACTTGCCTCATGTAATTGGCCTCCTTATCAACTTCAACTCGTTGACTTAATGGAAATTTGAAGTTGCTGCATGTTGAATTGAATCAAGTGTTAGAGGCGTCAATAAAGGCGTGTGAACTTCCATATATATTCTGCAGTAAGGAGGTACATAGCTATGTACTTGGTCATGAATTGCTAAAATATACTAACATACAGAAACAACATCACTCTTAAGCCCGCACCAAACAGGAAACATTGGTGTCCACACACAATTAAAGCTTTTGTTGATTTAATAGCGTTGGGTACATGTTGCTGACACATCAACAGCCATAAATTGGCAAATCGGAAAAAAAACTCCATGATATTCATAATCTTCAAGCATACAACGACAAACAACATCAACAATACATTGATGATGCGCAGACACAGACACTATCCTCCAACACACATACACGCATAAATTCAGACAACTACAAACGGCACAGCAGCAAAACAGAAGAACAACAAAAACAACTAGAGCACAAGTGTTTACAACAAGTGCGAAATAATGAATGTTCGATGAGAATGATAACAACAATGGCACAACAAGCAGCGGCAACAACAAGGATGGTATGGATAATGATGATGACGATGACGATGATGATGATGATAATTATAATGTTGATGACGAAGTTGAGCATGATGTTTATGATGCTGTTGATGATAATGTTTATGATGATAATTTTGCAGGAAATAATGATGATTATGATGATGTTGGTGTCGAAATTGACGTTGTTGATAAAGCGAAAAGATAAGAAGAGGAATGACAGATAAATGAGTAACTCATGTTAGAAAATAACGAAACTCCTGGTGATGTAGACTTTGAACAAAAAAAAAAAAAAAAAAACAATATATAGGAAATGTACAAAATGCTGTTGTTGAAATGATGGCAATGATCATATTCAGAGTAATAAATGTATTAAAAGAGGTTTTAGGTTCATAAGGGTGACGAAGTTTATAATATGAAAATTAATTATAGTATAAATAATGGAATCATGAAAATGATGGCTTAGATAAAAATACTTGATAAAAAAATTCATTAACTAACTCATTGATGCTGAGGTTGATGTTGATGTTGATGTTGATGTTGATGTTGATGTTGATGTTGATGTTAATGTTGATGTTGATGTTGATATTGATGTTGATGTTGATGTTGATGCTGATGTTGATGTTGATGTTGATGTTGATGTTGATGTTGATGTTGATGTTGATGTTGATGTTGATGTTGATGTTGATGTTGATGCTGATGTTGATGTTGATGTTGATGTTGATGTTGATGTTGATGTT
This sequence comes from Pherbina coryleti, assembly GCA_943735915.1. Classification (NCBI taxonomy): domain Eukaryota; kingdom Metazoa; phylum Arthropoda; class Insecta; order Diptera; family Sciomyzidae; genus Pherbina; species Pherbina coryleti. Next base: position 126,575,131 of record OX030951.1, on the reverse strand, counting down.
GATGTTGATGTTGATGTTGATGTTGATGTTGATGTTGATGTTGATGTTGATGTTGATGTTGATGTTGATGTTGATGTTGATGTTGATGTTGATGTTGATGTTGATGTTGATGTTGATGTTGATGTTGATGTTGATGTTGATGTTGATGTTGATGTTGGCGTTGATGTTGATGTTGATGTTGATGTTGATGTTGATGTTGATGTTGATGTTGATGTTTATGTTGATGTTGATGTTGATGTTGATGTTGATGTTGATGTTGATGTTGATGCTGATGTTGATGTTGATGTTGATGTTGATGTTGATGTTGGTGTTGATGTTGATGTTGATGTTGATGTTGATGTTGATGTTGATGTTGATGTTGATGTTGATGTTGATGTTTATGTTGATGTTGATGTTGATGCTGATGTTGATGTTGATGTTGATGTTAATGTTGATGTTGATGTTGATGTTGATGTTGATGTTGATGTTGATGTTGATGTTGATGTTGATGTTGATGTTGATGTTGATGTTGATGTTGATGTTGATGTTGATGTTGATGTTGATGTTGATGTTGATGTTGATGTTGATGTTGATGTTGATGTTGATGTTGATGTTGATGTTGATGTTGATGTTGATGTTGATGTTGATGTTGATGTTGATGTTGATGTTGATGTTGATGTTGATGTTGATGTTGATGTTGATGTTGATGTTGATGTTGATGTTGATGTTGATGTTGATGTTGATGTTGATGTTGATGTTGATGTTGATGTTGATGTTGATGTTGATGTTGATGTTGATGTTGATGTTGATGTTGATGATGATGTTGATGTTGATGTTGATGTTGATGTTGATGTTGATGTTGATGTTGATGTTGATGTTGATTTTGATGTTGATTCCTGATTTTTGATTCTTGATTCTTGATTCTTAATTTTTTATTATTGATTCTTGATTCTTGATTATTGATTCTTGATTCTTGATTCTTGATTCTTGATTCTTGATTCTTGATTCTTGATTCTTGATTCTTGATTCTTGATTCTTGATTCTTGATTCTTGATTCTTGATTCTTGATTCTTGATTCTTGATTCTTGATTCTTGATTCTTGATTCTTGATTCTTGATTCTTGATTCTTGATTCTTGATTCTTGATTTTTGATCCGTGATCCTTGATTCTTGATCCTTGATTCTTGATCCTTGATTATTGATTCTTGATTCTTGATTCTTGATTCTTGATTCTTGATTCTTGATTCTTGCTTCTTGATTCCTGATTCTTGATTCTTGATTCTGGATTGTTGATTCTTGATTCTTGACTCTTGTTTCTATATTGTTAATGTTTCTTTTGTACTCATTTTAGCTTCTAGCATCATGTTGCTTCTGTCGGGACCACTTAACGTTCGCTAACAATACAAACGTATAAGAATGACTCATAAATATCAGCAAAAATTCACACATTTGGCTACATGCAAGAATACTGCCGACAGCAACGAATATACAAATTTACGCCTACAAATAGGCAGCAATATTTTTTGCTCTTGTTACTGACAACAAAAGACTTATTTATGGCTCAAGTTTTTCATACAAGAAAATGATTCACCGATAGCTGCTCAGTGAAGCAAACAAGCAGTCAGTCGATTCAGGTCAATATGTTTTTTTGTCGCTTTCCGCTCTACACTCATCTTTCTTCTCCGCCTCCTGCTTTACTTTGGCTACGTCAATGCTTAACAAAGTCCGGCAAAGACATGCAAACATCAATTAAGTAAACGTGCTCACTTATGTACATAAATAATTTATTGATGAGTGTGGATGCGCTGCGTTTGCTCTATTTTGCAAGGACGTTGTGCCCAAAAAAGCTTAACATGCATGTACATTCACATACACAGGGGTGTGATTGTATGTAATTTGTTGTTGTGATGGTGCTTTGTGTCTGAAACACGTTTTGTTGTTTGCTTGTTCACTGTTGATTGATTTTTCCCTAATTGGGTTCACTGGACGTATGAGTGACATTTAATTACATTCTCGGATAGCATAGATATAAAAGCATTTATTTGTATTGTTTAGTTATTCATTTTTCCAATTATTTGTTTTGATTGTTAGGAAGAAAGCAATATCTTAAGATTGTTATCGGTTTGTAAATGACGCTGCTATAATTATTTTATAGTTATACAATTATTGTTGGTATTGACAATGGCTCTTTTTGAGCTTGAGTTAGAGATAAAACCTACGGGTGCTTGAATGACTTTATTTTTTTTAATGTATATATGTTTTTTTTATGTATTTTAAAATAAAGTTCAGAATTTCTGATATTTTGCCTCTGATATTTAATTTCTATTTAAATTTCGTATTAATAGTTTCGTATTTTTTAAGTGAAATACTGTAGAATCATATCAACTTGATACGATGCTGTGCTCAGCCTCTACCTCGTCATATTTGTTATATTATTCCCTTCAAAAATTTGCTAGTAATCTAAAGACTGCAAATCGATAAATTTAATATCAAAATCAAAATCAAAATCAAAATCAAAATCAAAATCAAAATCAAAATCAAAATCAAAATCAAAATCAAAATCAAAATCAAAATCAAAATCAAAATCAAAATCAAAATCAAAATCAAAATTAAAATCAAAATCAAAATCAAAATGAAAACCAAAACTTTTTTAAAATATAAATCGATAAATACCATAAAAATAAAAATTCAAAAAAATTTAGAAATTCAAAAAATCTTTGGTAAAAAAATTAACATTTGAAATGAAACAAAAAAAAAATAAATGAGAAAATAAAGAAATAAATGTAAGATACCCGAAATAGAAAATTGATTAATAAATATACATAAAAATATACAAATAGTAATAAAATATAATACATAAATCAAAAGAATTTTAATATTAATTAATATATAAATATTAGAAAAAAAAACAATAAAAACTAAAAAATTTAAAATCGGAAACCAATTGAAATAACAATTTAAATAGAAGATATTTCGTAAAATATTAAAAAAGTCATATTAAGAATTATTATTAATTAATAATTATTTTTTTATATATAAAAAATATAAAACACAAAAATAAAAACAAATAAAAAAAGGCTAAAAACTAAAAATTAAAACACAAAATAATGTCTTATCTGGAAAAATAAAACTAAAAACAAAAAATTTTATAAAGGAAGTATAAAAATATAACAAAAATAAGAAATTTAAAATAAAAACTAAAAAAATTAACAAAATTAAAAAATAAAACAACGTTTTAAAAACAAAAAAAAAACATTTAAAATAATAAATAATGTATGCAAAAGTAAAAAACAAAACCCTTAAACTAGTTTAAGAATATTGATAAATTTAAATAATTATAAAAGTAAAAAATTAAAGTTAAAAATAAAATAAAAATAAAGAACAAAATAAAAAATGAAAATATAAAGAAGTAGTCTTGCTAAAAAGCATGATTAATGCATTTGAAAACTAAAAAAAAATAAAATTAAAATTAAAAATTAAAAATAAAAAAATTAAAAATTAAAAATTAAAAATTAAAAATGAAAAATTAAAAATTAAAAATTAAAAATTAAAAATTAAAAATTAAAAATTAAAAATAAAAATTAAAAATTAAAAATTAAAAATTAAAAATTAAAAATTAAAAATTAAAAATTAAAAATTAAAAATTAAAAATTAAAAATTAAAAATTAAAAATTAAAAATTAAAAATTAAAAATTAAAAATTAAAAATTAAAAATTAAAAATTAAAAATTAAAAATTAAAAATTAAAAATTAAAAATTAAAAATTAAAAATTAAAAATTAAAAATTAAAAATTAAAAATTAAAAATTAAAAATTAAAAATTAAAAATTACAAATTAAAAATTAAACACAAAAAAAATTAAAAATTAAAAATTAAAAATTAAAAATTAAAAATTGAAAATTAAAAATTAAAAATTAAAAATAAAAAATTAAAAATTAAAAATAAAAAATTAAAAATTAAAAATTAAAAATTAAAAATTAAAAATTAAAAATTAAAAATTAAAAATTAAAAATTAAAAATTAAAAATTAAAAATTAAAAATTAAAAATTAAAAATTAAAAATTAAAAATTAAAAATTAAAAATTAAAAATTAAAAATTAAAAATTAAAAATTAAAAATTAAAAATTAAAAATTAAAAATTAAAAATTAAAAATTAAAAATTAAAAATTAAAAATTAAAAATTAAAAATTAAAAATTAAAAATTAAAAATTAAAGATTAAAAATTAAGAATTAAAAACCAAAATTAAAAATTAAAAATTAAAAATTAAAAATTAAAAATTAAAAATTAAAAATTAAAAATTAAAAATTAAAAATTAAAAATTAAAAATTAAAAATTAAAAATTAAAAATTAAAAATTAAAAATTAAAAATTAAAAATTAAAAATTAAAAATTAAAAATTAAAAATTAAAAATTAAAAATTAAAAATAAAAATTTAAAAACTAAAAATTAAAAATTGAAAATAAAAACAAAAAAAGTATATTAAGTAAAATATATAAAACATAAAAATAATATAAAACAAATTTAAAATTGAACATAAAAATTTAAAAAAGAATTTTTTATTATAAAAATAAAAAATTAAGTACTAAAATTTAGAAATTAAAAATAAAAATTTAAGGAAATATAATACCAATAAAACTATAAATAAAATATACCAGATAATAAAAATTAAAAACTCACATATAAAACCTTAATTAAGAAAGATAAGAAAAATTTAAATCAAAAAAAAAAAAAAAAAAGAATAAGTAAATTAATGGTGGCGTCCGTGGCGTCCGTGGCGTAGTTGGTTAAAGTGCGTGGCCGCTATGTCAACGAACTTTGGAAACCCAGGTTCGAATCCCAGCAGCAGCGACAGAAAATTATTTGAATTTTTCTGTACGGCCGCCACCTCTCTGCAGACAATGGCAAACCTCAGAGAGTAATCAAAATGCCATGTAAAGCTTCTTGAGAATAAGAACATTTTCGTTCATCGCCGTTCGGAGTCGGCGTTAAGCCTGTAGGTCCATTTCTCGGTCAATTGTGTACAAACTTAATAACACGCACAACACAATTGATCATAAGAAGCTAGGTCAAAGTCCTTTCAAGGGCTGAAATGGCCAGTTATTTATTTTTTTTTTTTAAGTAAATTAATGAAACCTATCTTAAAAGAAATATTTAAATTTTTCTTATTAGGAATGACTAAATTTAATTACATGCATTTAACAGTACAAATAAAAAATATTCGGAATCGCTAGTTGGTTAGCCCCCGTGACAGGAAATAGGACTTCCTTTAATATTTTATAGGCACTGCTCCACGGCAGTTAAAAAAAAATAAAAAAAAATACAAGCTTATTTGTTCATCCCGGTACAAAGGTGAATATAACAATCGATCTTTTTTGATCTTTTGAAAGACAACTCCTGGCGAGTTAACAGGGTGTTAAGATTCACAACTTTCCTTGAATGGACGAGGCTCAACCAAATTGTGAAAGTTTTCTGGTAACAAAGCCGTGTCTTACGAGCAAGCTAAGGGGGTGAGAGTGAAGACAAAAATTCCAATCATATCAGATTATTAATCGGAAGTACATGACTTGGTTATATATATTTTCTATATCGAACTTCACTCCCAAGAAAAATCCTGGCTACAGCTCTGCTTATGAGTATAATATTTTGCTAATAACCAGACCCTAACTGCAAGAGAACAAATTTTCATGAAATACAAACAGAAGTCAATAAACTTTAGACTTAACGCATAAAAACAAAAGCTTACTTTGGCCAACAATAAAAGCTCATTTAAGCTGCTTGCATTAAGACACAAATTAGAGAAGCTTTGAAGAAATTTAAAATATTTCTATTTAATCAGCTGAAAGGTCATACCAAGTATATAAACCTAAATAACATAAAAGTGTTATGTTTTTTAAAAAAAAGGAACTGGTGAAAAATAATTTCACTTTATGCTTGCTATAAAATTCCTTGGAATTTATTTAACCTTTTTAATTAACCTTCATTTGTGAGTTTTTATGACTACATGGCTTAATGGTGACAGAGTATAACCGAAATCAAATTTATAGCTGAGAAAGGAAATTTAATTTACTGACATAAAATCGCAAAAATATTTGGTAAAATGTCACAAGCTTGACGAGTGAATAAATAAATACTTTTTTCTTACTGCTTATTAGATATTTTCTTTTTCATTAATATTCATAGAATTTATTATTTAACACAATGTCAATTTAATACGAATAACTTGGCAAATAACAGCGCAATTGACAGTCCTTAACGACAAGCTTCAATTATTCTTGTTATTAAATTTCTACAAATTCCTAGCTACTTATAATTTCTACATATTTTGATTTCACTTTTTTATTTTTCTATTTTAACATAAATTTTTATTGTTTGAATTTTCCAACAAAAAGTATTAAAATAAAACAAATAAAAAGGAGACAAAATGAAAATCACTCCTTCTCTGGCTGTATGGAGGATTTGAATATTGAATATGCTGAAGGATTTTTCTTTAGCCAAATAATTGCGCATTTTTTAGTGCGAGCATGCGACAAGGACATGCCGCGACCATGGCTGAAATACGTTACCTCTATTCATGGCATTTGTGCTTGAATAAAGCTAGCGTTTGTTGAGCTCCATTCAACTGGGTGAGTTTGAAATAAAAGCACAAGCTCAATGGAACAAAAAACAAAAAAAGAAAAAAAAATCAGAAGAAGAAATATATATATATTAGACAGCAGTTCAATGCTGCTCGTTATCTAGCATTTGACAGCGAATGAACCGTAGAAAGTGATATCTACAGGGTAGTATGAGCTGTAGTTTTTGGGTGGCCAACAATTGGCACAAAGACAAGGGCGGAGAAAAGGCGGTGGTAAATTTATAAATATTGAATTTAGGTTTGAGTGCAGTTGGCTTGGAACAGCTGTGAAGGATTGCTTGAAATTTAGATAAAATCAATTTTGTCGTTATGCTTTTGCTAAAGTGCGTAACAGAGCACAGTCCACAGTAACCATTTGTTTTGTTTTTTTTTTTTTTTTGGTTAGAATAATTAAAGTCTTTTTTGAAATTGTTTGATTTTTGGTTTTTCAACAATGATAATTGGCAAATTAATATGAAAACCAATTGTTACTCAGTTAAAAATTAATTAAAATCACTCATACGCCATGAGGCACTAAATTAGAAACTCTTCAAAAACGTGATAAAAACTACAAAAAAACGCTAAAAATTAGATAAAAATTTCATTTTTATGTCTGAGTATGTTTGATTGTGTCACCAATTTCCGATTTCAACACATATTTATGTTTTCAGCAACATTGCCAGCTCTTCGTAAAATTTGCTTTTGAACATTCAATATTTTCTTCGTAACTATCGATAACAGGCTTTTGATTTTTGTTAAAATTAAACTTTACATATTTCTCTGCATGCATGTGAATGCTGCATGATTCTGGCAGCAATATTTTTACCATTTGCAGCAGCATTTTCTTGCAATGCATTAAGAAAATTAAAAATCACTCATACGCACCAGGGCACTTATAAATTTCTTTTCATTTCTTTTACTACAGCGCTTCTATATACATACATACATATTAAAATAATGTTCAGTACCTACATATATAAATTTTTATGTATATTTATTGTACGCAATTTTCTCACTTTTCAGCATTGCTATCTTAAAATGCAATAGATCATAAAATTAAATGCAATATTTATGAGCATAAAATACACTTGAGGTTCGGTTTTACAGTGTTTGCTACATGCTGCTTGTGCAACTTTCAAGTTTGCCAAAGTTATTCCTGCGCTTAAGTGCTCATGGCGTGTGTAAAATCAAGAAAAATTGCAAATTTTTATGCATGTTCATTCAGGTTTTATTTTAATATTTTTTAATAAACTCAAAAAATGCTGTCATTTGGAAGTGCAAAGCTCAAAGTTTGCTAGATATGTACATATGTACTACTTCCATGCAAATGCTTAATGCATGCGTGCTTGATAAATGTAAAGGCCTTCATGTTTTGTAGCATAAGGCAGACTGTATTTATTAGGTTGTTATATCTAATACCTTAAATTTTTTTATTTTATTTTTATTTTAAAATTTTATTTATTTATGTATTCAAACATTTGCAGACTTCAAACTAAAGTTTGTATTGCATAGCTTCTTCGAGTGTTTAAAAATTAAAAGCACTCATTCGCTTTGCAGAGCTTAAGCATGAATATAAATTTAATTTAATACCAAAGTGATTGTTAAAACGCACTCAAATTTCATTAATCCCAAAAGTTTTAAGTGAATTTCCGTACAAGACACAATTTTTTAAGCTTGCAACCAAAGATTTATGGTGTTACACACATTCAGTTTAGTCTGCCTTGGTTCGAAATGGAGTAATAAAGTAGTACTCGTTGAAGGGAAGGAGCAATCAGGAGAAATACTGTTTTAAGCCTTGCGAATAGTCATAGAAACATGTGAACTCAAATCTGAGGCAAGTTTTTGCCTTACTCTCAGTCAATTCAAACAACTCAGTGATTCTTTCAACAACCACCATCTTCTGTACCACCATCTTCTACTTTTGAGCAGCAAGTATTGACGAATTTTTTAATCTAATTGTTTCGAAATAACAAAGGGAATGAAGAAGATTAAGACATATGTGTACGAATATAGTCTGCCCGAGATTGAAACCCTTAACCTCTGAAGTGGCTTCAAAACAGTTGTGTCACTCTTATGTTTTTACCTCTGCCCACAGTGATGCGATTGGTACAAGTTAGACGAATAAAATTCTTTTGTGGATATTTTTGATATATTTCGATGTTTTAGGTATAGGAAAGTACAAAAAAAAAGTATTTCAGAAATTTGGACAAGTGGGCGTGGCAGCTGCCATACAACTTAAGCACATTTTGAGCTAAAACTTAGAAATAAAGCAAACTACTATAACAACATCAAAAGTAGACGTCTAGTATGTGATTTTCAAAAACCATACAACATTTCGAAGTGATTGGATAAGTGGGCGTAGCAGCTGAAATACAATTTAAATATATTTTGCTCTATGAGGTCATAAAAACAATTTGAACAAATGAGGTGGCCTTTTTTTATTTTAAAAAATGTTTTGTCAAATTTTGCGTTTTCACAAAAAAAAACACCTCCTTTTTTTGTTTTTTTTTTTGATACAAACAGAAATTTTTCAGTGTAAAAATATTGTTTGACGTGTTGAGAATATTTAAACCATGCATACAGTCTCATCGAGCTCAAAATCAATTCATTTCATTCAAAACGGTTAGAGCCTGGTTTATACCGGCATTTTCGGGACCATCATATAGATAAGAAAAAAAGTGTAAAAAATTTGCGCACCTTGGTACTCTCAGAGCTTAAAGTACACATAGTTATTAAATAAAAACAAACAAGCAAATATGAGGTGGTCCTTTTTATATATTCCAAAATATTTTAGAAAATTTTCCGTTTATATACTTTTATATCCTTAAATACCCTTTTATAGCGCTAAAATTTTAAAAGATACATTATTAAATTTCAATTTCAAAAGATCATATCATAGTCATAAAGCATGCCAATATTTAACTCTTTTGTTCTCAAGAAGCTTTACATGGCATTTTGATTACTCTCTGTTGTTTGCCATTGTCTGCAGAGAGGTGGCGGCCGTACAGAAAAATAATTTTTTTTGTCGCTGCTGGGATTCGAACCCGGGTCTCCAGGTTCGTTAACATAGAGGCCACGCACTTTAACCAACTACATCACGGACACCACCTGTATATTGGGAAATATAAAAAAATATAATCAAGTAGCATATAACAACAAAATTCAAGAATTAAAATTCAAAAATATCACTTTTTGGGTAAAATTTCAAGAATTTTTGTATGTATTTTCTGTAGAAAGTGGAGATAAATACAAATAAAAAACCTGAAATCAGTGAATATTTTTGAATACTTTCAATTCCATGTTTTGAGTGCTCAAAAACTCTTTTGTTTGAGCTGATTTGTGGGAACCCGCATTGTCGAATTGTCATGATGAAGGATGGATACTGCTTCGGTTGTTAGTTTTCCTCAATTCTCCGAAGACTTCTGGCAAACATATGATTGCTAACCATTCAGCATTAATAGTTCTCCATTGCTCAGTGGTACAGTTGCGATATGACCGGTATTTTTGAAAAAAAAAAAAAATGGCAACCATTTGCTTGGTTGTGCTCCGTCCAACTTTTGTCGGGTTTTGCTAACTTTGAAAGACCCAAAGAGTAGATCGCTGCTTTGTTTTAAGCTCATAAGAGTAGATCCATAATTCGTCAACAGTGGTGATGTCAAAAACGTGTTTCGAATCACCTCCGCTGTATTTTTTCAGCACCTTTCTTTGAGCAACTGCAAAATTTTGGTGAATCCATCTGGAACAAATCTTCTAGACGCCAAAATGCTCATGTAAAATCGAATGTATACTAATCCCACTTATGACCGAGGATGACTCCATCTCACGATATGTCACATGCAGTTCTGCTTTCAACAGATGACTCACAGGATCGATATTTTCTGCCACAACAACCGTTCGACCTTCCGTGGACGACCCTTCTCAAAATTCGTCTTGGAGCGAACGACGACCACTCTCGAACTCATTGAATAAGTGTTTTAACACTTTAACTGCCACCATACAAAAAAAAATATCGGGTCCTCCGGGCCATTTTTTTTTTTTTTTTTTACAGATCTTGTGTATTTGGTATCAGAAAATCCAAACAAAATATCAGAAAATGTTTTTTTTTATATTTCTGTGAAATTTTGAAATATTTTATTGAGGCACAACATATCGTCGTTCCGCATACAAAAAAGGTTATGTGTTTTTGAACAATTTTTCAGGAGACGAAAAAAACATTTTTGTTTTTTAACAATTTCAATACTATTTTCACATAGCTGGCTAACTTTCACATTTGTTTTATTCCGAACCAATAAGAATATCAAGAAACCATTTGGTGAATAGATGGGGCATACATATGGCTATTGAATGGTAAAATAAAAAAAAAAACCAAATTTTTCACATAGCCTTTTTTGTATGCGCAACGACGATATGTTCCTCACCGCCTAATGTATACGCCGTGAGGTACATGTGCTGTGCCTTGTTTCTATATTTGTGCAATTTTGTTTTGATTATAGTAAATAACCATTTTGTCTGGCAATATTGAACTGTGATGATGCTGATCAAGAATATATATACTTTTCCATACCTACCAAGCTTCCTTATGGGCGTTACAAACATAGTGACAAAATTAATATACCCCAGTAAAAGGGGTTTTTTTAATCGTGTGGTTATTAAAATGATGCTGTGCCTCAGAGCCTACGTGGACAATTTATTGAGGCACACCGTATGTGCTTCATGGCAGTTAACGTGTTAAAGACGTTGGGTGTGGTGCTGGATCACCAAAAATCGAACTAAGTTCATCGATATATACTTTTCTTGCCAATCAACGTCGAAAATCGTAAAAAATTATCATCTCTAAATGTTTATGCTAGAATATGTCAAATTTTCGAATGGAGTTGTGAAAATTCATCTGACCATGCTTGATGTTGCCGAAGCGCAAGACTTAAAAGGCAGCCCTCGAAAAACTGATTACTGCAGTGCCATATACAAATAATTCAGTTCATAATATGCAACCACAAGGCGGCTATAGTATGTTTGGGAAAATTTAAAAAAAAAAACTACCTTAGCTTTTTAAAAAACTCCATCACGCTCTGCCAAACAATTTCTGACTTAGTTGAAAAGATAGACTTTTGAAAAACAGTCCTCAAAAATATTTATAAGATAACAATTATTTACACAATATTTTTTTTTAAAATGGTCTTCTAACTACCTTCATAACAAAAGAAACGAAAAAACAAAACAAACAAAAATATTGCACTATTCAAAAGCTACACAATTCGAAAGTTGAAAAAAAAGGTAATAAATTAAAATTTACCACAAAAAATAGTGGTAATTTCCACGTTATTCAATATGTTCCCTTTAACCTATGAACCTGAAAATTTGTTTTTTTTCTAAATCAAAATATGCTTAACAAGAAAAATCATTCCATTTTTTATGCATTAAAACGCGAATTTTCAAGGCTAACCACTGTGTGACGTTTCCTTTCTAAGACTTTGCTTAACGTTGTATTGTTTGATCCGACGTTAAATTTTTTGTATTTATCTAGTGGTATGTTGTTTAAACATATGTTAAACGAAACGAATTGCCCATTTCAACCCTAAAAAGTACTTTGACCAAGCTTCTTATGATCAAATTGTGTTGTGCGTGTTATTAAATGTTTGTACACAAATGATCGAGGATGGAACCTACTATTTTTATGCCTACTCCGAACGGCTAATGTGCATGTTCTCAAGAAGCTTAAGATGGACATATTTACTCCTTGAGGCTTGCCATTGTCTGCAGAGAGGTGATTTTTGTGAATATTGATTTCAATTAAAAATATTTGTTATTTCAACTGGGGTTGTTTTTCTAAGTGAAAATTTTAGCTTTTGCTATCGTTTTTTATGTATCTATAAACTTTTTGAGATATAAAGGTCAAACGTTTTACTATTTTATGTTCTCTTCGCAAGTTTTTTAATATTCAGTTTTTTTTTAGCAACTTTGGATTGGTCCTATATATAAACGGTTGGAGATATTTGATTGCAGTTTTTTTTTGTTTACGAATCGGATATTATCTAATGATAAACAATGGAAAAACTATAAAAACGGTTGTCGTTCGACCACACTAATGTCATGGAATTAAACCTTATTTTGTACGATTTTTCAAATTTAGGTAATCCTTCAAAGTAAGGAGATAAATGTAACAATGAACGGTGTATGAGAAATAAATCCTGGTATTATTTTCTTTACATCTATATATGAACTTCCACCACCATCTACCACGTGTTGAACAAGCTTTTCATTTAAAAAAAAAACGTGATTTTCTGGTTTAATGATTTCTCATACTTTAGTAATACTAAAAGGCGTTTTCGGGATACACCACAAAAAAAAAATAAAATCATTTTCTGTCCATTTTCCCATTTTGGAAAATACTTTCAACTTTTTTGTATAAGCTGTTGTTGAAATCCAAAAAAGAAATTTTTTCAATTCGACAATTTGAAAAATTTTAAAAAATCGTTTTCAAAATAAAAGTCATTCCAAAAACTGAATTATATGTCTGAAAATGCAAAGTAGTTGAATACTTTTGTAAACTCAGCTGTTGGACAAAAACTTATTTTTTTCTCTCAAAGAATGTAAATAGCTGTTTTGTTTTTGTTTTGATGTTGATGTTGTTGTTGTTGTTGTTGTTGTTGTTGTTGTTGTTGTTGTTGTTGTTGTTGTTGTTGTTGTTGTTGTTGTTGCTGTTGTTGTTGTTGCTGTTGTTGTTGTTGTTCTTGTTGTTCTTGTTGTTTTTGTTGATGTTGATGTTGATGTTGATGTTGATGTTGATGTTGATGTTGATGTTGATGTTGATGTTGATGTTGATGTTGATGTTGATGTTGATGTTGATGTTGATGTTGATGTTGATGTTGATGTTGATGTTGATGTTGATGTTGATGTTGATGTTGATGTTGATGTTGATGTTGATGTTGATGTTGATGTTGATGTTGATGTTGATGTTGGTGTTGATGTTGATGCTGATGTTGATGTTGATGTTGATGTTGATGTTGATGTTGATGTTGATGTTGATGTTGATGTTGGTGTTGATGTTGATGTTGATGTTGATGTTGATGTTGATGTTGATGTTGATGTTGATGTTGATGTTGATGTTGATGTTGATGTTGATGTTGATGTTGATGTTGATGTTGATGTTGATGTTGATGTTGATGTTGATGTTGATGTTGATGTTGATGTTGATGTTGATGTTGATGTTGATGTTGATGTTGATGTTGATGTTGATGTTGATGTTGATGTTGATGTTGATGTTGATGTTGATGTTGATGTTGATGTTGATGTTGATGTTGATGTTGATGTTGATGTTGATGTTGATGTTGATGTTGATGTTGATGCTGATGTTGATGTTGATGTTGATGTTGATGTTGATGTTGATGTTGATGTTGATGTTGATGTTGATGTTGATGTTGATGTTGATGTTGATGTTGGTGTTGATGTTGATGTTGATGTTGATGTTGATGTTGATGTTGATGTTGATGTTGATGTTGATGTTGATGTTGATGTTGATGTTGATGTTGATGTTGATGTTGATGTTGATGTTGATGTTGATGTTGATGTTGATGTCGATGTTGATGTTGATGTTCATGTTGATGTTGATGTTGATGTTGATGTTGATGTTGATGTTGATGTTGATGTTGATGTTGATGTTGATGTTGATGTTGAAGGTGATGTTGATGTTGATGTTGATGTTGATGTTGATGTTGATGTTGATGTTGATGTTGATGTTGATGTTGATGTTGATGTTGATGTTGATGTTGATGTTGATGTTGATGTTGATGTTGATGTTGATGTTGATGTTGATGTTGATGTTGATGTTGATGTTGATGTTGATGTTGAAGGTGATGTTGATGTTGATGTTGATGTTGATGTTGATGTTGATGTTGATGTTGATGTTGATGTTGATGTTGATGTTGATGTTGATGTTGATGTTGATGTTGATGTTGATGTTGATGTTGATGTTGATGTTGATGTTGATGTTGATGTTGATGTTGGTGTTGATGTTGATGTTGATGTTGATTTTGATGTTGATGTTGATGTTGATGTTGATGTTGATGTTGATGTTGATGTTGATGTTGATGTTGATGTTGATGTTGATGTTGATGTTGATGTTGATGTTGATGTTGATGTTGATGTTGATGTTGATGTTGATGTTGATGTTGATGTTGATGTTGATGTTGATGTTGATGTTGATGTTGATGTTGATGTTGATGTTGATGTTGGTGTTGGTTTGGTTGTTGTTGATGTTGTTGCTTTGGTTCGGCTTTTCTTTGGTGTATTAACTTTGCTTTAGCTGCATGCAATTAATCCATCAAAAGTGATGCATATGCGTCACATTAGGCGGTTCCCTGAGGGGCCTCATGACTCCGTCAATTTTTTTTTTTGTTATTGTTATCAAATGCCCGTAATCCTGATCTTCATTTTCGTTCCTTAAAATGTACCGTTATGCTAGTAGTCACAGAGTCAAAATTCCATACAACGTTTTTTCATGGTTGTAGCATTTTGATTGCATTATGTGGTTGCCACCTTGAAATCATGATGACAAGAATTTTTTTTGTAATTTAGTTATGAGGTGTAATAACACATCTATGCTTTCGTAAAACCAAATTTACCGCAGCACGTCTCCTTAGTGAGTAATAATTCCATGCAACGATATTACATTTTTGTTACATATACTGCTATATTTACGACCTGGTGACGTTAGAATTTTTTTTCTTATTTTTGTCTTTAGGCCAAGTATAAATTCTTCATTTTCTTTTTCAAACATTTTTCGTAGGTTATATACTCACGGAGTAAAAATTCAATGCAACGCCGCTGCATGATTGTTGTGTTGTCCATCTTTGAGCGGCTCTGTTTGTGTCCCCATGACGCCAGAAATTTTTTGCTTAATTTTGTTGTAAGAGCTTAGAACATGCCTTTATTATGTGGCATAATTTTAATCCTAGCACGTACACTCAGTGAGTAATAATTCTATGTGACAAATTTTCAGTTGCGTTGCCTAAGCAGCTCCCACCACATCCCGATGAGGTTTTTATATTTTGTTTTCTTTTTGTAATGAAGTCAATGAATAAACCTTTTCGGTCGTACCATTTTTTTAATCATGAGTATTTTAAAACGCATCGTCTTTTTTACTTGCCGTTCTCGATTATGGTACCCACCTCATCGTTCCAATTTGGCTGAGATTTGTACATCGCTACCGCTTTACCTGCGGTACACCCAGAAAACGACAAGCGCCTTAACGAATTACAGGATATAAGTCGAACTTGAACAAATTTCTGTCATAAGGGTAACTTAAGATAAATTTTATTTTTTAAGTTTAACATCAACGTGAAATAAACAAGACACGAAATATAAAAGTTTATATTTCAATTTCGCGGTGATGAATTTTGTGTTTGAACCCTGGACTCCGGCGAGTGATACCGCTGCTAAAAGGCTCATCACAATAACTATTCTACTTTCTGCTGGGAAGGTTTGTCGTAAGTTTAAAATTCAAAAGAGTACATATTTTCATATAGTTTATTTTGTTTTCATTATATATACATATAAAAAATCGCATGCGATATTTTTTTTCAACTATATTATTTTACACATAACTCATACTTTAAATATAACTACATTTAATAAAAGTTTTTACAATCCAAAAGCTTTTAATGAAGATGCCATTTAAAAAAAAAATATTTTCTTAACCCATTAAGAGCGCTTCTAAGAGCTTTGGTTTCGAGAAAAGATAGGTTTGTTCCAATATATTTTAACAATTGTTTCTGTTTTGGTTTTTTTTTTTTGTAAGTTAAGAAAATACATATTTATTTGTAGCTTAACATATAGAGTAGTTGTTAATGGGTTAAAAATTACACAAAATATCTGTCAATTTATGTTTTCTCTTAGCTTTTTCCTACACGCTTAAAAACTATAGCTAGTTACTGCTTAATCGAAACTTACAAATAAAATCCTACAAGGATTATATTATGGCACAAGGATACGCAACACATGCACAATGAAAATAACATGTGAAACACAGAACTAAATTTAAAAATATACTCAGAATAATACAATAATAATAATAAAAATAATTAAAAATTATTTCAATAAGAACTAGCTAAAGACTTATTTATACGCTTATTACTAGCAACTATTTTTAGTCTTAAAACTATTTCCAAACACTTAACGGTTATTTAATAATAGTCGGCCGATAACGTCGACTACCTATCGTTGACGTCGCTGTCGACGCGTATAGACTGGCATTCATAAGATTGTTGCGCTGACTGCGATAACGATAACCGGTTATTAGCTGGCGTACCATCTTCCGGTATTTGTCCGATAGTACGCAATAGAGGAAAAAATTTGCCGCCGCATTTATGGCTGCCAGAAAATTGAAAATGTTGCCAATGATCGCCTGCAGATGAGCATCAATGTACATGTGCTCGGAAACGATCAAATAGATGGCCCAAGGCAGCTGACACACAATGAAGAGCAGCACTACAGCAATGAGCGTAACAGTGACGCGATTCTCTTGCGACACCGAAGAGAGCGTTGTCTTGCGCTGCAGTGGCGTGACAAAAAAAAAGAACATGAAATTTTATTCACCACGCACACGTTACTCACCTTAGTCCTACGCATGCTGCTGGCATTTGTCATTTCGCCGCGCAAATTTTTCGAACGTCGCACCAACATAATCAAAAAGAAGTTAAATGTGGCCAACACACACAGAGGTATCAAAACAAATACAAATAACGTAAAGAAGCCCCAAATTCGTAAATAGAGCTCATTTTGTGCCAGGCTGGAGTAGCTGTTTTGATAGAAGGTCAACTGAAAAGAGAAGCAAATGTTTATTTTATGCATTTAAATAGCTACGTGCATGTAAATGCATAAAATTGTCATTTCTTACTGCTCCCCCTGTCGGACACACTTACATTTTGACAGTAATCAACAGTTGCTGTCACGCTGTCATTTCTCTTAATGGCAAAGTTATCCATGCCCTGCAACTCTGCTGGCAACACTGACGTGGCAGCTGATTTGGTCGTCGGTATGTTGGCAAGATATTCTACAGCATCGAGCAGGAATTCGGAGTTTTCAATGTTTGGAATGTTTGCAGTGCTGCGCTTTATATCTGTCAAAAGTAAAAAAGCATGTCGCAAAAAAATAAATTTAAAAAAAAAAGTAAATAGACAGAAAAAAGGGAAAAGAAGACAACGATTTAAGTGTGCATGAAAACGCGTTGAAGTGCAAAAGAAGAGTTGAGAAAATATTGCATTTAAATTTAATCTTTTTTACTGCAAAGAGTTTCTAAAGAACGTGGGAACATTAACGAGTTACTTAACGCTGGGGTTAAGATTAGTGTTAACCCTTTGAGGGGCGATGTCTCATATATGATGCATCTTATATGATTATATATGATACGATGCATCATATATAATACGGTGCATCATATATGATACGATACATCATATATGTTCATATATGATGCATGCATATATGATCATATGAGATGTAACGTATCATATATGATGCATCGTATCATATATGATTCATAGTATCATATATGATGCATCGTATCATATATGATACATCTATGTTTCATCATTCAAATCCCATTATTTTTGAGAACTTGCGGTTTCTATGTGCAAAGTTGGGTTTCCCATATTATGGCGGGATCCCTCATATCCACTGAAGTTCTCAATATATTCTTTATTGATAGTAAATTATAAACAAATTAAGATGAAAGAACGTACTTTTTTGCCGCTAATTTGGTCTCCTGAAGTCTGCGTTATAAAATTATGTTTTTATGACCTATCTCTATGTTTTTGAGGGTGCTGATTACGAACTCGGGATTAGAAATGCATTTTGACGGACGTCTAGCTGTCAAACGAGTTGTCAAGTGGCTTTTTACATTATGTTTATGAAAAAACAACTTTTCTTGGTACACTAGTCACGGGAGAGGGTACCAATCCCGATACTACAACATAGTTGAACCTTCTTCGAAGGTGAACTTGAGTTAATTTTTATACAAGTTAACTTTTGACATTTGACAGCTGCCAACTGACTGTCAAATGTAGAACATGTGGCAAAACAGCATTCTGGACATCATTTCCTACGTTTTTGAGACAACCAATCATAGATTTGGTAACGGAAGTGGATTTTAACAACCACTGAGCTGTGAAAAAAGCTGATAATTTGCCAACTATACAATATACTCGAGAGAATCTTCTATTAGCAAACTTCACAGGGGCTAACGTCGATAAGAATATCACAGATTACAGAATATTCTCCAGTGCTTTGAAAACGAATTTTATTTAGCAGCTCAACTTTGGCAGTAGACGCCTGACAACTTATTGGCAGTTGTGGATTACATTAAATTAAAAGATTTCAGACTTTCGGTAGTGGATTCATTGATCAAACTTCCGACACGTGCAAAGAAAGGCAAACCTTGAACCAAATCATCATTAAAACCTCTAAAAATATTGCAGATTCCGGACGGTGTTACATCCGAGAATGTAGGCCATTTACAAATTGTACAGGATAAACGTTCTAGATGTGATCATTGCAACACCAAAAAGAACTCACAGTTGACTCAATTTTATTGTCAGGGGTGCAATGTAGGCTTGTGTATACATGCAGCTTGAAATTGTTTTAAATAATTTCATATGCGATAGAAATAAAGCTTCCAAACGAGTCTAAAAACACAAAACTTTAAAAATATAAAAATTAAAATAAAAAGTTAAAAAATACAAAAAAAAAACAACAAATATAAAAAAAAATTTAAAAATTAAAAAACAAACTACAAAAACAATTACAAAACATAACAAAAATACAAGAAAATAAAATGGACCAAGTCATTTCTCCACGTCCACGTCGTTTGTTCTGTTTCACCCCGAGAGGGAGTACTCTGAGTTAAAATCATTACTTTACATTTGCTTTTTGACAGTTGAAATGACAGCTGTCAAATTGCTTTTTGACGCCATATTCGTAATCAGCGACACCAAAAACTTAAATCAGCATCGTGACTCTACAATTTTCGGAACTATTTTGCATTTTGACAGTTGTAATAACATTTGACAGCTGTCAAATTTCATTTCTGACACCATATTCATAATTAGTGACCTCAAAAGCATAAACCCGCACAGTGAGTTTACTTTTATCGGAAGTATTCTGTATTTTGACAGTTCAAATGACAGTTGACAGCTGTCAAATTACTTTTTTGACGTAATATTCGTAATCAACGACCCCAAAAACTTAAATCAGCGCTGTGACCCTAAATTTTTTGGACTTATTTTTTCATTTTGACAATTGTAATGATATTTTGACGGTTGCAATAGCATTTGACAGCTGTCTGTCAAATTTCTGACACCATGTTCATAATTAGTGACCCCAAAAACATAATTCGGCGCAAAGGATTTACTTTTTTCGGACGTATTCTGCATTTTGACAGTTGAAATGACAGTTGACAGCTGTCAAATTTAAGTTTTGATATCATATTCGTAATCAGCGACCTCAAAAACTTTTATTAGTAGTCATGACTAAATTGTTCGGACCTATTTTGTATTTTGGCATTTGTAATGACATTTGACAGCTATCAAATTTCATTTCTGGCACCATATTCACAATAAGTGACCCCATATTCTGCATTTTTTAAGTTAAAATACAATTGACAGCTGTTAAATTTTAATTTTTGATGCCATATTCGCAATCAGCGACGCCAAAAACTTAAATGAGCGCCGTGAGTCTACATTTTTCGGACCTATTTTGCATTTGGACAGTTTAAATAACAGCTGACGGCTGCCAAATTTAATTTCTGAAGTCATATTATTAATCTGCGAACACAAAAACTTAAATCAGTGCCGTGAATCTAGATTTTTCGAACCTATTTTGCATTTTGACAGTTATAATGACATTTGACAGCTGTCAAATTTCATTTCTGGCACCATATTCATAATAAGTGACCCCAAAAACATAAATTCGCCAAGTGGGTTTACTTTTTTCGGAAGAACTCTGTATTTTGACAGTTGAAATGACAGTTGACAGCCGTCAAATTTAATTTTTTGATGCCATACTCGTTATCAGCGAGCTGAAAAGCCTACAGGCTGGTATTTCTTTTTCATAGGCTTTGCTTCATCATAATGCGCCTCCCAAAGGGAAGGGAAGGTCGAATCGATAAAAAGTTTTTAAAAATGGAAGAATTTTTAAAAATGGGTGTAAAACTAAATTAATATCAATGGTATACGCTTGAAACAACCCACCCCCCTCACCACCCCATTCAAGTTGCTTCACTTTGATTTCAAGACATAGAATTTTTAATTTTTGATTTTTTTTTTTTGTGAGTTTATATCTCAAGTAAAATAAAACCGACTATTTTGGGATAAAACCGACTACTGATTTTATTATCTCTTTCCTTTGATGTATGTGGGCTTAAATAGTCTTAATGATGTGTTTTTCTAACTGAGTCAATTTGAAATAGCTCCACGATATATTCTCTTAATCTCTATTGTATTTGTTTTAACATACGTGGGGAGTAAAGTGAGTATCTAAAACGTTATACTATAAAATAGAGTCTATTGTCCAAGCTAATGGGTTCACCTTCATACAAGACATAAGACACATTAGACTTTACATACTAAGAGGATTTTCCGATCTTAGATTAAGATAGGTTATTAAGAGTTATTCATCATTGGCTATGGTGCTTTTACTGGGGTCTTAAGGTCGTTTGTGATTCTCTTTCTCACAAAACTCCACATCTTCAATTTTTCAAACTTCGTAAAATCGCCGACTTTTGCCCCGCAAGGGTTTTGTAAACATGACTTCAAAAGTAATAATCCCTGTTCTACATGCATATGCCTCTAGTCCGCAATACTCCTCAGACCCCTTTCCATTACATTTTTACCAAGTAAGGTATTATTTTTGGGTATTTATCAACTCATTAAAAAAAGTGTAAAAAGTTGAATTCCAAATGGAAAAAGTTTTTTAACTACAAATGCATTTGAAATGTAAAAAGTTTTTTTTTTAGAAATTCATTTTAAATTCAATAAGTTCATTAAATTCATTAAATTCATTAAATTCATTAAATTCATTATATTCATTAAATTCATTAAATTCATTAAATTCATTAAATTCATTAAATTCATTACATTCATTAAATTCATTAAATTCATTAAATTCATTAAATTCATTAAATTCATTAAATTCATTAAATTCATTAAATTCATTAAATTCATTAAATTCATTGAATTCATTCAATTCATTGTGAGTCAAAATAAAAACTTTTATAAATGGAAATTTTTTACAGTTATAGAAATTTCCATATCAGTTTAGCATTAAAAATATATTCGATACGTTGCTCACCACTATGCTTTCAATAATAAAAACAAATATGAAATGACTTTTTGCACTGACTTTTTGCAACCTGAACAATGATTTCGACTCATAAACACTGCCTCAATGAGTCAAATGAAATTTTAAAACATTTAAGTAGAAGAGCTATTAAGTCCAAGGCGACTTAAAACCTCTATAGACGACCATCGAATCACAAAACGTCTGCTCATTATACTTTTCAATCCAAATAGCTGAGGACATTTTAATCGCTCCATTAATACGTACTCATAACATATCCCCAACTCTCCATCATAAGCTATAAACTCCTCACCTTTGTCGCTTCTTTTCTTCATGCGTTCCATGGTTAGACTTTGATCATCAGCTTGATTGACACTACCACCGCCACTGCCATAAAAGATGCTGCCATTGATATCTAAAGTGTTGGATAACGATGACGCCGATTTTGGCGCCCTGTCGGCAGTCACATTGCATGACTGGCCATCAGAATCAATCAACTTGTATTGAATGCGATACTGATGCTCAAAAGCAGTGGATATTGTAGAGAGCAGGCAAAATAGCGATACACCTAGGAGTGAGGAAGACAAAGCATTAAAAAGATGAATAAATTTTTAGAGAAAATATTAAAATTTTTACAGCATTTTGAAAAATATTAGATACTTTAGAAAATATGAAAAAAACCAAAGAAAATATGAAAAATAAGTGCACATTTCTTATGCACATGTATGCATGAGCAGCTGTGTGTATTGACCTACCTGCAATGACCTTCTTGGCCAAGGACTCTGTGCAGAAAGTTTGGCGTTTCAGCGGATAACGTATCGCAATAAATCGCTCGATAGTGAAACAGACTGCGATATAAATTGAAATATAAGCTGAAAAAATGCAAGACAGAGAATATAACATTAGTGTTTACGAGAGAGGAAAAGTAGTGAAATACTTTACTTTTGAGATAAAAGAGGCATAGAAACGTTATGTATACTAAATTCATTGAATTTAATATATTTAAGGCATTAAATGAATATTCAATCAATACATTAAATTTATGAAATTCGTTAAATGCAGTAAATTCATTAAATTTATTAAACTCATTTCATTCATTAAATTCATTAAATTTATTAAATTCATCAAATTCATTAAATTAATTAAATTCATTAAACTCATTAAATTCATTAAATTCATCAAATTCTATAAATTCATTAAATTCATTAAATTCATTAAATTCATTAAATTCATTATATTCATTAAATTCATCAAATTCATTTAATTCATTGAATTCACTAAAGTCATTAAATTCATTAAATTCATTAAACTTATCAACTTCATTAAATTCATTAAATTCATTAAATACATTAAATTCATTAAAATCATTAAATTCATTAAATTCATTAAATTCATTAAATTCATTAAATTCATTAAATTCATTAAATTCATTAAATTCACTTAATTCATGAAATTTATCAATTCCACTTGATTCATTAAGTTCATTTATTTCATTAAATCAACTTACTTCATTAAATTCATTGAATTCATTAAATTCACAAAATTCATTAAATTCATCCCATTCTTAATATTCATTAAATTTATTATATTCATTAAATTTATTTAATTCACAAAAGTTATTAAATTCATTATTTTCATTGTATTCATGAAATTCATGCAATTTATGAATTCCACTTGATTCATTAAGTTCATTTATTTCATTAAATCAACTTACTTCATTAAATTCATTGAATTCATTAAATTCACAAAATTCATTAAATTCATCGCATTCTTAATTTGGTGATTAAATAACTGTTTTTATTTAATTTAATTTATTTTATAATCTTTATTTAAACTTTTATATTCGGTATATTTTTTATCCTCTCGACTTATTTATTCAACAAATTTTTTTATTCTTTTATTTTACGATACATGTTTTTAGTTAAACAACTTTTATATTCTGAATTTTCAAAATGAAAATTTTTGAAGTACAAAATTTTTTATAACATTTTTAAAATTCGAAAACTTAAACATAAGGTAGGATAAATTATAGTATTTAATATATATATATATACACTACAAATACTCCCCCTCCAATTAAACATTTACACTATGTTAAAGGTTACTTTTTTTTGAATGGGTGTATTTGAATGAGTCATGTCGGGTATCTGTGATTTGTTATTAGTGTATGCTGGTTTGAGATGATCAATGGAAATAGATTTTACTGTGTTACCATATTGAATTTGAAATGTTTTCTCGTGTCTGGAAATAACTTTAAAAGGACCTTCAAATGGCTGTTGAAGTCCTGATGAACGATTGATTTTTACAAAAACATATTCACAAGTACTAAGCGATTTTGGAACATAACTATGATCTTTATTATGATGCACTATTTTCGAACGAATATGGGAAAAATGTTCTCTTAACTTTCGAAGGGTAAGATCCATATTTATGGTATCATTATTTGGAACAACTAATTCTCCCGGTAACTTTAAAGTTTGACCGTAAACCAATTCTGCGGAAGAACAATTCAAGTCTTCCTTGATTGCGGTTCGTAGACCGAGAAGTATCCAAGGCAAAAGTTCTGACCAATGTGTTGAATCATCTGAAGATATAATTGACGTCTTGAGTTGTCGATGAAAACGTTCAACCATACCGTTTGATTGTGGATGATAAGGTGAAGTGTGAATTTTATGTGCACCTAGTAAATTTGTTAGTTCTTTAAATAATTTTGATGTGAATTGTGTGCCTTGATCCATTGTAATTTTGAGAGGAACGCCAAAACGTGGAACATAATTTTTTACGAAAGTGTTTGCTACTGTGTCAGCCGAAGTATTTTTTAGAGGGTATACTTCTGGCCAACGTGTATGTCTATCGATGATCGTTAGCATATATCGAAAATCATTTGATACAGGTAGTGGTCCCACCAGATCCATGTGAATATGTTCGAACCTGCCTGGTGGAATTTCGATTTTTTGGATGGGTGTTTTCGTGTACACATTAATTTTAGATTTTTGACAATTGATACAACTTGATGACCAATTATTTATTTCTTTTAGCATATTTGGCCAAAAGTATTTTGATTGTATCAATCGTCTAGTGGCTCGTACGCCAGGATGAGATAATGAATGGATTTTGTCAAATATGCTTCTTCGCATGGAAATTGGAACAAAAGGTCGAAAATTTTTATTAGAAATGTCGCACCAAATTTTAATATTTAGTATAGGGATTAGAATTTCTTTTAGATTGTATTTGGAATTTGGAGACTCAATGAGAGATTTTAGCGTTTTATCATCTTGCTGTTCTTTGTATAGTGTTTGAAAATTAATGTCTTGTGTAGATATAGCATCGATTTCTGGGATGCGTGAAAGAGTGTCTGCAACTATATTTTGTTTTCCGGAAATGTATTGTATGTTGTTTGTAAATTGTGCTATATATTCTAAGTGTCGTGTTTGACGAGGTGATCTGTCTGTTTTTGAATTTATGATAAATGTTAAAGGTTTGTGGTCTGTATAGATAACAAATTGTCTTCCTTCTAAGAAGTGTCTAAAATGTTTGACCGCGCGATATACTTCTAAAAGTTCTCTGTCGAACGTAGAATATTTTATTTCTGTTGGACTAAGTTTTTGAGAAAAATATGCTAAAGGTTCCCAACTATCTTTTATGGATTGTTGTAGAACCGCTCCAATAGCGACGTTTGATGCATCTACTGCTAGAGATAATAGTGCATGTTTATTAAAATGTGTGAGAAGAGTATTTTTAGCAAAAAGTGAACGAACTTTCTCAAATGCAGTGATTGATTTCTCAGTCCAACTTAACTGTTTGGATTTACATTTAGATGCAGATGTTAACATGTCGTGCAGATAACTAAGTTCTGCAGCTAACATCGGAATGTAACGATGGTAGTAATTAACCATTCCAATAAATTTTTGTAACTTATTTATGGAAGTTGGTCTTTCGAAATTTGTAATTAGATGAACTCTATCTTTAGAGGGCTGTATTCCATTGGAAGAAATTTCATAGCTAAGAAAATCTAGTGAAGGTACACCAAATATACATTTCGAAGGTTTAACATTAAGTCCGTATTGTTGTAGTCGAGTAAAAATTATTTTTAAATGTTCCAAATGTTGACTCTCATTTTCACTTGCAATTAAAATGTCATCCACGTATGTAAAAACGAAGTCCAAACCAAAAAATACTTCATTGATGAAGCGTTGGAAGGTTTGAGCACTATTTCGTAGACCGAATGGCATGCGTAGAAATTCGAACATTCCAAATGGTGTGGTTATTGCAGTTTTATGAACATCTTCTTCAGCCATTGGAATCTGGTGGTACGCACGAACGAGATCAATTTTCGAAAATATGGTTTTGTTTTTAAGTTCGATACTTAAATCATGTATGTGTGGAAGTGGATAACGATCGGGTATGGTAATACAGTTGAGCATTCTGTAATCTCCACATGGTCGCCAATCATTTTGTTCTTTTTTAGGGACTAAATGAAGGGCAGATGCAAAAGGAGAGTTGGAAGGTTTACATATACCAACTTTGACAAGATATTCGAATTCAGCTTTAGCAATTTTCATTTTGATTGGATCTAAACGACGTGGTCTTGTAAATGGAATAGTTCCTTTTGTTTCTATCCTATGAACCGTATTGTGCTTCACTGGTTTAGAGTAGTCTGGTTCAGAGGTAAGTGAAGGGAACTCCTTGAGTAAATTAGAAAATTTATTTTCATTGAGAGGTAGTTTAAGAGAATAAATATCACAAAAACCGGAAGTTCCATTTACTTTTAATTTGGTAGTTAGATCAATTAATTGTTTATTTTTCATATCAACTATTATTCCAAATTTTTCTAAAAAATTAGCTCCAATAATAGGGGTGGAAATCTTAGCCAATAAAAATGGAAATTCAAAAACACGACGAAAACCTAAGTCAATTTTAAAGAGTTTTGATCCGAAAGTTTCTATTGATGATCCATTTGCAGCTATTAAATTGATGTCGGAATTTCTCTTGAATGATTTGAATTTTGAGGATGGTACAACTGAAACTACTGCACCAGTATCAATTAAAAAGTTTATATTATTGTTTTTATCTAAAACGACAAGGCGGCGAGTGGGTTTTATTTGGGTTCCATTATCTGCCACCGTCATAATGGAATGATTTAGTTTAAATTTTCGTTGAAATTATTATCATTGTTTTTATTAATAAAAGCACATGGTTTTATACATTTAATTGCGTTTTTATTAAATTTTCTATGATACCAACAAATATTATCACGAGAATTTGAATATCGCCGTCTGGAATTGTTCCTAAATCTTGAATTGTTTCGATCATGGGATCTGGATCTTATCTTGAGTTCTGCCAGGTCCATGGAAATTTGATTTAAATTTTGACAAAGTGTTGCAGTAATTTGGGTTAAGTTCTGCATACATTGTTCAATTGAATTTTGATTGATGCTTGAAATTGTTAAATTTTGCGGTTTGTTAGTAACTTCATATATTTTATCAGCAAGGTTTATTCTTTCATCAACACTTTTATCACTACAAGACGTCAAATGTATCTGTAAATGTTGTGGTAGTTTTCGTTGCCACAACTTATATAACAATTCGCGACCGACGATTGAATTAGAACCGGCCAAGGACTTCATGTCTCGAAAAAATTCAGATGGTTTACGGTCACCCAATTGAGTATTGGAAAAAAGTTCTTCCAATCTCTTCTCTTCGCTAAGAGAAAATCTTTCACACAATGCGTTTTTAATGCATTGGTACTTGTGAATAGTTGGGGGTGGATGAATAACGTCTAAAATTTTTGTGATCACATGTTGTGGAAGTGCAATAAGAATTAATTGAAATTTTAAATTATCATCCGTGATATTATGTAAGGTGAATTGTACTTCTGCTTGTAAAAACCAAGCATCGGGACATTCAAGCCAAAATGATGGTAATTTTATAGAATTTTGTGTGATTGTGGTGAGAGGGGTATGTGTGTTTTGGTTTTGGGAAGTTGTGTGATTGTTTTCCATTGTTATGTTTTGATTTGATGTATTAGGTGGTGGATTTTGAAAAGTGTTTTGATTTGGTGAGATTTGTAGTGGTGTTGATGTGTTAGATGGAGAAATGTTAATGTGTTCTTCAGTAGTGTTGTGATTAGTGTTAATTGGTAGTGTGTTTATTTCTAATGGATTATTTCTAGTAAAAGATCTTGTTAATACCATTAGGAAAATTATTAAATAAATTGTTTAATTGGAGAGAAGTTTACAACTAAATATTTTATGTAAATTGAATTTGAATTGAGTATTTATTATATAATAAGGATTAATAATAATTATTAAAAATGGTAATAATAAAAATAATAAATCTTAATAATGAAAAATTATAATGCAAATGTCGACTTATCTTGTTTAGTTGTTGTTATTGTTGTTAATATTGTTGTTGTTGTTGTTGTTAATACTATTGTTGCTGTTGTTGTTTCTCTGCTGTTGTTGTTTTTAATGTTTCTGCTATTGTTATTGCTGTTGTTGCTGTTGTTGTTGTTGTTTCTGCTGCTGTTGTTGTTATTATTATTATTATTGTTGTTATTGTTGTTGTTGTTTCCGTCACCTTACCGGCAGGTGTAGGGTGTTGCTCGTTGTTTAAAAGGAATCAGATGATGCTGTTATTTGATGGTGCCACTGTTAAGCATGGCCATCGATGATGATGAGTTCACATTTGATGATGTTGATGGTCCGTTGACTATGGTTGTATTTGTTGCTGTGCTAGTAGAAGTAGCATTGCTTGCGGTTTAATTAGTAATATTTGGCTTGGTTTCAGTAGCGAGAGATGAAATATTCGTTGTGTGAGCAGGATCGTTTGCAGGATCGCCAATTTTTGGTGATTAAATAACTGTTTTTATTTAATTTAATTTATTTTATAATCTTTATTTAAACTTTTATATTCGGTATATTTTTTATCCTCTCGACTTATTTATTCAACAAATTTTTTTATTCTTTTATTTTACGATACATGTTTTTAGTTAAACAACTTTTATATTCTGAATTTTCAAAATGAAAATTTTTGAAGTACAAAATTTTTTATAACATTTTTAAAATTCGAAAACTTAAATATAAGGTAGGATAAATTATAGTATTTAATATATATATATATACACTACACTTAATATTCATTAAATTTATTATATTCATTAAATTTATTTAATTCACAAAAGTTATTAAATTCCTTAAATTCATTTAATTCATTAAATTCACTTAATTCATGAAATTTATGAATTCCACTTGATTCATTAAGTTCATTTATTTCATTAAATCAACTTACTTCATTAAATTCATTGAATTCATTAAATTCACAAAATTCATTAAATTCATCCCATTCTTAATATTCATTAAATTTATTATATTCATTAAATTTATTTAATTCACAAAAGTTATTAAATTCATTAAATTCATATTATTCATTGTATTCATGAAATTGATTAAATTAATTAAATTTATCAAATTCATTATATGTATTGTTTGGAGCCTCAAACATATAATCCACCGTCATAATATTAATCAATAATTTTAGTATGCTACCCACTGTAGTATTTAATTATGTACTCATCAGCTTACTTAAATGTACTCACTCTTCTTGCTTTGCTTCTCATTTGTTTCTTTTTTGAGTCAATGTAAACCTTAATCTAAACCAGTTTTGCTGATTCTGTATAAATCTAAAATATAAAGGCAGTAGCTTTTCTGCTCTCAAAGAATTTACAACAATTCGTTTTTAACTTAACTTTATTGAAAAGTATACCAATAAAAAAGCTTATTGGTTCAACATTTGGTGACCCCGACGTGATTTATTTTTAATCACTGTCAATATTAAATTGTTAATTAATTTCAGAAACGTTTTCGTGAAATATATTAATAATAAAAAACATTTAATTTCGGTACAATATTAACTCAAAGCAATAAAATATTAACTCAAAGCAATAAAATATTAACTCAAAACAATAAAATATTGCTAGCACATAAGCATAAACCGTTTACTTAATTGCTTTGAGTTATACCTATATACTTCGTATTATCGAATGTTAAAGTGTTGCGGTACTTCATCTTTGCTTAACTTAAAGTACAGTCTTGAATAACTTTATTGAACAATATGCCGCGAGATCAAGTTAAACTTGGAAAGGTTCAGCCTGAAAATCGTGTTGAGTTTCTTAAACGCAAAGCCGACGCACTTTTTTCCCAGTTAATAAAGCTTGAACATAATTCATCTGCTCAAAGGCTACAAGAATTTAATGAAATCGAGCTAAATCTACGCATAGAACAAATTGAACGCCTACTAAACTCATTTGATGCAGTTCATAGCAGTCTTGAAGAGCTCGATTTTGATGAAATTGACAGCGAGCTGCGTGAAAATTTTGATTCACAATTTATGGCTGTTAAGGCTTCTATTCAACTTGAGCTCAAAAAACAACTTGCTGCTGCACCACCTTGTAGTTCTACGATGAAGCCAAGTCCACAGGAGGAGCCATCCATAGTAGTTATGTCTCGTCCAAGGTCGCGTTTACCGGATTTGCAGCTACCAACATTTTCTGGAACCTATACCGAGTGGACAGATTTTTTTTCTATGTTCACAACAATCGTCGACAAGGAGGCTGAGCTGACCAACATTGAAAAGTTTCAACATCTGCGGTCATGCTTAAAAAGTGCTGCACTGGATACAATTCGATCGCTAGAGATTAATGAACAAAATTATAATATTGCTTTAGAAATGTTGAAAAAAAGATTTGACAATAAGCGTCTTATTTTTCAGGCACACATCAGGAAATTGTTTGGGTTGTTGAAGGTGGATTCTAATTCGGCTAACAAATTGCGAGAATTGAGCGATGAGGTTAATTCGCACATGCGCGCATTGCAAACAATGGGTTCAAAGGAACAGATAGCTGACTCAATTATAATTCAAATTGTACTGCAAAAGCTCGACACTGCATCGCAAACAAGGTGGGAGGAAATTACTCCATTGCACTCAATACCATCGTGGGATTCACTCTCGTCATTTTTGGAAGCTCGCTGCCAAACTTTGGAAAATGTAGAGTATGCTCTGGTAAATAAAATACCAAGCACTCAGGTGAGCAAAAACAACAAAAATAGTAATTTTAGCAGAAAATCATTCGTGGCCTACAACTCTCATACATCCTTCTGTGTATTTTGCGATAGTAATAAACATCAGATCTACAGTTGTCCTCGGTTTGCACATCTTTCCCCAACGTTGC
The DNA here is from genome assembly GCA_943735915.1 of Pherbina coryleti. Classification (NCBI taxonomy): domain Eukaryota; kingdom Metazoa; phylum Arthropoda; class Insecta; order Diptera; family Sciomyzidae; genus Pherbina; species Pherbina coryleti. Next base: position 126,543,985 of record OX030951.1, on the reverse strand, counting down.
GTCTTAAGGAAGCTAAAAAGCTTAATATTTGTATAAATTGCTTAAAAAGGGGACATCTGTCACATGCTTGCAAATCGGGAGGCTGCAAAAATTGTAATGCTAAGCACCACACTTTACTGCATTTTACCAACACACCTTCCCTACCTTTTGAGTCACCGCCTGATCAGGGTTTATCAGTTGATCACACTGATGAAACAGCAAATCCATCGACTTCTGTACAACAGCACACCTTGGTTGCAATGTCAAATACCAATTTGATACCTTCAACAAATAATGCCCAATCTCTTCCAAATGAAGTGATTCTAGCAACGGCAGTAATATTCGTGAAAAATCGAGCTGGCTCTCTAGTACCTTGTCGCGCGCTTTTAGATTCTGGTTCACAGCTTCATTTTATAACATCTCGTTTTACCAATCAGCTTCAATTAAAAAAAATTAAATGTCCAACTGCTGTATCGGGAATAGGGGAAAGTGATTTTGCGACTGAGGATCATGTCGTCCATATTTATTTGCAATCCCAATTATCAGATTACTCTGTAAGCATTACTGCTGCAATTGCCTCCTCTATAACTAGCCATCAACCAAGCTCTACAATTGACATTGCGAACTGGAATATACCATCAAATATTAAACTTGCCGATCCACTGTTTTTCAAATCGCAAAGAATTGACTTGCTCATAGGTGCAAGCTTATTTTTTGATTTACTTTGCGTGGGTCAAATTCGACTCAATTCTGGTTTGCCTTTGCTCCAAAAATCTCGTTTTGGATGGATCGTATCCGGCGGTGGGCACAAAGCACAAAGGTCTTCGGCTTTAGTCGTCAAGAGCCAATTACAAGGTACAAATGAATCCCTTTGTCGCCTAGACAAATTAGTGCGGAAATTCTGGGAAGTTGAAAACTGTTTTGATCCTATTATTAAGTCAAGTAAAGAGGAGCTCAATTGTGAAGCCCATTTTAAGGAAAATGTTAGACGTTTGAGCACAGGCGAATACTCTGTTAGATTGCCGATGAAGCTAGGTCCTGATTTACTTGGTGATTCATACCAACAAGCTCTTCGTCGGTTTAAAAATTTGGAACGCAAGCTTATTCGTAATCAAGATCTCAAATCTCAATACACTGCGTTTATTAAAGAGTACGCCACCCTTAGTCATATGTCACCAGTATACCATGAAGCAACAAATGATTGTAAATATTTTTTGCCACACCACTGTGTTCTGAAGGAAGAAAGTTCAACAACAAAACTCAGAGTGGTGTTTGATGGATCTGCAGCTTCTTCATCTGGTTTTTCGCTGAATGATTTGCTTATGGCAGGACCTACGATTCAGCCTAAACTTTTTAACATATTGCTTCGTTTTCGATCGTTTCCTGTAGCTCTTACCGGTGACATATGCAAAATGTACCGCTGCGTGCGCATAACTCCTCCCGACAACTTTTTGCAGTGTATTTTGTGGCGGGATTCGCCTGATGAAGAAATTCAGATTTTTAAATTGGATACCGTTACTTATGGTACCAAGTCAGCATCCTTTTTAGCTATACGTGTCATGCATCAGTTGGCTTTAGATGAAGCTCTTTCATACCCTCTTGGTTCTAAGATCTTGTTGAGAGATTTTTATGTAGATGACATGATAACAGGTGCTGAGTCTGAGCGAGAGGCTTTAGAAATCATGAATCAAACAACAGAACTTCTTGGCAAGGCGCATTTCAAGTTGAGGAAATGGTGTTCGAACAACATGACTGTCCTTAGCAAAATTCCATCTGATGATAGAGAGAAATTTATAAAATTTGATGATGGTAGCGACATTACAAAGGCTCTTGGCCTTTCGTGGGATCCTGCAACTGATAATTTCTTATTTTCATTTGTTCCGCAGTATCATTCCAAAAATTGTTCTAAACGCTCAGTTTTGTCAACAATTGCTAAATTTTATGATCCGCTAGGACTAATTGGTCCAGTGATAGCAAAGGCTAAGATCTTTTTGCAGCACTTATGGAGAGAAAAACTGGATTGGGATGAAAGTTTGCCTTTTCCGCTACAATCAACCTGGACCGATTTGTGCAATGACTTCCACGCCGTGCAGCACTCTGTTTTTCCTCGCTTCGTTTTATTTTCGCATGAATTGTTGGAAATACATGCCTTTTGTGATGCTAGTCTTGACGCATATGGAGCTTGTGTTTATGTTCGTGCTTACAAGGATAACAAGGTGCAAGTCAACTTACTTTGCTCTAAGTCTCGTGTTTCGCCACTTAAGTCACTAACGGTACCAAAGCTTGAATTGTGCGCTGCTACGTTGTTAGCTCAGCTTGTCAGTTCGATTGTAGCAATCGATGTATTTAACTGTAGAGTTCATTGTTGGTCAGACTCATCAGTGGTGTTATCATGGATAAGAGAAGAACCGTCTAAATTCAACATTTTTGTAGCAAATCGTGTAAGCAACATTCAACAGCTGACAGCGCAAATGGATTGGCACTACGTTCCTACAGCTATGAATCCTGCAGATATTTTATCAAAAGGAGCTTTACCAAGTGAGCTACTTCAATCATCACTTTGGCTGCATGGCCCGACATTCCTACGGGGCGATCGATACAATTGGCCTAAATCATGTTTGCCGACAATTCCTATACCGGAGATTCGAAAAAGAGCACTCATCGCAAACATACAATACATTGATCCAACCATTCAATGCAAATATATTAATTCATTTCCAAAGATGCAACGTATTTTTAGTTACGTTTACAAATTTATATCAAGAAAAAGATCAGATACTATCACAATTACAGATTTACTACATGGAACTTATTTGCTAATTCGCGTCGTTCAAATTTCAAGTATGTCCACAGAGTACAAGGCGCTCAAATCAAACCAAAATATCTGCTATTCCAGCATTTCTTCACTGTCGCCGTTTCTCGACAAATTTGGACTAATTAGAGTTGGTGGTCGATTAGGAAACTCGTCCTTAGATTTTGAATCACGTCACCCATTAATTCTTCCTAGACAACATCCATTAACTGACGCCATAATAACACATTTTCATCAAAAATATTTTCATGCAGGCCCACAGTCACTGTTAGCAAACATTCGGCTCCAGTATTGGCCGCTCGGCGGCCGAAAAAGTGTTGCCCGTGTAATCAACAAATGCATCAGATGTTTTCGCGCCCGGCCAAAACTACTCGAGCATATTATGGGCGATTTACCGAAGCAGAGAGTTCAGGCCACTCGCACTTTCGCAGTCACTGGTATTGACTATTGTGGTCCATTTTATTATCAGCCTGAAGCTCGCAACAAACAGCCCGTAAAATGTTATGTCAGCTTATTTATTTGTTTTTCAACTAAGGCTGTACACTTGGAGCTAGTAAAGGATTTATCGACGAAGGCCTTTCTCGCAGCGTTAAAGCGCTTTATTTCAATACGTGGCAAGCCGAGCACCATTTGGTCTGATAATGCCACTAATTTTGTTGGCGCTCGGAACGAGCTGGCGGATTTGAAGCGTCTTTTTCTGAGTGATGATCATCAAAGGGCCGTTCAACAACAATGCCTCAATGATGGCATAAACTGGCAGTTCATACCGCCAAGATCACCGCATTTTGGGGGACTCTGGGAGGCCGCTGTTAAAACAGCAAAATTTCATTTCTATCGTTCGATTGGTTGTTCCCTATTAAATTTCGATGAGCTGCGCACATTAATATATCAGATCTCGGCGATCATAAATTCAAGACCTCTATTTCCTCTTTCAGAAAATCCTGACGACCTTGACGTCTTGACTCCGGCTCATTTTCTAATTGGGGCTCCATTCACTGCTGTCATTGAACCAGATGTTCTACCACTAAACATTAATCGTCTTGATCGTTGGCAACGAGTCACTTACATTCAGCAACTCTTCTGGAAGAGATGGAAAGAAGAATATCTAACACTCCTACAGCAACGGTTCAAATGGCGTTCACCAGCAGAAAATTTAACAGTCGGTGCAATGGTCTTAATTAAGGATGAGAATCTTCCACCTCTCAAATGGCCATTGGCAAGAGTAACCGATGTAATACCCGGCAATGATGGTTATGTACGAGTTGCAGTTTTGCGGACAAGCAGTGGCACAACTAAGCGAGCTGTCAGCAAGCTTTGCTTGCTGCCTTTAAATGATCCTGTTGAAAGCTGTACTCTTCCAACGGGGGGAGAATGTTTGGAGCCTCAAACATATAATCCACCGTCATAATATTAATCAATAATTTTAGTATGCTACCCACTGTAGTATTTAATTATGTACTCATCAGCTTACTTAAATGTACTCACTCTTCTTGCTTTGCTTCTCATTTGTTTCTTTTTTGAGTCAATGTAAACCTTAATCTAAACCAGTTTTGCTGATTCTGTATAAATCTAAAATATAAAGGCAGTAGCTTTTCTGCTCTCAAAGAATTTACAACAATTCGTTTTTAACTTAACTTTATTGAAAAGTATACCAATAAAAAAGCTTATTGGTTCAACATGTATTAAATTCATTAAACTCATTAAATTCATTGAATTCGTTAAATTAATTAAATTCGTTTAATTCATTAAATTCGTTAAATTCATTAAACTCATAAAATTCAATAAATGAATTTAATTCAATAAATTCATTGAATTCATTAAATTCATTGAATTCATTCAATTCACTAAACTCATTAAATTCATTGAATTCATTGAAATCATTAAATTCATTAAATTTGTAAATTAATTAAATTCATCAAATTTATTAAATTCATTAAATTCATTGAATTCGTAAAATTCATTAAATTCGTTAAATTCATTAAACTCATCAACTTCATTAAATTCATTAAATTCATTAAATACATTAAATTCATTAAAATCATTAAATTCATTAAATTCATTAAATTCATTACATTCATTAAATTCATTAAATTCATTAAATTCATTAAATTCATTGCATTCATTAATTCATTTAATTCATTAAATTCGTTAAAATAAAAAAACTCAAAATATTCGTTAAATTCAATAAATCCCCTAATTCATTAAATTCATTAAATACATTGAGCCTCAGTGAATTCATTTAATTCATTAAAATCATTAAATTCATTAAATTCATTGAATTCATTAAATTCATTAAATTCATAAAATTTATTAAATTCATTTAAATCATTAAATTCCTTAATTCATTAAATTCATTAAATTCATCAAATTCATAAAATTCATTAAATTCATTAAATTCATTAAATTCATTAAAATCATTAAATTCATTAAATTCATTTAATTCATTAAATTCACTTAATTCATGAAATTTATGAATTGCACTTGATTCATTGAGTTCATTTATTTCATTAAATCAACTTACTTCATTAAATTCATAAAATTCATTTAATTCATTAAATTCATTAAATTCATTAAATTCATTAAATTCATGAAATCCACTAAATTAACTACATTCATTAAATTCATTTATTTCATTAAATTCTTCATTTGTTTCATTTATTTCATTAATTTCATTAATTTCATTAATTTCATTAATTTCATTCATTTCATTCATTTCATTCATTTCATTAATTTCATTCATTTCATTCATTTCATTCATTTCATTCATTTCATTCATTTCATTCATTTCATTCATTTCATTCATTTCATTCATTTCATTCATTTCATTCATTTCATTCATTTCATTCATTTCATTCATTTCATTCATTTCATTCATTTCATTCATTTCATTCATTTCATTCATTTCATTCATTTCATTCATTTCATTCATTTCATTCATTTCATTCATTTCATTCATTTCATTCATTTCATTCATTTCATTCATTTCATTCATTTCATTCATTTCATTCATTTCATTAATTTCATTCATTAGATTCACTTGATTCTTTAAATTCATTATATTCATTAGATTCATTAGATTCATTAGATTCATTAGATTCATTAGATTCATTAGATTCATTAGATTCATTAGATTCATAAGATTCATTAGATTCATTAGATTCATTAGATCCATTAGATTCATTAGATTCATTAGATTCATTAGATTCATTACATTCATTACATTCATTAGATTCATTAGATTCATTATATTCACTACATTCATTAGATTCATTAGATTCATTAGATTCATTAGATTCGTTAGATTCATTAGATTCATTAGATTCATTAGATTTATTAGATTCATTAGATTCGTTAGATTCATTAGATTCATTAGATTCATTAGATTCATTAGATTCATTAGATTCATTATATTCACTACATTCATTAGATTCATTAGATTCATTAGATTCATTAGATTCATTAGATTCATTAGATTCATTGGATTCATTAGATTCATTAGATTCATTATATTCATTAGATTCTTTAGACTCATTAAATTTATTAGAGTCCTCATTACAATTTGATTCTTAGTATTCATTGTGCTTAATATCTCATTCTTTAGATTCACCAAATTACCTTATTCATCTCTGCATTCGTTTTCTGATTATTTGATTTTTTTTTTACTAAATTAACTGTATTTAATTTACTTTATAGCCAAGCGGTTTTCAAAATTAAATATAATTCTTTTATGACATAAGTACGAATAAAATAATGAAAAATACGCTTAATATTTCACGCGTTTTTTAAAAATAAGGGCGATCATCTGGCAACACTTACCGCAAGCATCGCATAGCCACACAACCGTTCCGTAGTGCTGCCAATAAATCTCACAGTGACGCTGCACGTATTCGTAGTGCTTCAGCGAGAGCAGCAGCGCCATCGTCAGATAAATGATGTCGGTTATCGCCAGGGCCGTGAGATAAATGTTTGTGGTGCAGCGCATACGTTTTCTGTGCTCGCCAGTGTGTGCGTGTGTGTGTGTGCATGTGAATGCGAGTGGATTTGTGTGAGTGCAGGTATGGGTAAATGAATGTGAGAATGAGTAAATGTTGTTTATTAGAGTTTTGTGTGTTTAAAATGTGTGATTGTGTGTGTGTGTCGATGTGTTGATTGTTGCGTGTGCGTGTGTTTTTTGTGGATTGCGCAAAGAAATTTCAACAGCATTAGAATCCAACCAAGGACATTTAGTGGCGCACGAAAAGCAAAAATTTTGTTGTTTCCACCCAGATGATGATGATGATGTTGTTTTTGGTTGGGTTGTTGTTATACGTTGTTATTCGTTGTTGTAGTTGTTACGTGTTTCGATCCATTTCAAGTAATTGCCAACGCGATTGAAATAGAAGAATTGAAAAGAAGAAAGCTTTGAATAAAATATGTCAAGCTTTATATGTTAAAAAAAAAGTTTTTTTTTCTTAAATTTGCCAAATTCAGTTGGCCTTAACTACGGCTTACGTTAAATTTATTATAAGCCTTACGTTTGCTTTTTAGTTTTTTCTAATGGCAGTGGTTTTGAGTTTAAAAATAAAAAAAAAAACTTAAATGGCTCACGTTCTGAAATAAATAAAAAACAACACTGTTAAAAAGAGCTTAAAAAGGCCGCCACTTTCGGCTTATTTTTTCGGAAAGAGTACTCTCGAAAATATAAGATACATTTCTTTGAAATTAATTTTTTTTCAAGGCTTATCACGTCAAATAGATTGAAGAAAAAAGGTAAATAGTTATGCCATTTTGGGTCGACAAGGGCTAAAATGGATTGGAAAGATTCTGTTGTAAATTTTTCCAAATTTTTTTCTTGAATAATTTCTAGTTTTTCACTGGCCACTTTAAGATAATTGAAAAAATTTCATCAATTTGGGTTCAATCTACTCGCAAGTATGTAGAAAATGTGGTCGCGTGATAAGCTTCCAGTTCCTTCCTTCGTGTATAGAAGCATCAACTCATCTAAAAACTCTAAACACTGCCAAACTTTAAAAGCTCAATCAAAAGCACAGTCGTTAGAGCACCACGCCTCAAGCTAATAATTTAAGAATGTCATCAATGGCAACGCCAACGCCAACACTTACCTGGTCAGTACATAAATGCTCACGGAATTTCCCAAGAGTCCGACAACAAAAACGCATGGAACCAATATGCGCTGAACAATATGGCGCACTTCAGCCACATCAGAATCGGTGAAAAGCATTTTTGACGATGGCGGAAATTTGTTTTAATTGTTGTTCGACGAAATTAAAAGTGAGTAAAAACCAATAGATTGGAATAGAGCTCAAGATGGAAAATATTGGTTACGGCAGTGCGAGATTGAAGGTATAAAAGAGAGAGAGAGCGAAAGAAAGCGTAGTACTCCAATTAGAAAATTGTCAAAGATGCTGAAGGCTCTTCTCTCGCACGCATTCAATTAAAAAACCAAGTAACGGCAATTGTAGAAAGTTGTTGTTGTTGTTGTAGGTGCTTTAGAAGGTTTTGCCGTTGAGGGTTTTGTTTTTGATCCTCACGCGCACTCAATTAAAAAAGCAAGTAACAGCAATTGTTGAAAGTTGTTCTTGTTGTAGTTGCTTTTGAATATGTTGCTGTTGAGTTTTTTGTTCTGGGTTGAATTTTTTGCCGTTGTGTCTGTTTTTGAAGTTGTTGCTGTGAAGATTTTTGTTGTCACAAAAGCAAATATCTGCAATATAGCGAAGTTGTTTTCGTTGACGGTATTGCTGTATTGGTTGTTGTTGTTTTTGTTGTTTCTGGATTTTTCTTTTTCTTTTTGATTTTGTTCAGATTATTTGTTGCTGCTATTGTAGTTATGTTGTTGCTTTGGTTGTTGTTATTGTTGTTTTGTTGTTGTTTCTGTTGTTTGTTCAGATTATTTTTTGTTACTATTTTAGTTATGTTCTTGCTTTGGTTGTTGTTATTGTTGTTATGTTGTTGTTTTTGTTGATATTAACTTTTTTATCACCGTGAATTATTTTTTCTTTTATTTTGTTGATATTTGCTGCGTTGTTGTTAATAGCCTCGATGTTGTTCTAACTGTAGTTCTTGTTCTGGCTATAGTTGCTGTTCTGACTATAGTTGTTGTTCCGACTATAGTTGTTATTTTTTTCGGCTGGTCATATTTTAACTGTTGTTGTTGTTGTTGTTGTTGTTGTTGTTGTTGTTGTTGTTGTTGTTGTTGTTGTTGTTGTTGTTGTTGTTGTTGTTGTTGTTGTTGTTGTTGTTGTTGTTGTTGTTGTTGTTGTTTGTTGTTTGTTGTTTGTTGTTTGTTGTTTGCTGTTTGTTGTTTGTTGTTTGTGGTTTGTTGTTTGTTGTTTGTTGTTTGTTTTTTGCTGTTTTTTGTTTGTTGTTTGTTGTGTGTTGTTTGTTGTTTGTTGTTTGTTGTTTGTTGTTTGTTGTTTGTTGTTTGTTGTTTTTTGTTTGTTGCTTGTTGTTTGTTGTTTGTTGTTTTTTGTTTGTTGTTTGTTGTTTGCTGTTTGTTGTTTGTTGTTTGTTGTTTGTTGTTTGTTGTTTGTTGTTTGTTGTTTGTTTTTTGTTGTTTGTTGTTGTTGTTTGTTGTTTGTTGTTTGTTGTTTGTTGTTTGCTGTTTGTTGTTTGTTGTTTGTTGTTTGTTGTTTGTTGTTTGTTGTTTGTTGTTTGTGGTTTGTTGTTTGTGGTTTGTTGTTTGTTGTTTGCTGTTTGTTGTTTGTTGTTTGTTGTTTGTTGTTTGTTTTTTGCTGTTTGTTGTTTGTTGTTTGTTGTTTGCTGTTTGTTGTTTGTTGTTTGTTGTTTGTTGTTTGTTGTTTGTTGTTTGTTGTTTGTTGTTTGTTGTTTGTTGTTTGTTGTTTGTTGTTTGTTGTTTGTTGTTAGTTGTTTGTTGTTTGTTTTTTTTGTTTTTGTTTTTGTTATTGTTGTTGTTGTTGTTGGTGTTGTTGTTGTTGTTGTTGTTGTTGTTGTTGTTGTTGTTGTTGTTGTTGTTGTTGTTGCTGTTGTTGTTGTTGTTGTTGTTGTTGTTGTTGTTGTTGTTGTTGTTGTTGTTGTTGTTGTTTTCGTTGTTGTTGTTTTTGTTGTTTTTGTTGTACTATCAAATTTTAATTGTTATTGTAGTTACTTTTTATTCTTTTAAAATCTTGTTGTTTTGGTTGTTTTTGCAGCCAGTAGTTGTTTTGTTTGTTAGTTGTTCAAAACTACGTTGTCTCCGTTATAGTTGTTTTAGGTGCTGTTGTTGTTTTTCATACAACTAAATGTTGGTCACTTTTTATTTATTCCACTTTGTTGCTTTTGTTGTTGTTTTTTACATAGAAAATTCTTGATTGCATAAAATTCAAATATCTTTTGTTGTTGCCTTTAACTGTGATGACAACAAATTTTCCGTTGTTTCTGCTCTACTTCCTGTAGTCCTTGCTGAAGCTTCTAAGTATGTTGTTGTTGTTGTTGTTGTATCAATAATTGTGTTTGTAATTCGAAAACTGTGGATTGTTGTTTTCAAACTTAAACTACCCATGGAACAATTTCAGTTATTGTTGTTGTTGTTATTATTGTTGTTATTGTTGTGTTAGCTTTCACAGTTGTTGTTCTGATTTTTCCAAAGACAGTATCGTTGCTTATGTTATTGAGTTGTTACTTTCCTCTATGTTGCTGACTTTAAGTAGTTGTTGTTGTTGCATGAATGTGTGCTTCTTTGTCTTCAAATGTTGTTCTCGTTGTTTCCAGCAGAAATACAAGTTTTTTCTTATAGGAGCGACTGCAGATATTGTTGCTGCTGTTATTTTCCGAAAAAATTCTGTTGTTTGGGCCTTAAATTTTCGTGACAGCTATTCTCTGGTTGTTGTTGCTCCAAAACCTTAAATGTCAAAAAAACTATTGTTATTTTGTGGTTATTTTCTCTTTTTTTTATTGTTGTTGTTATTGATTTTTTTTTCATATAAAAAAAAAATTGCTATTTAAAAAATTCTTATTTTAATCATGTCATCAATCATCTATCAGATAAGTCTTTAACTCGGGTTGTAGGGCACGGAATGATTTGAAATTTTGGACTTAAGCTTTTGAGAAGTATATCTTCCCGTATGGTCTTACGTGTAAATTTAAAATTGATAGTCCTTGTGGAACCAAAGTTACAAAAATCTGTATGTGAAAAGTAGCCTTTTCGCTTCCCTACATAGTAATTTTCCCAGCTTCTTTAAAATGGCATTACTCCTGAAGGAAGAGTTTCACAGAAACCATAGACCACTTTTTGAAAACAATACATTATGTTTATTAGTTTCTTAAAAAATAAAAAACAATTTATCCATTATTTATACATGTTTATCTCCAGATTTAAAAAAATATAGTTTTTTTATCTAAATTTATTTTTATTTTTATATAAAATGGAAATCTAAAAGTGTCTGTACTTTGTGTTTTTTTTTACTAACATAAGCTTATTATGTCTGTTTGTAAAATCAAAAGTGACTAGGTTATTCATGACGGTATATCATATTTACTTTTAAATTTTTGTGCAGAACCAAATTGTACCCTCTATAGCCGTCCCACTCATTGGTATTCCATCTTTTAGGCAGCCAAAATTATTTTATTGGGTAAACAGTTTCTAATAATGTATGTTTTTCGATTTTAGATATCCTTAACCCTGTACGACCACTGGGTCATATTGAGCCACCCCAAATTTTTTTGTAGGTGAACATTAAAACCGTTTTGTTGCAATAATATTATTAATTGCTGTTTGTTTACTGATTTTTTTTTATCCTTAACCCCGTGAGAACAATGGGTCATATATGACACACCTATTTTTTTTCAAGTAGATCTTAAACTGTGTTTTGTATAGCAGAAATGATGCCTGTTTTCAGTTTTTTACTTTGTTTAACCTTCTATCGGTCTTGAGTCATATATGACACAAGTGATATTTGTTTTTAGTGTCATTCTATTTTTTGGAAAAATTATTATTTTGATGCTTTGAAATTCGCAAAAATTGCTTGTTTTTAACTGTAAAATTAAAATAAATTGCTTGTAAGTTGTTGGCGAATACATAGCTAATTTGAAGTCTACTTTTGAATTCGATTCGATTATAGCTTGTTTCGTTTCTAAGATAGCGCAAAATGTGTTTAAGTTGTATGGGAGCTACCACGCCCACTTCTTCGATTGTGCCTTAGTTTTGAGGATTATTTAAAAATTACATAACTGACCTCTACTATTGATTTCGTTATTATAGGTTATTTCACTTCCAAGATATAGCCCAAAATGTGTTTAAGTTGTATGGGAGCTCCCACGCCCACTTATCTGATTGCGCCTTAGTTTTGAGGATTGTGTAGAAATTACATAATTGACGTCTACTATTGATTTCGATATTGTAACTTATTTCGTTTCTAAGATATAGCGTAAAATGGTTTTACTTTGCATGGGAGATGCCACGCCCACTCGTCTAAAGTTTCTTAAATACTTTTTTTTGTTCTTTCCTATACCTTAAACATTGAAAACTATAAAAAAATCTACATAATAATTTTCTCCGTCTAAGTTGTATGAAACGAAGCACAGTGTGTCGCTCTTGTCGTTGTTGTTGTTTCAAAACTCTATTTAAAAAAGTGTTGTAGTTATTGTTGTTGTGTAAATTTTTGTTGCTCCGAAATGTGCTATTGGTAAATTTTTTTTGTTGTTGTTGTTATTATTGTCGTAAAAAAATTTCTATTAAAAAATTTGTTGTTGATGTAAAAATTTATGTTGTCCAAAAATAAGCTATTTAGAAATTTGTTGTTATTCTTTTGGTGTTGTTGTAGTTGTGTATTTTTTTTTGTTTTTTTTTTTTTTTTGTTTTTGTTGTTCTCTGTTATTAAACAAAATCTTGTTTACGTTGTTGTTCCTATGTTGCTGTGAAAATTTTTGTCGTTTTTAATATGCTGTTGGAAGTTTTTTTTTGTTGTTTTTTTTTTTTGTTATTTTAATCGGAATTATTGCTCTACCAAAAACAAATCCATTTAAAAAATTGCTGTGTTGTGAACATGTTTCTTGTTCGAAAGAATCTTATTTCAAAATGAATTGTTGTCGCTGATGTTATGTTTGTTGTTGTTGGTATATTTAAGGAAAGTTGTAAGTTTTCCCAAAACTCCTCTGTTCGATTCAACAATTCCTTTAATTTTTGTAGTTGTTCTTGTTGTTACATCAAGAATTGTTTTGTTTTATTTTCCGATGAAATTTTATTTGCATTATTATTATATTAGTTCCTGATATTGTATTTGTTGTTGTTATTTCAAAAACTCTTATCTTAAAATCGATAACCTTATTGTTTTAGATTGTGTTTTCTTTTATTTTTTTTTTTATGTTTTTATATGAAACAATTTTTAGTTCTCTGTTTTTCAATTAAATCTTGTTTACGTTGTTGTCCCTTTTTTGCTGTGATAATTTTTGGTTGTTCTGAAATATTTTAGTTAAACATTGTTTTAGTTGTTCCAAGACAATAAGTATATTTGTTGTTTTTTTAATGGCGTGAAAAAATGCGGCTTACAGGACTGATGCCCGATGAATTTACGCTCGAAAAAAAATAACAAAAAAGCCAGATTTTCCATTTGAAATGGCAATTGAGCCCGAAAGAAAAGAAATTTCACCAAAAAAAAAAAAAAAAAAAAAAAAAAAAAAACCCCAAAAATGTTTGTCAAAATGGCCCAAAAACAAAAACGAAAATTCCCCAAAACAAAAAAAAAATGGAAAACCGCCCAATTTCTTTTCAAAACAAGAAATTTTTTCGGTAAGCAAAAAATTTCAAAAAGTAATAACGACGGCAGAGGCGGAGTTGGAATGACGGGTGAAGCGAGCGATCCGCCGCGAAACGTGTGCTTAGCTGCACCGCGATGCACCCGTTCCGTCGCGATGCGTGTGATCCGCCGCGGTGCAGAGAGCTAGAACGGGCTCAAATATTTCCTTTGACTTGAACTAACTCGAATGCACTCTACTTCTCTCAATCAGTCGGTGCTGAAACTTCAAGCAACAAGGTTTGTGCCTCTTGATCGTGTGTTTTGCACTGCACGAAATGTTTGAGGCATATGAAAATGCGTTATTTGCAGAATAATAATAATAAAAATAATGATAATGATAGTGACAATGATGATCACAATGATTGTGATAATGATAATGATACTGATTAAGATATTGATGACGACAATGAAAATTATAACACAACTCTTTCTTAATACCTGCACAACAATTTTTGTCAGTACTAACACAAGTACAAAAGTTGAAAATTGAAGTAGTATGCGTGTGAACACTAGACATGTGTAACGCTGCGCTGTGTTACGCTATTGAGTTGAAGCACTTAAATGCGTTACTGCGCTAATTCACTTGTTTTAAAAAAAGTAACGCAATAGCGCAAAAATACAAATGACACGCTTAAAGAAAAATGAGAAAATATTTTTGCAGTGAGCTAAAATTGCACAAGTTTTACGTTGCCTTAAACATGGAGGTAAAATGTTCGAAGCGAAGATTGTCGAGAAAGATGCTGTTAAGCATATGAAGCACTGTTGCCAGAACTTTTTTGAGAAAAGCGCAAGATTTAAAAAAATATCGGCCAAAATCGCCCAATGAAAAAAAATCGCCAAAAATCGCCATTTTTTCTAATTTCAATCCGTTACGAATTTTAGTTTTGGTCAAATTCAGGATAGAGAAAATACGTTCCACAAATGCATTAGAATGTGGCAAGGAAAGCAAGATGAGTGCCAACTTACAAATATTGTCAAATATTTTTCCCCCTACTGCTGTCTTAATTTTGTATGCCGATTACCAAAATTCTTCACTTTCAGATGGCACTTTGTTTTTGAAAACATTGCTCCGTGGAAATGCCAACAAAGATTATTATTCGATTTCTGAGGCACGAGCGCGCCTCATACTGTTGCCATACGGCAACAGTTTGCTTTGTGGCTCTGTTTCTAGTTTGGGACACCCCGCTTTTTAACAATACATTTTTAACCGTTTCGGGACGACAGGGATGTTTTTATCCCAGAAAAATTTGAAAAATCATATCTCTGAAAATTCTCACACGATTTGGTTGAAAACCGTCCCAAATCATTATTTATATTCTTCTCTACAAAAAATTTAATATAGCTGTCAATATAACACATCAAGCTTATGTCAAAAGTCATAAATCAGTTCGCGCGGTTTGAGTTGCTAATAAGACCATCGACAAAAGCTCAAAAAACAAGTGTTTTAATTGTGGAAAAAAATGTCATTTAGTAAAGTTTTACTCAAACAGTTGTTATTTAATAGAAGATATAATCGAAAACCAATAAAAAGATATTTTTCTGAATTTGCGGCTAAGGTAAGTTTCGTGGGATAAAATCATCCCAAAACTGTTTATTTGTGGGACGTTAACATCCCAACCGTACTCATTCACATTATTTTTCTTAGAAAGGTATGGACGGAAAACGTAAACTGGCGACTCCAGAAATTGAGGATTTTCTTAATAATTCAAGCAATGATGAGGATGATCCATTTGCTGCTAGTGATTCTTCTTATAGTCCCAGTCAGAAAGGCAGTAGTGCTTTAGAAGAGGAAGAAGACACGGATCATAGTAATGAAGGAATGGAAATTGTTGATGCGAATGAAACTGCAAATGATATTTCCGATGACTCTGACGAAGAAATATTTGAAGTGGAACGTCTGGATGAAGAAATTGTTTCTGATTGGCCAAACAATGTTATAATTTGGTCAAACCCCCTACCAACATTCACACCACGATTTACAGTTAGTGAAGATCGCACCGTTAGCCATGGAGGAATACCTCGAGGATTGAAGCCTGTGGAAATATTTTTCAAGCTGCTGCCTAGAAGTTTTGTTCATCACATTGTTCATTCTACTAATGAAAGGATTGATATTTTCAATAGCAGCCATCCTAAAAACAAACGTGCAAAAACCGATTTCGGCGAAATACTTATATTGCTTGGATGTACCTTTGTTATGTCATATAATCGAGTGCCATCTTTGAAGGACTATTGGTCGAATAGCACGTCATTGGGTAATGCATACATAAAAAAAGCAATGTCCAGAGACCGGTTTTTACACGTTATGTCCAAACTTTATTTTTCTTTCTTATCATTCCAACCTGATCCAAAACCAAAAACTTATTTCGTTGATGATTTGGTAGATTGTCTAAAAAAAAAACTTTCAAAAATATAGATCAGACTCTCCGTTCCAAAGCATTGATGAATCTATGACAAAATTTCTAGGCCGCTCTACGTTGAAGCAGTATATGCCACTAAAACCTGTAAAGAGAGGCATAAAACTATGGATGCGATGCGACAGTTTGACAGGCTATACGTACGATTTTAATATATATTCCGGAAAAGAAGACCATTCCTATCAATCATCCACATTAGGCGAACGCGTTGTCATGAAATTGTCAGCGACTATCAGACACCCTGACACAACGTTGTGCTTTGATCGCTTTTTCACGTCAGCAAAATTAATTAATAATATACCGTTTCCAGCCTTAGGTACTTGTATATCTAACAGAAAAAATTGACCAACTTTTACAGAGAAACTAAGCAGAGGAGAATATGTCTTCAAGAGCAATTCGTCTGGTACTTTGGCAGTGGTTTGGCAAGACACAAAACAGGTTATGCTGCTTAGCAACTGCCATAAAGCTTCAGTGGACACTGTTACAAGAAAACAGAAGGATGGCAAAAAAATAGATATAACATGTCCGGATATTGTAAAAACGTACAGAAATCTAATGGGTGGCGTAGATTTGGCGGACAAAATGAGTACGTTGTATGAACTTGACCGGAAGTCAAAGAAATGGTGGCGAAAAGTTTTCTTTCGGCTTATGATGACATGCGCTGTCAATGCGTGGATAATCCATGCGGAAACAAATCATCCACGGCAAAAAAGAGAACCATTTTTGGGATTTTTAGTGGAGCTTTCCGAATCTCTCATTGACGAAGGAAGCAAGCAAGCGAAAATACGACGCAAAGTTCGAACAGGACCCCTCAGCACTATGAAAAAACGTATCAAACAAAATCTGGGGGACAATTTACCAACACGAACAAACAAGCGACAACGGTGCGTAAATTGTACTAAAAACGGAAAAGAAAGTCGCACAAATCAGCTTTGCATTGCCTGCAACTTGGCGTTTTGTAAAAAATGTTTCACACCTTGCCATAGAAACTAATTAAAATAATTTTATGCTACAATAAATATTATAAAAGAATAAAATAAATTGAAATAACGTAAAATATATTCTAATTTTATTATTCAAATTTTGCTTTTCAGGTGTGTTTGGGATGTTTTTGTCCCAGGACGATATCTCCTTTTCGGAACGTCCTAAAAATATATTATGAAATTACTTTTCTTAAAACAACATTAGGAGACTATATCTAAACTCTTTTTTAAGATTGATGGCCACAAAAGTTCTCGTCCCGAAACGGTTAATAATATATTGAAATGTGATGAAAAAGAAGAAAAAATCAAAAATACCAAAAATTAATTTTTATGACATGTTTTTCAAGGTTATTCCGAGCGAACTCATGAGCGCGACCACGCGGCCACGCGACTTCAAAAAAGAGCAAATTAAAAAATTATATTTTTAAATATTTCCGAGAATTTTCTAAAGCCAAAGGCAATTAAATATAAAAATACGAATGTAAGAGATTTTATTTACATTTTTAGTTAGAAAATATATGCGATATTTTTGAATATTTCTAAAAATTTTTGTTGTATCTATTAGGAAAGCAATACGGCTTTCAAACTTCATACTCAGCTTATTTTAGTCAAAAACTGACGCTGAACGAAGTTTGGAATGTTTGGCATTGCCAGGGCTAATTTTGCACTGAAAGGGTTAACGTATTACGCTGATACAGTGAACTGAGCTTGGGTTAATGTATTAGCATAGCATTTTTTCCACGTTACCAATCTCAAGTTGTTTTTTTTTTACTATAATCTAAATAACGCATCTTAAGTATTTGTGTTTGTATATTTTTACTTTTTCCTATTAATTTATTCACTACTTAATTTAAAAGTACAAACTTTCATGTTATTTTATAAACATAATTTATTTTATCTGGCATCATTATTATCTTGAATATGATTTTAATAAAAATATGAAAAATGAATGACATTTTCATTTTTTAATCTTTTTCAATTCAAACTGCGCTGAGCACATTTTCTTGCTAAATGTTAAGCGGCACTACTTTTTGTTTTGCGCTAAAGCTAAATATTGCGCTAAAAAAAAAATAGCGCAGTAACCCAAAATCGCAGGAATTTGTATTTGCTTCAAGTACAGTTTTTTCTGTAGATTTGCATTGCATTTAAGGTACATGAAATCAAACTAACATCCAACTTCCAACTTGCCTTGCATACCAGAAATGTGTATGTACATATTGTTTGATATCTAATATTCATGTTGAACAGCATGCAGTCATGCTTAAAATATAAAATTTGTACATTTTTGGTTAATGCTAGAAATATGCTATTTGTTCAGTAATACTTCATATTAATTAAATAATTAAATGAATTCATAAGCAACATGAGTCTTTCGATAGATATATTGTTTCAGGATTTTCTAATTGATTTCATTTATGTTTAATAAGTGAAGACAATATCCGCTTAGCTCAACTTAATACTTCACCACAAAGCTCACCGCATTCAACAAATTGAATCGCGCTATCCATTTCACGAACAGCCTGCGCTGGTCTTGATAATAGATACAGATATCATAGCATTTCAAAATGCTTCATGGCGCAATTGCGTTAGCACATTACGTTGATACAGTAAACTGCGCTGGGATCTGTGTAGCAGCGCAGCATATTTTACTGCATTACCCATGTCTAGTGAACACCACTGAACAATGATGCAATTACATGGTAAGCTCATATTAAGATGGCTGCTCAATTGAGAAATTTTGCAACAACAAAGCTGTAGAAGCTACAAACGTCAAACGACAAAAGCAACAACAACATTTAAAAAAAAAATAAATTAATAAATTACTGGCCATTTCAGCCCTTGAAAGGACTTTGACCTAGCTTCTTATGTTCAATTGTGTTGTGCGTGTTATTAAGTTTGTACACAATTGACCGAGAAAGGGACCTACATGTTTAACGCCGACTCCGAACGGCGATGAACGTAATGTTCTTATTCTCAAGAAGCTTTACATGGCATTTGATTACTCTCTGAGGTTTGCCATTGTCTGCAGAGAGGTGGCGGCCGTACAGAAAAATTATTTTAATTCAAATAATTTTCTGTCGCTGCTGGGGATCGAACCTGGGTCTCCAGTACAACAACATTTAGAAAAACTAAAAATGACCAAGTGATTTTGACAACTAGCGCACTCTCAGTCCAATATGAGCCTACCTTGTAATTGTATCATGCACTGAACTAATTTCTTGTTAAAATTTATTCACCAATCAAAATTTTAGTCGTGGTGACTTCTCTTAATATTTTTCAACGAAAAAAATATGTCAAAAATGTGGCTCACACCACTTTTGAACTCAAGGCCACGGATGCCACTTGAAAATAAAATATGTGACCAAAATTGAAAATTAAAGTGACCAAATGCAGTAAAAAGTGACCAAAACATTATAAATGTAGTACATGCACACAAAATTATAATTTTCTATATTTTTAATTTATGTATAGATGGGGGAAATTAGGGGATAGATCCCCCTTTGATAGAATTTTTTTGCACTGGTTCACAAAATAGTCTAAAGTGACAATGGCAGAAGAAATTTATTATGTGGGCTACGGCTTAAAATTATAAATTTCATCTTCTGGCAAAATTTGAAGACTCGCTGTTTAATATTTCCATACAATACAAATGGTTGGTTGCATATTTCTGGCTTTATTGCTTGCATATTTGCATCCCTTGTGTATTTCCTTGTGTATTTTTTGCTAAAGGTGGTGGACAAGGGTCTCAACCATTGCAAGCACTTGTCAGAATAAAGTTCGACAACTGGAAGAAGACAATATTGGTCTTTTCTCAAGGTTTTTAGTCTAGATGCACTTATTCGCACTTTTCTATGCACTTATCATAATTGTTTTCTCTGAAATGAAATTTAATAATTAAATAGATGTAAAAATGTCTGCTCAATTAGGAGTTTCTTATTGCTATATTTTGCTATAATTGGTGCCTGATTTTTATAACTTTTATAATTTTATTACACTTACCAAGAACATAAGACGAAGGCCTATTACAAATGGCATTCGATATGTGCATGAATCAAATGGCAGACATATTTTACGCGAAAATTTTCTAAAATTTGTACCGGCAGTTTCAAACACAGGTTAAGTTTTTTACTTTTTTTTTGACACATCACATACATACGTAACCTGGACGTTTCATTCGTGAGCGATCAAGGATACGACGGGGCAAGCAATATGTCTCTCTGCTAAACACGAAGATATACTAAACGGATTAAATATACTAAAGGATTATTACCCCTCTTTGAAGTTACAGAAATTGATAAATAAACTGAAGAATTTAAAAAACCGTTAACTTTTACGGTAAATTTTTTGACGTTAGTACTTCTAAAGTTTTTAAAGTGTTGGAAATGTGGAAAGTATATCTGAATCATAGAGGATCATTTTCCAAACATATACGTGCTATTTTAGCTGCCAGTGTCCACAAGCACGTCTGAGGGTACCATTTCGGCTTTGAAGAGGATAAAAACAATCCAAAGAAGATAAAAACAATATATTTCTTTATTAACAAAATATTTGTAATAACTTATATTTTACCAATGTACGGCCGATTTAATGGTTTAACAGCACTGGCGATTCATTGAGGAATAGTTATATCGGCTGAAGAAATTCTTGAATAAGCAAACAGTTCAATCCAGCTGGATTTTTCGCTTTAATAACATTAACAAAAAATATAAAAATAAAAGTTCAACTTTTTTTAAATTTTTACAAAATTTCTTTATGTATGTTTGTCACGACAATAAATTTCATCCCTTCCCATTGCAAAAAAGCTATCTACGCCACTGGTTTCATGCAATTAATTTTTGAGAACATCAAATTATTTTTTCATTTCTTTATAAATTTCATTTCCTTCTTAATTTCATTACTTTATAAAAAGTGACCAGTTGTAGAAAAAAATGACCAAGTGACCAAGTGAAACAAAAATGACCAAATTTGGACACAAATGACCAAAGTGGCAACCGTGCTCAAGGCCTCGTATGCGGGTATGGGCACCACTACATTTAAAGCTTTTGTGTTGTTTCTGTGTTTGTATTTTGTCTTTGATTTGTTGTTGCGTTTTTGCGTTTTATGCTGCTACATAAACCTTTGCTCTCAATTCTTCCTCTCAGCGCTTCAAGAGCGCTCTCTGCCCATAGCTGCTCATATGTCTTCGTTGATTCGATGCAATATTTTTAGAATAAAATTGAGATCTACATATTCGCCCTAAGAATTAATTATTAATTCATACATAATTTTTTCCTAAGAATGAATGCCCGATTTTTTATGGAGAATTTCGGGCTTGTGTACATTTTTTAAGGGCGTAAGTTCATCGGGCGTAAATTCCGTGAGCAAAAAAGGCTTTAGTAATGTTTTTCTTAAATATCCTAATAAAAAATGTTTGTTGTTATATTTGCTTTGTCGTCGTTCGGTATTTGTTCTGTATTTGTTCTGTATTTGTTCTGTATTTGTTCTGTATTTGTATTTGTTCTATGTTTGTTGTTGTTACGTTCGTTTTTGTTGCTGTTGTTGTTGCTGCCGTTCTGTTTTTTTTTAGTAATAAATGTTGTTGATGTTCATTTTGTTGCTGTTTTTATTTTATTAAGAACGTTTCAATTCTTGTCGTTTCAAAAAGTTTTGTTTTTGTTAAAAATAATTGTATTTGTAATAAACTCACGCTTTTTTGTTGTTTAATAAAAATTTCTCTTGTGCTTCAAAGTTTCTGTTTGTTTCATTGCGTTGCATTCATCGCGGTCTTTATGACAGCTTTTGCTGTCGTTGTTTTTGTTGCCACTTTTACCCCCAAAAATTTGTTGTTATCCTTTTACAGCGATGATTGTTTTATGCCCAAATTTATTGAAAATATTTTTTGTTCCGGTTATTTTTTGCTTCACTTGTTGTTGTTGTTGTTGTTGTTGCTGTGCTAATGATTTTTTGTTGTTTGTGTTGCTTTAGCTGCTATTATTGTCAATAAAAACATTTCATAACAACAACTATGCGGCGCTTCCAATTCAATTGCTGACAATTTTTATTGCTGTGGAGTATAGATTGTTGTTGTTATTGTTGTTTCTAGCTAAGCGTTGTTTTGAGGTTTATTGTTATGGCTGCTCTTTAACAGTTACTCTCGCTTCACATAACAGTGTTCAAAAACAATAACAGTACATGTTCATTTCCGGTTGCTTAGTTGTTGCTGTTATTGTTGGGCGGTTTTTAGTTATTGTTGTTGTTTGAAAAAATAATCAACATATTTTTTTTGGAGGCCATAAAAATTGTTATTTTCTATGTATTGCAATGTTCTTATTTCAGCTCGAATTCCGGCAATTATTACAAACATTTTAAATACACTCAATGTTTTGTTGTTGTTGTTATTTTTGATGTTTCTGTTACTTTTGTTGTTGTTTTAAACTGAAAGTAAAATAATAATAAATCATTTAAATAAATGAATAAAATTTTTATGAGCTGCTCAAAAAGTCATTAAAAAATCAATAGGTAAGATTTTCTGATACACATGTCTGTATGTCTGTGTGTATGTAAGGAAATACTAAATATATTTGTTGTTGTTATTGTTGCTTTTTTCTTTAACAAATTTTTCGCGTAAACAAACAATAAAACTCTTAAAACAAAACAATAAAAAATAATTTAAATACAAGCACATGTGTTGTTTATTTTTGGTACAAAAGAACACAGTGAGCGAAATGATTATAGTTGCAGCAAGGATTTATAGCATTTAAAAAGTTATCTCTTATGTAAATATTTTCTAAAACAAATATTTATAAATATATTATAAACATTTCTTTATTATTTTCGGGATTTTATTCAAATTTCTAATGTCTGCTAAAAGCCTTTCATTGCATTAAACTGTCTATTGGACTTTGTCTTTGTTTAAACAGCTCTAATTTATGACAGGCAAAATAGACAAAAAATTTACTTTCATTCTATAAAAAAACATTTTTTTTTTAATTTATGATCTCCCATGGAATGATGCATTAGTTTCCTGTTAGTTTGCAATTAAATCAAAATTTATGGATAAACATTTTGAAAACTTTCTGGCCACCTTGCTTTATATTTTTTAATTTTTATTTCAACATGTGGTTGTATAAATATGTAAACGTAAAGTTGTTTATTCAGCGAAAGATATAGAGATATATCAATATTCAATAGAGTAATAAACATCAAAGAGTAACATTTTAGTATTATTTTTAATGTTGAAATTTTAATGAACTGTAGTTAAATAGCGGAATAAATAAATGTAGTCAAAGGGAACAATAAAAATTGGAAATTTTAAAATATGTTTTGAAGTAAAAATCATTAGAAAGATCTTCAATATTTTGAAGTAAATATAATTTAGGGGCCCCGGTAGTCTAGGAGTCACACGCTTGACCGCCATCCGGTTGTACGGTCTATTCTTTCTGCTCTAACCTTTCTGCTTTCTTTCTGCACTAAGGGAAATAACGCATATTAGCATTATCCACGCCTCAGTATAAATTTTATTTAAATATTTACGTGGATAAATCAAATGTTTTCCTTACAACTCGTTTTTTTCCCGTATTTGAATTTTATTTATACCACACACGTAGACACATATTCCATACAAGCAAGCAGCAACAGCATCGCACACGTACACACATATTCCGACAAGCAGCAACAGCATCGCACTCTGTTCCTGCAGTTTATTTCTTGCAGTTGCAGGTTTCTTATAGTTCTCATTTAGTTATTGTTGCAAGGGTAATATAGCTTGCAAGTTTGGCCAAGAAATGAAATGATGTAGGGTGTGGAGTGACAACTTGATATTTATTCACAAATATCTTGTACCGGTTATCATTTACCTACATATTTTGCTTATAATTTTCTGTCACCTTTTTCTTCCTCTAGTTTATGCTGTTTTTGGCATTTGGTGCCCTAATATTGTACCAACTGTCAAAACTAGTATAAATTAGAGAACGAAAAAAGTGAAACAGAGAATAAATAATACAGGCAAATGGCATTTGATGGACGCAATATGAAGAAAATAATGCTATAAAACCATTAATGTCATATTCAATTTAAATATGTTGTTTTTTAAATTCAATATTTTTACATAAATTTTATTTAAATACGATAGTTTTTCGTGCATAACTTTAATATATTTTTTATTAATTCTGTTTAAATATTTAAATATTTTATTTAATTAAAACAGTATTCAAATAAATTTTAAATATTTACGTAGTCGATTAATGCAAATGCGTTATTGGTTCAAAAATGACTGGCTTTTTTGATAAATTCAAAAAGTTTTTTGATATATTTAATATTTTTTCTCTTAGTGTGCACTTCTTTATCCCGTCTCCTTTTGTCAGCTTAGAGAAAGTAGGCCTCAATTAACATTTTTTAATAATTTTCACTAGTGTGGCAAGCGTAAAAGGATGCATAATAAAATGGCAACTCATACTGAACATTTTGACAGCTAAGTGTCAATGGTAACTTTGACAGCTGCGGAAACATAACAATTTAAAAAACCTATTATTGATATCTGGTCATCCTTTATAAATAGCAGACCTCGTATAAGAAAAAAACAAAAAAAAACTAAATTTGCATTGTTTGCAACTCAAGAAAAAAAGTGATAAGAAAATTTTAAAAATTTCAATTAATTTCTTATCTATAAATTCGTTTGTTTTCAAGCATCGAATTTTGGTGTACAAGGTTAAGATCTGAAGATGATCCTTGTGGCCTTCTTAACTTAATTGCATTATTTTAAAATAGAAAATACTCAAAAATTTATTTAATGCTAAGTCTGTCTTGAATGTAATATTCACACAGGGTGACAATTTAAGCGTCTTTTGAAATAATTGCAAAAATTCCAAGAAATTTTTTCAAGGTCACATTTTATACTGTGGGGCCGTAGTTGATTTTCTTTAACTCCTAAACTAAGTCAAAGTTTGATTTAAGATTTTTTTTTTTGTTTAATTTTTTTTTTTTTTTTTTTTTTGATTTTGGTAAAATTTTTGCAAATTTAATGTCCTTTAAAATTATTAAACATTATTGCTCCCTAATATTATTGCTCCCTAAAAAACCAGTTTATCTCGGAAATTTTGGGCAATATAATTTTTATTACTTCCATTACCAAATTTTATCATCTTATTTAAAACTTGACAGAACATCATAAAAAAAAAACCTACCCTTCTATCAAAAATCGCCAAGTTTTTAAAAAACATTCACAGACTTGTATCAAAATGACTTTATAGGGGAACTTTAAAGACACGCAGATCTTTTTATTACATTTATTTTTTTACATTTTCCTAAAGCTCTAATTCTCAAGAATATGTGGTTCAAATCAAGTCGATATCTCAAAAAATAACAAAGTTATAGCCTAGTGAGTGAACCGCATTCGAGAGAGACTTTGGCAATGAGAGATTAAGAATAAATCTTTCCAATGTTGATACTTTGGGCTCTTTACGACTATTGGTTCAAGATAGGGGTGGGCAAAATTACACGTATGGGCATTTTGCCCGTACGTGTATTTTGGTTGCCCACTGCTTGCTTCACGGGCGACAGCATTGCTTCACAAATTCGATGGTAAAGGAAACGAGGGACATGGTCAAATATAATGAGATACAGCGTAAGAAGAGCGTAATATAGATTATTATATAGAATTGTGCTCATTGCACTCAGAGCAGTTCATAATCAATGTTGCATGCCATTTATATAAAAAAAGGCCGTTTTATAGTTTTACTATTTAATATTTTGAATTTAATCATGTTTATATCTTGATAACATCTTATGTCCAACACTTGCTTTTAAGTATTTACGCGTAAAATAAAAGTATAAATTTATTATGGTGATTCAGTTCTAAAAAAATATTAGTTAAGAATATGTTAGGAGACAGATGTAGAATTATAATGGTTGTATGCTCTTGCGAAACCCTTATAAATATGCCAAGAAGTTGTTTCTGCAAAGCGATTTTATAGCTGCTGGTAGTAATTTAAAAAAAAAAACTCCCTTTTAATATGCGATCCTCTTAATATCCTAAATATGCAACACTTACTTTTCACAACAGCATGCTCTCGCTCTTACACTAAGGGAAATAACGCATTTTAGCATTATCCACGCCTCAGTATAAATTTTATTTAAATATTTACGTGGATAAATCAAATGTTTTCCTTACAACTCGTTTTTTTCCCGTATTTGAATTTTATTTATACCACACACCTACACACACATTCCATACAGCGGCCAAGCAGCCGCCAAGCAGCAGCAGCGTCGCACTCTGTTCCTGCAGTTATTTCTTGCCGTTGCAGGTTCTTATAGTTCTCGTTTAGTTTGTGTTACAAGGATAATATATAATGCACGTTTGGTCAATATGATTTGTGATTGCGATGGGTGATGTGTGCGATGATGAATTTATGTAGGGTGGAGTGACAACTCGATATTTTCTCAAAAATATCTTGCAACGGTTGTCACTTACCTGCATATTTGCTTCATACTTTTTCTTACTTTTTCTTCCTCTTTTCTTCCTCTTTTCTTCTTCTTTTCTTCCTCTTTTCTTCCTCGTTTCTTCCTCCTCTTCAACTTAAATATGTTGTTTTTTAAAATCAATATTTTTATATAAATTTTCTTTAAATGCGATAGTTTAATTTTCAAATAGTAAATATTTGAAAGATATTTAAATATATTCGTGCATAATTTTAATATATTTTTTATTAATTTTATTTTAAATATTTTAAAATTTTATTTAATTAAAAAAGTATTTAAATAAATTTTAAATATTTACGTAGTCGGTTTAAGTAAATGCGTTATTGGTGCAAAAATGACTCGCTTTTTGGATAAATTAAAAAAGTTTTTGGATAAATTTAATATTTTTTTCCCTTAGTGTACGGTTTCTATAAAGCACACTGAAAACAAAGTAGTGCTAAAGTGGTTTTTGCAGAAATCTTATAAGTATTAGAGATTTTTTTCTTTGCTCTGATTTATACTGCGAAATGAAATAAATGTGTAGTGGATGGATTATAAAAATTAAACACACTGACAGATGGATAAAATGAAATAAAGATAAGCAAACGGACATGTAAAAAGCTGAAAACAATCAAAATTTTAAATTTTGGTTTGTATATCTCGGCGAAAAGTGCACAAAATTTTATAATGGGACGGCGATGGGTTAATTGGAAAATAATAAATGAAAATAAAAAAAAAACAAAAAATGTCATACAAGGCTAGATTTGTTTTTTGAAACAAAGAAATTGTTATAGATCTTGAATGTTTTTAACAAAAATAAAAAAAACTAAATCTGACTTCATGGTCGATGATTTATAATTAGTCGTATTTTGAAAAAAAAAATGTATACACAAAAAACTACTGCAATAAAAAAATTATACAGTTTGATACAGAAGCATCAAATATTTTGCATGCATGTAATTTTGTACAGTGTACAATTTTTCGACATCTATTCAAGGAACAGGCCAGCGCAGATATTATCTGCTTGACGTTCGCTTGAACACTGAAGCTTTCCTCGTTCTGTACTTGAGATGAATACAGTGATGTGATTTGGTGGGATTTCGGGCTCATTTAGGGATATTTGGCCTATTTGAGAACGTGTGGGATTTCGGATGTTTACGTGGGATTTTCTACTGTGTCATAATTTTTTAAAGTGTAAATTCTTAGCAAAACTGGTTGGTATCACTTTTTTGTAATCTTTCAAAATTTTTCGTTTAATTGGTGTTTCATTGATTCTAAATATGTAATAAAGGGATATGTATATTCAAGAGGATTACAGTAAATGAAAACAAGATCCTCATTTAAAAACAAAAATTTTGTTGCAGTTTAATTTTCATGCAACGAAAGAAATTTACGATTACTTCATGCACTTAAGAGAGTTTTTTTAAAAAACGCAGTGTTTAATTTTAGGTATTTTTTTTTTCTGTGGAAAATTTGTTATATTTATTGAAGAACTTTATAATGTACATTATTAAACTATAAAATTATTATAATGTTAAAAAATGTAGGGGAGAATGCCCACCTACTAAACACGTTTTGTTTGGAGGCTATACCTTTGGCTTAAAACTTAATTTTTCAGAACTCTTGGTTTCATTTGGAAGCTAAGTTCAATAACTAACAAGAATTTTAATCAGAATTTAAAATTTTCAAAAGATATAATTTTGGCAATCTATCTAACAAAAGTCTCGAAATCGACCGCTGAAAACAATCGGCCCAGCTACTAAACATCTTAAACAAATCGTTGAAAAAAAATTAGAAAATGAAGTAAAAACACTAATTTTTGAGAGTTTATAAAAAGTTTATTCTATCAATAATTCACAATGACTCACTGAACTTTGAAAAATAGAGATTTCAATTTCTTTGATGGCTGCAGCCATCGCATCAGAATTTATATTCGTTCTTCTTTTCACTTTTTTTAAGGCGACGGCTTTTACTAATTCCTAACACTATTTTCAATCCTATAAATGTCACCTTTTTACTGGAAATCTGTTCGGAAGGTGGGCCAACGTTTTGTTCAGTAGGTGGGCAGGCACGCCATCATGACATGACGTGAAATATTTTTTTCCATTTCTCAATATTATTTGATTGCTCGTCGAATTGTGAAAAATAAACATTAAATATAGAATTCTACTCATATTCACCTTTTTTATCGACAAGAAACACTCTGAAATTCACTAAATAGAGATGAACTATATTTGCTCAGCTTCGTTTTATTCAAATATTTTATTTCTCAACGGCCGTGGGGCTAAAGCAGTACGCGCATTCATCTCAATGATTTATCAAAACTGAACATTCAATGAGATGTTACTGCGAAACTTTACACATTGGAGCATCATACAGACGTCAGAACTCGCAGTGTTCAGTAGTAGGTGGGCCTGTTCAGTAGGTGGGCATCCTTATTTCTTTTCAAAAATTGCATAAAAAATCGTTATTGGTATAAAGATTTGGGTGGGATTTTTTGTGGGTTTTTCGTGTCATTTTGATGGGATAAACAGGTCTAAATCGGGATGTGATCGGGATTTTTTACTAAATCAGAATCACATCACTGGATGAATACATATTTTTCTGCACTAACGCAATCTCAAGTGCGCTCTTGTGATTGCATATTGTGAGAGGATTACAGAGAGGATTTTCCATTCCGCAATCCGATTCACGCCCAAATTCATCAGGCAATTGATACTGATACTGATGATACTGATTCATTTTCTATATCTGTTTTGGAATTGCGCATGCAACTACAAGCTGCTCATATAATCGATTTGTTCACCAACCGCAAGAGATCACTTTGCGAAGTTGTAAGGCAGGGACCTAAGCGATTCAAACTTGCAGAGATCACCACTCTGTCCGATCATTATGTCGGCAAAGGTGAAACGGGACGTAGGGTTGTATTTTCTGCTCCAAACAACACAAAAACCATCGAATCAAGGATATATAACTTTTGCCAAAAATCATTTGGCTTCGCCAATGATCGAAATTGCTTCAAAATTTTTCATAAGAAAATGAAATTTCAATGTATTGATCCAAAATGCAAAGAAATTAATTTTTATTTCAAATATATCAACTCTTCAACAATATTAAATAATAACGTTAACGACCATTGGGACGTAGAGGTAATCAGATTTGATGATCGCGTAGATAGTCAAAATAGACTATTTTTTTTATGTTATTTTTGTTAGAAAGTCGAAGGTTGCCCGCAACTTTTCCAAAAATTTTGTACCTGTAGCTCTACGCAACCCCAAAATATTGTAGCAAGAAGAAGTGGCAGAAAAAGTATAGCTTTTTCGACTTTGGGGTGGTCTGGTAGGCAAATATATGAATCGATCCTTGAAAATTAAGTATTTTCTGAAAGCGGCATTCGTTTCCTTTTAAATGATGCCTTGTAAAAAAAAATCGATTGCATAGTTTCTCCAGGAAAACTTCGAAAGGAAAAGGGTCACAGGTGTCCCAGTGGTTATCAAACGGTTAATCTAGAAATGTAATGTGTGTGAAGTGCTCTGCAAGTTTTCCGTTCAAAAAGCGAATTTTAGAAATAAATTTCCACGATTTGTAAAGGTTATTCCAGTGTAATACTTTGTATGGTAACATATTTCTCAAAGTATAGTAAAAATAAATGTCAACCACATGTGTTTCCTTTGACAACAGTTTTGACAACTCAGAGGAAATTCTATACCTCTAAAATAAAACACCCTTTATGGTTATTATTATAATTATTGTTGGGATTTGCACTGCGACCTTAAGTTCTATTGTGCCCCATCATGGACCTATTTTTTTAATGAAAAACTTTGGTTTTGCTTGTGAAATTTTTTTATTTAATCCATTAGAATTTATTCCATCAAGTTCAGAAAATGATATCGAGCCAGTGGCCGCCGCCATTTTATGGCATTTTCCATCACTCTTGCCAGAACTGCGGGCGACAGGTTCTCAGATTTTTTGGCGAATATTCTCCTTAAGAGCTTGAAAAGTCTGAGGCTTGTTGACGTACACCCGCAACTTTGAAAAACCCCATAAAAAGAATTCTGAAGCGGTTAAATCGGATGATCTGGGCGGCCAGTGCAAATCACTAAAACAAGATATTAATCGACCTGGAAATGCTTCCTTCAGAATATCGGTTGTCACTCGAGCAGTGTGCGCCGTTGCACCGTCCTTATTGGAACCACATGTTCTCCAGTACCAATTCATCCAATTAGGTTAGGTTAGGTTGACGTGGCTGTCTCCTATGAGACACACTTAGGCCAGTTTGGCCCGATGTGATACCAGGGGTTAATTATTTCCACTCCATCTGAACCAGTTGGAGCTATTTATGAAGCTTTGTATTGGGTAGACCGAAGTTTTTGAGAGTTCGTCTAGATCACTGTAGAACCAGTTACCTAGGAAGAGTTGGCGCTTTCTGGCCAGCGCTGGGCATGTGCAGAGAAGGTGTGTTGTGGATTCAACCTCCTCCTCATCTCTGCAACTTCTGCAGAAGTCGTAATGGGGAATATTCAGTCTTCAGGCATGGTTTCCAATCAGGCAGTGTCCTGTTAGAACGCCTATTACGATATTTATTTGGTCCCTTCTAAGGGATATTAGTTCTTTTGAGCGTCTCAAGTTCAGTGTTGGCCAAACTTGACGCGTTATACTGCATGTACTACCCGTTGACCACCTGATGTTGGTGTTTTCAAGGGATAGCTCATTTATCAGTAGCTTACATGTTGCGAGAGGTATTCCAATTTGTTCCTTATCTGTCGATAAGGTTTTGATGGTACCGTTTCTAGCGAGTTCGTCTGCTTTGCAGTTACCTTGGAAGTCTCTATGTCCGGGGATCCAGCATAGGAATATATTGAGCTGCTCTGCCATCTCGTTTAGAGATCTGCGGCAACTTAGGACTGTTTTTGATGTTATTTCAACAGATTCCAGGGCTTTCAAAGCGACTTGACTATCAGATAGAATGCAAATATCTTTTGCTAATATTTCGTTCATCTGAAGCCAAGTAACTGCTTTATGTATGGCAGTGACTTCCGCTTGGAAGACACTGCAGTGGTCGGGGAGCCTAAAGGCATGGTTAATGTTTAGAGATTCAGAGTAGACTCCTCCCCCTACTTTGCCATCTAGTTTTGATCCATCAGTGTAGATTCTAGTGGCATTGTTTGGTGGAGGGCTTCCAATCTCCCATTCGTATCTGGAGGGGATTGATACATCAAACTTTTTGTGGAATAAAAGTTTTTGAGTGATGTAGTCTATGTTCTTGGGTATTTGAGGAGTGAGTTTCCTGGTGTCAGAGTGTCCTATTGTGCCCTCTTTCCATTGGAAAGTGGCTTGTAGACGGATCGCTGTGTTTGCAGCTATTCGTTTTGTTAGGTTATCTAGCGGAGTTAGATCGAGCATAGTATCGAGTGCGTCAGTAGGAGTGGTTCTTAGCGCTCCACTGATGCACAGCTCTGCTGACCGTTGAACTTTGCGAAGTATATTGAGGTGTGTTTGTTTGTTTAGTGCTAGCCACCAGACTAAACAATATTGGCCTAATAACAGCTGTATAAAGCCAGTGAGTTACCCTAGGTTGTAATCCCCATTTGCTACCCACTGCTTTCTTACATGTGTATAGGGCTATATTGGCTTTTTGGCTCTCTCGAGCAGGTTGGGTTTCCAATTTAGTTTCCCATCTAAAATGAGACCCAGGTATTTTGCTTGATCTGAGAAGTTTAGTCTTGTATTTCCCAGTTTTGGAGGACTGATAGTGGGCAAGTTGTGTTGTCTGGTAAAGATCACTAACTCGGTTTTATCGGGGTTAACGCTAGGTCCACAGCCGGTAACCCAGTTTGCGAGAGTGTTAAGACAATTTTGCATAATATCTCGGAGGGTGGACACATATTTACCTGAGGTGACGATAACAACATCGTCGGCGTAGGCTATCACCCTGCACCCCTCTCGTTCTAGTTTACCCAGTAGTTCATTTACCACTAGGTTCCAGAGTAGAGGCGAGAGAACTCTTCCCTGAGGTGTTCCCCTTGGTACAGATCAATTCAATTCAATTCAAAAAATACAATTCATCCAATTCAGAAAGAAACAATTCGGTTATCATGGCTCTGTAGCGCACGCCGTCCACAGTCGTCGTTTAGCCCGCGACGTTCTCAATAAAAAAAAATGGCCCGATGACTCCTCCAGCGGAATCAGCACACCACGCAGTAACTTTGAGCGGGTGTAATAGTTATTCGTGGGTGATCCACGGATTTTCGTTGCTCCAGAAACGATTATTTTCATTATTCACGTAGCCGCAAAGATGGAAATGAGCCTCTTCGCTCATAATAATTTTCGATGAAAAATCTTACACCTCTCCGTTGAGATTCAGAATGGCTTGAGCGTAGGTTGCACGCGGTTGGCGGTCATAGGCTGACAGCTGATGCACTGTCTGCACTTTGTAAGAGAACATCTTCAAATCTTTCACCAAAATTATTCGTAGGGACCGCCGACTAATGCCCAATTGCGTGGCACGGCGTCTGGTCGATGTTCCGGACTCTTCTTCGACATCTTGAGTAACAGCAGCTATATTCTCAGCAGAATGGCTGATTTGGGGCCAGTCAGCCTTGGGCAGATCTCGTGTTGGCCCAGTCTCTTCAAGGCGAGTGGCCAAAGGCCGCAGTGTTTGTCCAGTTGGTGTCGGACGGCTAGGAAATCTGCGACGAAATTCACGCTGCACCAACACAACCAACAAATTGTTGTGCAAAAAAATGGAAAGAATTATTCCGCGTTCTTGCAGAGTAAACCGATTCATGGCTTGTCAATTTGTATTCTGCGTTTGTTTACTTCACAAATGTCAGAACCGATTTGACATATGGCGGCATTTGCAAAAGTTATAGGGTGTTCCAATAGTGTGATTATTTTTGCCCCACCTTGTATTATGTGGTAACCCAGATATTTATGTCAAGTTTGAATAAGTTGGGGACCTAGAATGTGCATAGCAGATTCTTCGTCCTCCTTGCAAAACCTACATTCATGAGTCCTGTCATGATTCTTTGATCATTCTTTGTAAGCTTCAAGCATTCTTTGAATCTCTTCAGGTCGTAGGGCCCTAAGAGTAGTTTAGAGCGCTTTAACCCTGGTAAGTTTCTCCAGTATTTTTCCTTTTGTTTTCTTCCCCATTCTTAACTGAAAGAGAGAACATTTCTTTGCCTATCCCGCAGAATCGTTTCGGACCAAAAAGGGGATTTAATGCTTCTTTCTTTATCAATTCTTCCACAATTTCGTTTCTTCTATGCCTTTGTGTCCCATAGAATCCAGACCCGGTTTTGTAGCCAAAGCGTATTAAGTTTGTCAAGACACTCCATCACCAGTTTTGAGGTTACCTGATGAGATTTCAGTGCCTTGATAGCCGCTTGACTGTAGAGGACTGAAGAGGATAGCTTTGTCTTGGTTCCGGTATTTACGCTTTAGGTTAAAATATACGCACCTGTCTATCGGTAGAATAAAACACCCTTTATTATAGAGAACTTTAATAGGAAATATTCCGCTTTTCTCAAAACATCTAACCTCGAATTTTGAACATCACAGAGTAATGGTGAAACTTTTTTACTTTAAATGTTGCATTATATAATAAATGAGAAAAATCTGCATCATAAAACACAAAAAAAAAGGAAAATTTATGTAAAAATATGGCAACTCTTCAACCAGTGTGTATCTGTCACATGCTCTATCAAAGTTGTGCAATTCAATGACTGTCGAATGCGTTCCACCGAAGTGCGTGTTTCGTGTTGCGTTTTCTTTTTCAAACTTGTTGTAGTTGTACTTGTTATCTGAAATTTTGTTGTTCTTGTTATTGTTGTTGTTGTTTTTGTTTTTATTTTTGTTTTTGTTGCTACACTAGTCGCAGCTTTTGTTGTTATTGAAGTTGACTATGCACTAAAATTGCATTTTGCGGTTGTGAAGACATTTCCGCCTCGCAAAATACATTTAACCGGAAACCGGTGCGCATTACCAACACATACTCGTAAGTAAAGCAAATAAATACAAAAGCTTCAACCAAAAACTCAGTTCTCTAGAAAACATGCATATTAGAGCAGAGAAAATGAGAGAGAGAGAGAGAGAGACACAGCTCACGGCAGTAACAGACAGGTATGGAATATAACGACAACAGCTACACAACAAGCAGCAGCAGTAGTAACACGAAGAAGAACAAGAATAAAAACCACAGAAGAAATATAAACAGATTATTTATGCAAATAATGCACACAAGCAGACTGACACAAATGCATAGAAACACACACACACACACTAACTAACATGCATGCAAATAGCTGGATATCAACACTAATACACTTACGAAATGCCACTGCATAAAATATGCAAGAAAACCAAAGCACAACAGAAACAAAAAAAAAACAAAAAACAAAAACAAAAAGCAAAAACAAAACGAAAAAAGGTAGAAAACAAACGATTTTGCATTTTATGAAAAATTCATAGAGTTGGTGACAGCAAGTTAGACAGACAGTTGAACAGACAGAACAGGACAGGCCAGGGTGAGCGCGAGCGATAAGCAGAGCTTGTGAGCAATAAGCAGCAATAGCACAGCAGCAGCAGCAATAGACAGCCAAACAGACAGACAGACAGACAGGTGCACGAGCACACTTTGTCATTGCAATGAAATGGGGAATTTATTAAAGCCGCATTCAAAATCCTTGCATGTCCTGTTGCCTTATTTTTCTTTTTTTTTCTCATTGCTTTGTTAGATTGTACTAAATATTCCTTGCATAATTTATATAGTTGAGCTTCTTGCTCCGCTCATGCATGTTGGTGCATTCAATTTTGTTCTGGATTATTTTTCTGCAATTTATTGTTTTCTCAACATGCCGACATTTTCCCATACAAATATTGCACCTTTTACTGTGTGTTTTTGTTTTCTTCACTTTTTTGCTTTTCAAATTTTTGCTTTAAATATTTTTTGCAATCATTTTGCAATCCTCATGTCATGGTAGGTTGAACTCTGTTCTAGCTTCTCGAGAATAGAGGAATTTAAGTGAATATGCATTTATTACTTAACATCAATAATATCAATACGTCCATAGGGGAAGACGACGAAGTCCCATAGGAAAAGCCTTTTTCTTCAAAGAAAACAGTTTTCTTCAAAACCTCTTTTAGATTTCTGTTAAATCGTGCAAATATCTAGTAAATGAGATTTTCGGATGAAAAAAAGGTAAACTTTTGTTGTGAGAAGACCTTTTAACGAAAATGCAACGGCGTTGCATGAAGTTATTACTCACTGAGGAAAGGAGCAACAATAAATCAAATGGCACGAGTCATGATTGATACCTTAGTCAAAAAAACGTTGCCATATTATTAGATAACAATAACGATAACGATAACGATAACGATAACAATAACGATAACGATAACTATGAAGAGATCGATAACAATAACGAAAACGTATTTATACTGCAACAGAAACGGCAACGATAGCAATAACGATAAAACAATAACAATACTAATAACGATAGCGATAACTATGAGGATATCGATAACAATAACAAAATCGTATTTATAACGCAACAGATAACGATAACGACAACTGTAACGATAACGACAGATATATTGATAACGATAACGATAATGTTAACGATAGCGATAACGATAACGATAAAAATTACGATAGCGATAACGATAACGTAAACGATAACAACAACTAATTTAATAACGATAACAACAACGATAATGGAAACGTATTTATAGTGCAACAGTAACAATAACGATAACGACGACAAAAACGATAACGATAGGGATAATGATAACGACAACGATTACGAATTCAATAACGATAACAATAACTTTAGTGATAACGAAAACAATAACAACGATAATAACGATAACATTAACGTATTTATAGCGCAACAGTAACGATACCGATAACGATTAGAATTACGACAAGGATAAAAACAACGATAACGATAACCATAACGATAACGATAAGAATTACAATAACGATAACGGTAACGACAACGATAATGATTACGATAACCAAAACTATAACGGAAACGTTTTTACAGTGCAACAGTAACAATAACGATAACAATAACAAAAACGATATCGATAACAATAATGATAACGACAACAATAACTATAAAATAACTATATCGATAACGATAAAAATGACAATGACGATAACTTTAACGTTTTGATAGCGCAACAGTAACGATAACGATAATGATAACGATAACGATAAGAATCACGATAACAATTGCGATAACTATAACGATAACAACAACGACAATGATAAAGATAACAGTAACAAGAACGGCAACGATAAATATAACGATAACTATAAAGATAACGTGGCGTAGTTGGTTAAAGTGCGTGGCCGCTATGTCAACGAACCTGGAGACCCAGGTTCGAACCCCAGCAGCGACAGAAAATTATTTGAATTAAAATAATTTTTCTGTACGGCCGCCACCTCTCTGCAGACAATGGCAAACCTCAGAGAGTAATCAAAATGCCATGTAAAGCTTCTTTAGAATAAGAACATTCCGTTCATCGCCGTTCGGAGTCGGCGTTAAGCCTTAAGGTCCATTTCTCGGTCAATTGTGTACAAACTTAATAACACGCACAACACAATTGATCATAAGAAGGTAGGTCCTTTCAAGGGCTGAAATGGCCAGTTATTTCTTTTTTTTTTTTTATAAAGATAACGATACAGATAACGATTACGATAGCGAAAACGATATTGATAACTATAACGATAACGATAATAATAAGGATAACTATAACGATAACGATAACGATAACGATACCGATAACGATAACAATAATGATAACGATAACGACAACTATAATGATAACGATAACGATAACTATAACGATAACTATAACGATAATGATAACGGTAACGATAACGATAACGAAACCGATAACGATAACAATAATGATAATAATAACGATAACTATAACGATAATTTTAACGATAACGATAACAATAACAATACCTATAACGATAATAATAACGATAACGATATTGATAACGATAATGATAACAATAACGATACCGATAACGATAACAATAATGATAACGATAACGATAACGACAACTATAACGATAACGATAACGCTAACGATAACGATAACGATAACGATAACGATAACAATAATGATAACAAAAACTACAACGAAAACAATAACAAAAAACTGGTAAGGAGTTGATTATCATCAGCTTGGTCGAAGTTAAAATACTACGAAGTCTACACGCATACGAAGTCTACACGCAAAGAAATTTTTCTTTTATCGATGCTATAAAATTCACCAACTACACTTCGTTTGCGAGTTGTATTTTCCGCAAACGAATATTCAGTTGGCATCAACTTAAAAATATATCTTCTGTATCGCAAGCTATTTCGATCATTATTATTTATTATATTAATTATCTTTCTCCCTTTGTCCGTCCGTCTTCTTATGGATTGGACTCATTCCACCTCTGTAGCTATCTCCGTTTGCGTATTAAACAAATTACCAACTTACTTCTATAGTAACAATTTGTCCAAGAAGTAACTATGAACTATAAGCGTTGTGTTTATACAACGAAGGGAAAAACAAACAAAGTTTTCAGTTGGGAAAATCATATTTTTCAATTGCTGCAATTAAAAATTCACTCGCGTTTATGAAAAACGAAATTAATTTCCTGAAACTGAATGACGCGTTTCTCGCATCTGACTATTATTATGAAAACTGTTGAAGCGTTTGTAAATAACGATTTCAAGCACGACAAACGAAGTTCGCTTGCGGCAAACTCGCAATAAACTTTTTTTTCTGAATTTTGACGTCTCCCAATTACATTTTTAAATTGCAGTATTTACACTATTTGAAAATGTGCTTTTCTATGTTTTTTCCAAGGAATTTCAAGGAATTGATTGATAAGCTTAAATTTCTTTTTAAATCAACCATTCGCGAGTCTCCAGTACAAAAATTACTCAAAAATGCACAAAAATGCAATTTAGAGATCGCCCAAATTGGTTCAGACCAAATAAAAAAAAATTTGTCGAATTTTTACTGATTTCAACTTAATGATGACGCATGGTTTTCATCCAACTTAGCTCTTATTTTCGAATTTGATCTTCCTTTTCTAAAAATGAGCTTGTTAAAAAATTTCATTTTGAAAGACGCACAGGCAGACATACATGGCTAAATCGACTGCGGTGGTGATGCTGATCAAAAATATATGCACTTTTTTATACCTACTCTAAGGGAAATAACGCATATTAACATTATTCATGCTGTGAAAACATTTTATTTAAATATTTATGTGGATAAATCAAATATTTTCCTTACAACTCGTTTTTTCAGTATTTAAATTTTTTATACCACATACCTATTCCATACAGCTTGAATAGCCGACAAACAGAAACAACATCGCACTCTGTTCCTGCAGTTTATCAATGATGTTTTTAGAATTAAGATTCTTGCTTTCAATTTCTTATAGTTCTCTTTTGGTTTTTGTTACGAAAATTATATAGCTTAGATGTTTAGCCAAGATTTTTCTTTTTTATTCTTTTTTTTTAAGTCTCCACAAACGGTTTCTGTCGGATTAAGGTGCGGTGATTGACTTGACCAGCTAACCAAGTTGATATTTTCGCTTTCAAACCAGTCCTTTATGAGTTTGGAGGTATGTATTGCATCGTTATCCTACTGGAACGTCCAAATAAACGTCATATTTTCCTCAGCATATGGTAACATGGTATGCTCCAATATATTCTCACACGCAAATCTGTCCATGGTATCATTTATTTGATGTATGGGACCCACCCAATACCAACAAATACAGCCATATTACCATAATATTACCACCTCCATACTTTACGATTTTTTTTTTTTTTTTTTTTTTTGTAAAGCGGACGTGACATTTCTTTCCTCTTGGGCGAACATTCCTTATTATATCATTAGAAAGTGCACTTATTTTTGTTTCGTTGCTCCATAAAATATTTTGCCACTTTTACACTCCTTCAGATCCTGACCAAAATACTTTTCTGGCAATTCTTCCAGGTAGATTCACCCTTTGTAGTCTTATACGAACAGTCTGGAGGACACGATACAGTCGTAATCTGCCACATTCACTCTTGATGATGAAATGGGTCCTTCTTGGAAAGACCAACAATGCGGTTGTATGGGACGTTTTTTAGTCTGTCACAAATTTTCCTGGTAGCTTTTGATTTGAGGGCATTTACAGCAAAATTGAATGACCTCCCTTATGATTTGGTAATCATTCACAGGATGAAACCTTCGCCTCTAAGTTTAATTGCTAATCGTCGTTCCTCCAGAGTACAATGGTTATTTCGGCCCATCTTACTTATATATTTCGTTGCAAAAATATTGCTAACATACTCTAGCAACTTACCCTTTCTAAAACATTTACCACGATCGCTTCAAAGAGTAAAAAAATCAAACCCAATTTGGTGTGTTTAAAAAAAAAATTCGGAGAATCACATTATTTTTATGTTTGTACTGTTGCCATATCAATTACATATTGTTTTGTGTCAAATATTTGTAGAAGGGTGTTTCACAAAATAAAAAAAAACTAATTGAAAATGTTGTTACGACATGTAGCTATTACTATGACCACGTGCGTATATTGCCTTTCAAAATTAAAAGTCTGGCAATTCTCGTTTCAGCAGATGTATGGTCCAATGACTCCGCCTGATCAAAATCCACACTTTGACTGCAACACTTTTCACACTGCTGTGGATTAATCTTTGCACCAAAACCCAAATGCACCAATTTTTCTTGTTCACTAAAGCGATCATCCAAAAATGTGCTTCATCATTGCATATGATTTTTTATGTGCTATTGAATTAAAATGTGCTTCATTATTAAGATGTGTTTTTTATCTGCTATTGAAGCTGTTCAACGCCACCTCTGCCTTCACCACAACGATGTTGAACTGCACAACTACTTAAATCGACAGAAGCAGAAGAAATAAAGCTTTGTCGATTAAAGCAA
This sequence comes from Pherbina coryleti, assembly GCA_943735915.1. Classification (NCBI taxonomy): domain Eukaryota; kingdom Metazoa; phylum Arthropoda; class Insecta; order Diptera; family Sciomyzidae; genus Pherbina; species Pherbina coryleti. The sequence goes on along the minus strand of OX030951.1, from coordinate 126,503,649 downwards.
GTGGCAACCCTGTGTGTGTTCATAAGTGGGTGTAATAGCTTGGTTTTGTGACACTACACCGCAGTGCATAATAATCAGCAAGTAATTTAATGCTGTTTTCCAAAAAAAGCAAATTTATACAAAAAACGAAAAAATAATAATAATAACAATGAACACATAACAAAAGTGCAAATCAAACAACAAACAATCAACAACGCAGTCAAACTTTATCGTTAATAAGCACACGTAGCGACATATTAATTTATTTTTGTTGTACTGTGTGAAGTGATGAATGAGGTTGACAACGTTGCCAACTGAATTAAATTGTTAATATAATTTAATTATATTTATTTCAATGTGTTTGTTTGTATGCATGTATACAACGTGTACACATACACACACGCACACACACATACACACGAACAGCACATTCATACTTAAGGTTTTTTATGTGTATTTTCGTTGCGAGAGCAACGAAACACATCACTTTAGAGCTTGGGCTGTGATGTGGGCACACTTAAGCCACTTGAAGCGTGTTAATTAAGTCTGTGTGCGGCATTAAAGCGAATTCTATCTCTCTCTCTCTCTCACACGCACACCCACAGCACATGACGAAGGACACTTAAAAAAATAAATATTTTAAGTGATTTGCGTAGTTTAATTAAGAAGACTTAGCAATGCTTACGCCAAATGCCGAATTCTCTAGCAAGAATGGCAAGAATTTTAACAAATTCCTTTGAAATAGAGGCTTACTTCCTTAAAGGCACCAAATACTTGAAATCAAGGTGCGTGAGAATATATCCAGATGTTTATAAGAAGCACAGCTTTAAATAAGCTTTGAAATTGTATTTGAAAGGAATAGTTTAAGCTTTTCCATAGAATTGAGTAGAATTTAACAGAGCTTTTTAAAAAGAAATTTATGATAAATAATTTTTTATGTGGAAAAGAATTAACTTTAATTTTTAACTAAAAATATATTTTTTAGGTTTATATAAACTCAATTCAAAAGCTTTCTTTAGCTTTTGGTTCTGAGTGATACAATACAAAATTCTTTAACTCGAAAAATTGTCAATTATAAAAAAAATGATTTTTTCTTAAGCTTTTGAAATCCGATCCGTCTTTAAAAAATTTGGAAAGGTCCAAGTCCAAGCCCAAGTCAAAGTCCAAGTCCAACTCCGAGTCCAAGTCCATGTCCAAGTACAGGTCTAAGTCCAAGTCCAATTCCAATTCCAAGTCCAAGTCCAAGTCCAAGTCCAAGTCCAAGTCCAAGTCCAAGTCCAAGTCCAAGTCCAAGTCCAAGTCCAAGTCCAAGTCCAAGTCCAAGTCCAAGTCCAAGTCCAAGTCAAAGTCCAAGTCCTAGTCCAAGTCCAAGTCCAATTCCAAGTCCAAGTTCAAGTCCAAGTCCAAGTCCAAGTCCAAGTTCAAGTCCAAGTTCAATTCCAAGTCCAAGTTTAAGTCAAAGCCAATCTTCATAACCATCTCTATGTCCCTGTCTATGTCTATAACCCAGTCCAACTCCAAGTCCAAGTCCAAGTCAAAGTCCATTTTGATCTCCATGTCTATGTCCAAGTCCATGTCCATGTCCATGTCTTTGTCTATGTCTATGTCTATGTCTGTGTCTATGTCTATTTCTATGTCTATGTCTATGTCTATGTCTATGTCTATGTCTATGTCTATGTCTATGTCTGTGTCTATGTCTATGTCTATGTCCAAGTACAAGTCCAAGTCCAAGTCAAAGTCCAGGTCCATGTTCAAGTCCAAGTCCAACTCCAAATCCACGTCATAATAACAAAGTCAAGTAAAATTGGTTCAAAAGCGGAGTTAGAACAACAGTAAAAAGAATCATTTTCTTTGAAATAAAAATAAGCTTCAAAAAGTACTTCGTGGGTTGCCTTTTAAGTATTGAGCCTAACAATGAAATATAGTGGATAATCAGTGAAAACGCTTTTTTATTTTTCAAAATATTTTCCAAGAAGATCAATACACTTCTGCTTTCGGTTGAACCAATTTTCGAAACAGTTTTGCCACTCGGAAGTTGGTATCTCCGAAACCAGGTTTTTAAAGCCCCAACGGCCTGTACAGGCGTAGAAAAACGGGCTCGTCACGCATTTTTTTCTTAATGTGAGGGAACAAGTAGAAGTCATTGGGTGCCAAGTTGGGACTGTAAGGCGAATGACTCATCAATTCCACGTTTTGAGTGCTCAAAAACTCTCTTGTTTGAACTAAAGTGTGGGAACTGGCATTGTCATGATGGGGTTTGATCTTTCCTCATTGGTTTTCCTCAATTCACTGAAAATTTCCCGTAAACAAATGGTTGGGTAGCATTCAACATTAACAGTTCTTCGTTTCCCGGATTGTACTATAATTGCGACGTGATCGGTTTTTCTGAAAAAACTGGCAACAATTTGCTGGGATGTGCTTCATCCGCGTACAACTTTAGTCGGGTTTAGTACACTTTGAAATACACAAACAGTGTATTGCTACTTTGTTTCGGGCTCAGAGGTGTAGATCCATGATTCGTCACCTGTGGTGATGTCGTAGACGTGTTTCGAACCATACCCACTGTATTTTTTTCAGCAATTCCTTGCACTATTAAATTGGTTTTAAGCAACCATTAAATTGTGGGGTTGTATCCATTGTATTCAATGGGAACAAATCTTTCTCACACCTAAATGCTCATGTGAAATCGAATGTATGCTAGTCTCACTAATGCCCAAGAAAGACTCCATTTCACAATATGTCACATGCCAACACATCACAACCTTCTTAGACGACATTCACAAAATTCGTCTTAGAGAGAACGACGACCATGCTTGAACTCACTGAATCAGCATTTTACACTCACTAGGTGTGGTGCTTCATCACCAAAAGTCGAACTAAGTTGATCGGTGAATACTTTTCTTGTGTAATCCATGTCGAATATCGTTAAAAATCATCACCTGATGTGTTACGTGTTACGTGATGGGCTCACGTGTGAATTCCATTTCTTTTGCTGAAATACAAATTTTCAAACCACTATAAACAACACAATAGAGCTTGAAAAGAATCAAAACCCGAACAGAATCAAAAATCGTTGCGACCGACGATCCTCTCTGGTCGTCAATCGCAGAGAAAACGTCCAGAATTAAACGATTGCGACTGACGATTCAGGGTTGCTTTTATTTAGTATATTTTTTTTATTTTTTTCTATTTCATTTCAATGAATTGGTCTTTTTAATTGTATTAATACAACACACACAAAGAAGAAAAGTCACGACATAATAGTTAAAAACTTAAGAAATGGCTTTGAACATACCCCATTTCTAGCAAAAATATGGCAACATTAATAGCACTCAGAGGGAAAATTGCCGGTCGCAAGAAAAAATAGAATAGATTCTAAGAGCCTGAACAGAACCAAAACGGCTGTCGGTTGGCGGTCTTCTCTCGGAGAAATCCGCTGAGAACACGTCCAGAATAGGAGCGGTTGTCGGATAAGCGTTTCTTTTCGTTGTGTGAATGGTACAAATGCAACAAACACACATACAAAACGAAACGTCAGCTCATGGAATGCAACACACATACACAAAACGAAACGTCTTCTCATGGTAAAAATTAAGAAATAGCACTGAACACAGCCAATGGTTAGCTAAAATATGGCAACACTTACGCCACTCAAAGAGAGATCTGCCAGCCGTCAGAGAAAAAATAGAATTGATCTATTCTGACGTTTTTTCGTCGCGGATTTTTACAGCCATTCAATTTTTGACATCTGCATAGATTTTCATGCATTTTGTTGCACAGCGCACATGACAACCGACAGCCGCTTTGGTTCACTTCGGGCTCTAATTGTGCGATATATCGTTGTGGCAGACGACCAGCGATTTCATTCTGGACGTGTTCATACATTTTCATACATTCTATTGCTTTATGATGTCGTCAACGATTCTGTTCGGGCTCTCAAAGCGATTAGCGATTGGCGATATTTTCAAGCAATAGAATGCATGAAAATGTATGAATCAAATCGCTGGTCGTCAATCACGACGAACATTCGCCAAATTAGAATCTACTATATTTTTCTGTGGCAACCTGGCGATCCTCTCTTTGAGTGGTTTCATAGTTGAATAAATAAGGTTGTCTCGTGGCTGATCGTACTCTCTTCTCAGTACCCATAATTGTCAAAATCAATGAAAAGCAACAACAACAACTTCAACGGCTTTTCATGTTATTAATTTTCGTTTTCAGATTTTGTATGAGCTGTCAACTTCGATTTGACATTTATGGGAACTCGCTCTCACCCATGCGACAACCTTATTTATTCAACCATGAGTGGTTTCATGATATTTTTAACATGATAAGTGTTGATATATTATTCTTAATGATGTGTACGTTCAGTGCTATTTTAGTTTTATTGTCTTCTGACATATTTTGTCTGTGTTTATGATTTCTGCATGTCAATTATGCATGCAAAAAACAAAATATTTTGGCAGTTCAGTCTGAAAAGTTCGCAAATCGCTAATCGCTTTCATTCTGGACGTATTCTGAGTGATTGGCGAGAAGTGAGGATCGCCAATTGCTGATCGGGCTCATAATAAGCATGTAATGAATAAGCACATTTGCATCAAAATCTTGTGAGAAAAAATGTCGAATTTTCGAATGAAACTGTCAAAATTCATCTAACAATGCTTAGTGTTGCCGAGGCGTAAGACTTAAAAGGCAGCCTACGTATTGAATTTAAAAAAGTCGCTACAATGCATTATGATTGAAGTCAAAATCGATGAGAATCAAAAAATAGCTAAGTTGAAGTAATACTCAAAGTCTGGTTTAAGATAAGATTCCACTGCAGAGTCATTTCTAGAGTCCAGGTCAGATTTCAATCGCAACTTTATTCAGAATTCAGTCCAGAGTCCAATCCAGAGTCCAGTCGAGAGTCCAGTCTACAGTCCAGTCCAGAGTACAGTCCAGAGTACAGTCCAGAGTCCAGTCTAGATTCCAGTCTTGAGTTTAGTCCAGAATCCAGTCCCGAAGCCAATCCACAGCCGACCTTAGTTCGATCCAGTCCAGAGTCCAGCCCAGAGTCCAGCCCAGAGTCCAGTCGAGAGTCCAGTCTAGATTCTAGTCTCAAGTTTAGTCCAGAGTCCAATCCCAAAGCCAATCCACAGTCGTCCTTAGTTCAGTCAAGTCTAGGCTTGGGCATTTTAGTTCATCACAAAGATCGCTCTTTTTAGTTCAATCGTATGTAATGAACTAGTTCGTTCATTGAGTTCTTTTATTTCGTTCGTTCATTTAGTTCTTTCGTTCATTTATTTCTTTTAGTTCGTTCGTTCTTTTAGTTCGTTAGTTATTATAGTTCATTCGTTATTTTAGTTCGCTAGGTCTTTTAGTTCGTTTGGACAAAGCAAGGACGCAAACCATAGTTTGGTAAATTTAATTATTTTTAGTAATTATTAGTTGCTCTCGTTCGTTTTTTTGCTACTCGCTGCAAAATCAATTGAACTAAAATGAACTAAAAGAACGAGAAACAATGAACTAGTTCACATAGTTTATGAGTGGGAATCATTCAATTGAACTAGTTCGTTCAACTACCCAAGCCTAGTCCAGTCCAGAATTCAGTAGAATCCAGAGTTCAGTTGAGAGTTCAGTTCCGAGGACAATCCACAATCCAGTGCAGAGTTCAGCTCAGAGTTCAGTCCAGAGTTTAGTAAAGAGTTCAGTCCAGTGTTCAATTCAGAGTCCATTCCAGAGTGTTAACTTTGCACTTTTTTTTCATAAATATTTAAAAAATGTTATCTTTAGTGTACGTGGCTAATTTGAGGTTTATTATTTGGCGGTGTTTTGACATGTATGTGTGTGCGTGTCAGTGTGTGTATTATTGTTGATAAAGTAAATCTGCTTGTATGCGTGCGTGCTTTTGATATTGGATTAATTCACAATTAGCTGCTATTTAAAATAATTTTAATTATTTAAGCACACACAGCACGCAAGGCAGGCACACCACATAATTTTAGACTTTTCTCACGTATTTTATGCAAATTTACTGCAATTCATGATGATTTTTTATTTTTATTTGTAGCAATGTGTGTGGAGAAGGTCTTTTGTGGATTAGGTGGCAGCTTGTTGACGGCTTTTGCTTGATTGTTTATATGAGGCGGGTTTGTGGCAAGGTGTGCAGTATCTGTGCAAATGAAGAGGCATACTTTTAGGCATAACATTTCAGTGAGATTCAAGTGAGATTTTTTATAAAGCTGTATAAACATAACTTCATCAACAAAATTAACAAAATTATGAGGTGTCACACAACTTTTCAAACAAAATAATGTCATCAACAAAATGATGAACTGTCATAGAACTTTTCTCTCATTTTGCTGCTCTTACTGATTAAGTCTTTGGTCGCTTCAAAACTTTAAATTAAAAAATTGATTAAGTTGTATGTTATAAAACCAGCTGTGAATTATAAGATTTACGAAAAAAAACCCACAGCAAGTATTGTTCAGTTATTAAAGGTCGTAAGCAATCTTAACTTCTTCGAATGTAAATGCTTGCCACCCAAATTAAACTGTCACTCAAAATAAAAAAGAAAAACATTATCTCCCTTATTTACCATATTTAATGCAAATTCAAGCATTAAACTGACAACAAACGTCAACCTGAGGGCAGTGCCCAATCTGCGTAAAAAGAGAACTTAAGTGACAGCAGCAAGGCCAAGGGTCAGAGTGAGACGACACTACAAGAGGCAGCTCTCGACAAGCCAAGTGAGCGCACGATACTCATTAGTCAAAAAGAAGGAAAAAAAAAAGAGTTGAAAGTCATAAGAGTCAAAAAAGCTGCAAGAAAAGAATACGCATCAAAGTGAAACACGTTGCAAGGGCAAACAACGAGGCAAGAAAAATGTCTACTTCATGATTTATGAGCCAAAAAGAGGTCAAAAACTCAAAATGCTACGAAGCACAAATATATGCTATTAAAAAAGTTTGACAATAAAAGGCAGACAAATTGCAAAGTTTAATAAAAAATCCTGCAAAAAGATATGAGATAAGAAACCACACAATTGTTACTTATTCGCTAAAATATAAAAGTAAAAACCCTTAAATAAGAGCTATTAAAATGTCACCATTTGAAAAACTTGCAAAAAAAATATATAAAAAAACATGCATGATACTCAACATGCACACCTTAAACAATATGGCAGCTGTTGAGTGGACATTTTTCACAACAATAACAACATAATAGCCAACTTTATAACAATGTCAGCATGATAAGATGTTCCGTGGAGCCAGCATCAACAATTTAAAGTCATGACATGACTACTAAAAAAGAAAAAACTTTGTTTTTTAGTGCATGTCAACACAGCTGCTTTATTAGCTTAGAGAGAGTGAGCGGGAGAGCAAAGTATAGAAATCCACTGAAAGTACATACTTTATATATATAATGTCCTATACATGACATCTCCTATAGATATGGATAGTTGGCAAATATGTCAAGAAATAAAATTTTATTTAGAAAACATTATAGCCGGAACACATTATAGGCAACGACGGCAACATAGCGACATTTTTCCGAGTTTTTTACATGCTTTTTTTATGGAGAAGCATTTTGTTGTATTGTCGCAACGTCATAGCTTCATTACAACAATGTTGCCGTCGTCGGTATAAATCAATTTCTAATTTGAAGAGCAACAAGCATAAAATTTACTTATTTCCTCAGGTTTTATTTACATTTTGGTAGCAACTTACATGACGCTGCCACGTACAAAATAATCAAGTCGCCAAACATATTACTAGAGGTATTCACGATTGTGTATTTTTGATAAATTTGATATTTGTAGTAAATTTGATTAAATTACAAAAACAAAATGCACAGTGTTCAAAATACAACCCTGAAGCAAAGATACAACGAAGAAACCCTATTGTATTCTAAGTAAATTTCGGTATGTAAAGAGTGATTTTTTAAGTGCCTGATAACTTTTTTTTTAAAAAAAACGCATAAAATTTGCAAAATCTCATCGGTTCTTTATTTTAAACGTTATATTGGTCCATGACATTTACTTTTTGAACATAATTTCATTTAAATGTTGACCGCGGCTGCGTCTTAGGTGGTCCATTCGGAAAGTCCAATTTTGGGCAACTTTTTCGAGCATTTCGGCCGGAATAGCCCGAATTTCTTCGGAAATGTTGTCTTCCAAAGCTGGAATAGTTGCTGGCTTATTTCTGTAGACTTTAGACTTGACGTAGCCCCACAAAAAATAGTCTAAAGGCGTCAAATCGCATGATCTTGGTGGCCAACTTACCGGTCCATTTCTTGAGATTAATTGTTCTCCGAAGTTTTCCCTCAAAATGGCCATAGAATCGCGAGATGTGTGGCATGTAGCGCCATCTTGTTGAAACCACATGTCAACCAAGTTCAGTTCTTCCATTTTTGGCAACAAAAAGTTTGTTAGCATCGAACGATAGCGATCACCATTCACCGTAACGTTGCGTCCAACAGCATCTTTGAAAAAATACGGTCCAATGATTCCACCAGCGTAAAAACCACACCAAACAGTGCATTTTTCGGGATGCATGGCCAGTTCTTGAACGGCTTCTGGTTGCTCTTCACTCCAAATGCGGCAATTTTGCTTATTTACGTAGCCATTCAACCAGAAATGAGCCTCATCGCTGAACAAAATTTGTCGATAAAACACATTTCAAACCGAACACTGATTTTGGTAATAAAATTCAATGATTTGCAAGCGTTGCTCGTTAGTAAGTCTATTCATGATGAAATGTCAAAGCATACTGAGCATCTTTCTCTTTGACACCATGTCTGAAATCCCACGTGATCTGTCAAATACTAATGCATGAAAATCATAACCTCAAAAAAATCACCCTTTATTTGATCATCTGATCGCAAAAATCATTTCTACTCAACCTGGAGGAAACTACCGGTTGAAGAGTAAGATTATTTAATAAAAATTAATGTAATTTAGTGTTTCTTTTGAATTTTTTTTTTTATTTTCTACAGTTAAATGATTGGATTGCAGAGTCCAAGTGGAGTGGTGAAGAAGGGAGAATACGAACCGGAAACTTTTTTAATTTAAAAAAATACAAATTAGGTATCTATATATTCCATCAAATTAATAAACACACAGATCATTTCCACTTAGATCTTCAATTTAAGTTTGAGCCTCATCCACAGTAAAATTGATTATTTTTGTCTTTTCCAAACAAAAGAAAATACACAAATTAGCTGCTTTTAAAAATACAAGACTTTATTCGTTCACAATAAGTTGTAAATATTGTAAATTTTGTAAAAATTAATCACAAATACACTACATCGTGAATACCCCTATTAATTTCTCAATAAACGAAGTGTCTTAATGTTCATGGTGTAATAAACAAGATGTAATCGCTCAATGATCTTGTTGTTAGATCTTTTTGTCAAGATTATGAATGAGTGAATGAGGCAAAAAGATGATTTTGTATAGTTTGACATCTCATGTATTTAATTTTTTAAAAGAGTGGTAAAAACCACCTTGTTTATTACACCATGGTTATGTTATTGTGGTGTTCAATCTGTTCAGACTATTAAGAAGGCTGGACGAAAAGATAGATAGGATAGGTGTAGGTGATGCACGGAACACATTGACGACGACAACGACATTACAACATCTGTCAAATTTTTTTTACATGCTTTTCTTATGGAGGTGAATGTGGTGAAAAAGTCGCGGCGACACAGAAATGTTGTTGACGTCGGTATAGAATTATTTCAAATATAAGGGTTTGTGTATGAGTGAATGAAACAATCGTATAATATTTCCAGATTGTTGATTCTTTCTTCACGTCGCGTCGTAAAGTCGTGTAGTCGTCAATGTGTTCAGTGCATGAAGTTTAGGCATTTTTTTCAAATTTTTTGAAGATAGATCTTAATATTCAACGATGCAGTTATATGTTCAAGTCTTACAATGTTTAAAAAAACAAATCTCATTTAAGAACATTAATGTTCTCTCAAGGACTTCCAAGACCAAGCCCAAGTTAACATATACCTTACTCGTTTTTTTTTTCTTCTTTTTGCTTTTATATATTTTCGTTTTCGAACTTGGGATTATTTTGCATTGTGTCAAAAAAATATCACACATTTCTACAAGTCAAATGATTGACTTTGCAATAAAAAAATAAAATATTTATCTTAAACTAGTTCGTTAATGAATCATTAATGATACTTTTTTGTCAATAAGAGAGTTTGACACAATCACAACCAGTGGCGGATCTGCATAAGGGCTGAAAGGGCTTTAACCCCCCCTTGGAGAATTTTTTGGGAAAAAATGAAAAAAAGTCCAAAAAGACGTTTCAGAACCTTGGTTAAATGCAGATCTCAGATACGTGAGAAACCAGAGAAACAGAATTTACAAACTCCTCAAAAGCACTGCGCATGTAAGCGAAGAAATGAGGCTCAAATATGATGAGCTATCGAAAGAATTTTCTTTCAAATCAGAAGTAGCTTACAAGTTTTACACAAACTTAATTGGAGAAAAAATTGTCCAGGACCCTAAAACATTTTTTGACTTTGTCAATTTGAAGCGAAAATCAGCCGGTTACCCTTCATCCATGTATAAAGGTAATGTTACCTCTTCCAACCCTCAGGAAATATGTAACCTCTTTGCGGATCATTTTAAGGAGGTATTTTGTCCAACAACTACTCAGTCTGATGTTTTTCTCTCCACTCCGAATGCGCAACACATGGTTGAAAACTTCAGCTTGACAAAAGAAGACATATCAAGCGCAATAAAGGGTTTAGATGCAACCAAAGGACCTGGACCAGACCTAATTCCCCCCACGTTATTGGTGCAATGCTTAGACCAACTACTTTTGCCCTTATATATAATATTTAACAAATCACTCTCTATTGGAGTGTTTCCCTCTTATTGGAAAACTTCCCACCTAATACCAATATACAAAAACGGTGAAAAAAGTTCAATTGAAAATTATAGAGGCATAGCAATTTTGTCAGCCATCCCAAAGCTATTTGAAAAAATTATATGCGAAAAGCTAACACGCCTTGCCAACCCTCGACTAAACGAGCAGCAGCACGGGTTTCGAAAAGGTCGATCCACCACCACTAACCTCATGGTCATGGTTTCGGACGTCTTAAGCAAAATGGAGAATAGAGACCAAATAGATGCTATTTGTACTGATTTCAGTAAAGCCTTCGATCGTGTTGATCATGGCATCTTAATATATAAATTAGAAAAATTCGGTTTTTCTGGATCTTTACTTAGTTGGCTATCAACTTATCTCCATGGTAGATCCCAATATGTTAAATTCCAAGGAATCTTGTCAAAAAAAATCGAGGTCTCCTCTGGAGTACCGCAAGGTAGCCACCTTGGTCCTCTTCTCTTCAATATCTTCATATCCGACTTGTCCGTAGTGTTGAAGGATATTCCACATCTTATGTATGCGGACGACCTAAAAATGTACCACGTAATTAAATCGCAGGAAGATGTCAACTTCTTACAATTAAGCCGCTTAACTCTTGAGACGTGGTGCACCCAAAGCAAACTTTACCTCAATGTAAATAAGTGTAACGTGATAAGTTTTTCCCGTAGAAACCAAGTTACGAATTTAGGGTCGATTATATAGTTGATCTTGGAGTGGTCTTGGACAACAAACTGCGTTTTAATCTACACTATGATAAAATTGTATCCAGGGCCAGCAAACAGCTCGGATTTATTAAAAGACGAGCACATGAATTCAAGAATGTATGGGTCACTACATCCCTGCACTGTGCACTAGTGCGCCCAATACTTGAATATGGCTGCATTATTTGGAATCCAGCTTTTGAATCCCATAGTGATAGAATCGAATCCATACAAAAGCAATTTGTCCTATTCGCTCTGAGAGAGACTTATAACCCCCGCGAATATTGTAGCCTTCCACCGTATGAACACAGACTCAGCCTATTAAATTTGATGCCGCTATCAATAAGAAGAACGGTATTGGATTCGTGCTTTACTTTCGATGTTCTAAACGGTGTAACTAATTGCGAATACATCTCTAACAAGATTACCCTCAATGACCCTATAAGACGAACAAGACATACTCGGCTGTAAACTGAATATCACCATCATATTGCATATGCAAGTAATGAACCCATCAGCCGTTGCTGTAGAGAATTAAATAGTATATCCGACCACTATTCACCTTCCATGTCTAAATCCTCATTCAAGCGATCTCTATCCAAGTCTCTTTCTCTTCCTAATCAACCCAATCTTTGAGCTTTCTTTCTATTTACTTTCCTTCTCCTCTTTCCTTTTCTACTACTAAATATGTATAAAATATACTAGTATGTAAGTAAGTAGCTTTTATTATTATTTGTTCTTTTTTTCTTGCCTTTTCTTTTTGACGTGTTCGTAAAATCATGTCATTTAGGTGGGCGGATTACGCCCACATCGAATTGCATATCTTCGAACACCAAAACAAGGAAAGGGGAGAGAAAAAAAATAAAAAAATAATATAAAAATAAATCCTGTTGGAATAAGTAAATTGCATTGCTTGGCCAACAAATAAATAAATAAATAAATTCTTTCGATTATAATTACATTCGACCAATCAGTACAAGAACGTACAGTCTTTTTGGCGGCTTGAATTGAACCGGTAGCCCAAATTTTTTGTTTAAATTCAACAACCAAAAAGAGTTCTCAAAAAATATTTGCTCACTCAGTCAAAGTCCATTCAAGCGGAGTTGTAAAAAATTACAATCCAATCCAATCATAAATTCCCGCTGAATGCAAATAAAATTACAATATTTCTTTGATTTAATAACTGGAATTTTTTTTTTTAAATCATGACTTTGAAATGAGTTGGTGCAATCTTTTGAAGTCTTTTAATTCATTTAATATGATTGAAGTCGCACTTCTTTTAATGTATTCCATTGTACTCTTTTGATTATTGAATATGCTTTGATTGTACTTAAACTTCAATTCAATCATTTAAGGTCATTGAAATCAATTGAAGTCGTTTGAAGTCATATTTTAAATTACTCAAATAACTGCAATTTTCCAACCAGCATTAGTTTTTAAGGCATGTCTTTGAAATCAATTAAAGAAATTTTCTTTCGAATTCTTTTGATTTATTCACTGTGATTGAAGTCGCATTCTTTTGATTGTATTCAACTGTATTCTCTGGATTGTTGAATACTCTTTGATTGTATTCAAACTTCAATTCAAACAGTTGAAGTCAATGAAATAACTTGAAATTGGTCATATTTAAAATCACTGCAATTTTTAAATCACTTGAAGTCAGTTGAAGTCTTTCGATTGCATGAAAGAGATTTTTGGTATTCATTTTGAATGCAGAACTAATTTTTTCTCAATCAAGCCAGAGCAGGTCTTGAACATAAAGCCAGATTCAAGATTTTTGCTTTGGGGCTGGGATACTTACCCAAAGACTAGAAAAAAGTTGAAGGTACAAATTAAGTATGGACATTATTAAGGGGCAAAACCCCTATATCATGATTTTAATAATATCAGTAAGACATGAGCTTTTAATCAATGAACTTCAGAGACTTTAAATTGACTTTAAAGACTTCAACGAGTGATTGCAATCTTCTGAAATGAATTAAATATTGAAATCATTTTGGTTTTGAAATCATAACTGCAATAATTTTTGTTTTGAAATCATAACTGCTATTTCGATTTTTGCCGAAATCAGAAATGACTTCAATTTATGATTGCAAATTATAATTTAAAAATTGTTTAAGAATTTTTTTATTAAATAATAAAGTATAATTTATAAAGACAATTGAAGTCTTTGTCTTTGACGTCACTGATTATAATACCAAATTATTGCAATCTTTTGCAGTTTTGCTTTCAAAGGTTGGAATGGCCATTCTTTAGTTTTTGACATGGTAACATTACGTTTTACCGCACAAGTTTCCAAAACACATGAAAAAGGCATTTTTCCAAAATGCATCGGCGTTGCATAGAATTGTTACTTGCTAAGTGAAGGTGCTAAGAAAAAAATTATGGTTCGACCGTAAAGGTTTACACTTTGTTCTTATGGCAAAAATATAAAAAAAAAACTAATGCCGTCATCGGGATGCGAAAGGGGCTGTTTAAGCAACAAAACTACTAATTTGTTACATGGAATTATTACTCGCTACATTAAGGTGCTATGGTAAAAAAGATCATACCCCAGTAAAGGCTGCTTGCTTCCACACACGACAAAAATAAACAAAAAATGTATGACATCATGAGGCTGCGGACAGAGTCGCTACAAGATCGAAAATGCAACAGTCATGCAACAGCGTTGCATGGAATTATTACTTGGTCACTATATTCAATAAAGTGACTGCAATAACACAAAAGTGAAGGATTTGTACTTGGTCTTACGACAAAAAAATAAATGATGAAGTCGTCAGGTCACGGAGATAGTAGCTTATGCAACAAAAATTAAATATTGTTGCATGAAATTATGCCTCGCTTATTAGAGGTGCTGAGACAAATTTAATTAAACAAAAGTAAAGATTGGATCTCATAATGAAAATAAAAATAAAAAGCAATGAGACCATGGAGTCTACAGCTAAATGCAACATCAATGAAAAAACGTTGCATGGCTTTATAAATCCGTGAATATTGGAGCGATATATTTAATGGAACGACAGTAAAGTTGAATTTTTCGGACACATGAGAAAAGTAAAAAAAATTTCATAATTTTTTCATGAGGTCTCTCAGGAAACTCTTGAAGCAACCTAAATTCATCTTCGTTTCATTAATAAATTGCAAATTGAGGACAAGGGCTTATACAACGTTTTAGACCAGGAAAATATAAAGATTGGAACAAGGGTTTGAACAAGAACTAGACAAAGTCCGAGTACAAGTATATGGTCCAGGATTAGGAGTGGGATTATCAAGGAAAATATAAAGATTGAAACAAGGGCTTGAACAAGAACTAGACAAAGTCCGAGTACAAGTCTATGGTCAAGGATTAGGAGTAGGATTATCAAGGACTTAGTTAAGGATTGACAAAATAATTCAACAACACTTAAAATAAGAATTAGAAACAAAATAGGGCAAGGAATGTGACAAAAAGTTGAACAGGGAAAGGGATTATGAAAGGAATTCGGACAAGGACTAGGTTAAGAATTTGAGCATGGATTAAAACAAGAATTTAGACAAGAATTAGGATAATACAAAAGGGCGAAAACTTGGTTAGGGATCAAGGTAAAGATTCAGACAAGGATTAAGACAACGATTGGGACAAGGATTGCAACAAGAAGTGGGACCAGGATTAGGAAAAGTTTCGGACAAGGACTAGTACGAGAAATTAGAGATAGATTCAAACAAGAATTTTGACAAAGATAACAACAAACAGATAGACAAGTATAATGTCAAAAAGCTCAAGCCTGTGTTAGATAACACGGGCGCATAGGTCAGACGTAGAATACGTTAGTCATTAACAGCCTTATTCAATAGATTTCCTTAAACAACCTTTAAACGCTTGTTTAGTTACGCACTGTTTAAGGCTTTACGCAGCTTCTATGCAACCTTGCTAACATTGTTATTCATAAACATTATTTCATTTTCTGCTTAAGCCCAGTATGCTGTAGAAGCGGAAAGACACTTTCCATATAAATAGAATGCATTGAGTTTTTGATAGCGAAAAGGCAGCGGAATTGTTTTTTCGCTACTTAGTACGCTGTAGAGGTGAAAAATTTGTTCAATGCTAGCAAGTACAACAACCATGTAGAGAGTTGAAATGTCAAAATTTCGCTGTCGATTATATGTCCGGGCATTTAATTGGCACCAGAATTTTGACATTTCAATAAGAAACCAGTTCGACCTCGCTTTACGCAACACTCGATAATCGCAATACTCAAAAATTTACATTGTTGACTCAGTAAACGCAACTTAAAAAAAAAATGCACAATTATCGCAACTTCCATTTGCGTACACTTCCATAAACTTTTATATTATTTACTTTGAGTTCTTCTTTTCTTGTAAAATACATTTTTGATGTACGAAAAATCTCTTAAAACAATATTTAAGGAAACAAAGTGCATATCTTAATACATAAAACCACAATATCTAGGATTCAGAGCCATAAAGCTTTAAGTTTAGAAGTTTAATTGCGTTTCTTCAACATTAACTACGTCAACTGACCGAATTTCTATCATTTTTGACTCTACACTAATATTTCGGGTGTAGAATTATATGCCAAGAAATTTTCGTTTCTACAGCATACTAGGCTTTTTGATTGTAAGGTTTCTGTCTGAACTATAGAAAATCTCTACAAAAATAAAAAAATGCTGCAAAGGGCGCATATGGAGCATGTCTTTGATATTAAAAGAAAAGACAAACAAAAATCATGGTTGTAGTTATCATGGTTGTCGTTCGCTACTTGGTCATTATACTTCTTATCTTTCTCACACTGGTTCTGTGATGAACACACAGATAATCGTACTGCTCTTACACATGATGTTATAATACATAAAATACAAAGCATATGAAAATTAATACAAAATTTGAAGGAGTTAAATTTTGATTTACTTATAGAATCAAAAAAATTATATGTAGCAATATGATTATTTAAATACAAATCAAAAGAAGACATATTAAATATGTTACGATCATACTTGAATTTTCTTCAATGCATGCATAAAGTATTAAAAACTTATAATGAAAGTGACAAACATTTTCTCAAAATTTTGTGCTCCAGATTAGCACCCCCGTATAACGTATTCTACGTTAAAACATACGAATAAAGAAAACTATGGGGACAAGTTTAAAGACAAAGTAAAGGATATGGATACAAATAAGAAGGAGAACTTTGACAAATACTTTGTCATGACAAAACCGACAGGTGTACACATGATTTATTTTGTTTTATGTCAAAATAAAGTTTATTTACAACACAAAAGTCGCGAAAGTCACCTTCTTTTGCAATACTTGCAACACGCTGCTGCAAGCGTGCATTTGAGCTCTGTCTCTGTTCGTCTTTGCCGCATCTTGCGCAAAAATTATCAAGCATATGAAAAGGATATTTATACAAAAAGGATATCAAGCTATCCCAAGACATATTATCGCTTTAGTTATTGCAACTTTCCTATGTCCTGCTCTAGAATAATCTTGCTTTTTTTTTAATTTTTCACTCATAAAACTCTGGCCAATGATCTGCTGAACAAATATTTTTATAACAATTCCCAGATTTTGTGCAACACTTTGCAACACTTGGCTAAACATTGTAGCTGAAGTCTTTGAGACAAAAAGAAGCTCCTTAAATTCAGACATTGTTGATGTTTTTTCCTATTTTTGTTGTTATAAAAATGTTGTAAAATTGTAAAGTAGCGAGTGACAGCAACAGGGCAACGATAACAAGTGCAACAATAACAACAACAACAACAAAAATTATAGCAATGTACATTATAAGAACAACATGGCATAAAAAGTTAACCCAAGCACAAACAGCTTTGTCCTAAATGCGTTCTGGCTAACATGCTGGCAAGTGTGTACGTCAAAGCATGTGCGTTGGACGCAGCTGGGACCGCAGCCTGAAAAGCCAACAAGAGTCGAGTAGTGTGCGTTACATTAAAAGACAAAAGTTATGAGCGCAGTCATTGCTGGCGAGAACTGATTTTGCCCAGCAGCGGCTTGAGGCAATTTTACAAGTTGTTGCTGTTGTTGTTGTAGTTGTCTTAAGTGCACTAACTGCTGCTGCTGCTGCACTGCTAGTAATTGTTGTCTTGTCTTGCACTACTTGCAACATGCTGTTGCATGTATGCATTTGTGCTCTGTTTCTTTTTCGTCTTGGTCGCATCTTGCGCAAAAATTAACAAACATAGAGAAAGGATATTAAAACAAAAAGGATATAGCTGTTGTTGTGACATTAACAATTTCTTTTTAGCTTCTATTTATTTTCTAAGTTATTTTCACTTTTAACTGACTGTCATAAATGTCCTTGTTGGACTTTATTATTCCCGGTGTGCCCTTATTTTTCCTGTGCCTTCTTGCCATTACTTTGCTTCGTGTCTTAGATTTACACACACACATACACACATATTACAAATTCAAAGGCATTGCAGAAAAACGCAATATGACGTAATATAATGCTACGTTAAATGACGTGACATGAACAATAAAGGGTTATGTATTATTTTTTATTGTTATCGTTGCGCTCTTGCTTTTTGAGTGAGTACAATGACTACGTGTTGCTCACTAACTATAGTGTCCTTAAGACAGCAACTTTTTGATTAAAAAGTGTTTTTCTCATAAGCAGTAAAAACTAAGCATTTGTTAAGTAAATTGGTGCAATCAAGCAAATACATATGTAAAGGGTGTCTCAAAAGTCACTGACATTTTAATTTTTGTAATAAATCGCATTGTTTAGTTGAAGTGTCCACGAGTTTTTATTAAATTATAAAGTAGTAACATGGAGGTTATTAACAAAATATAATATTGCTCAAATGTCCGCCTCGACCTTGCTTGCTCACGCGAGCCCCTTTCATGAAATTTTTCATAACATTCTAGCATAAATGGTGAGCAGGTCGCGACATCGGGCACGATTGATAGTAACTGCGGTTCTAGCAACATTTTCAAAGAAGAATGGCTCAATAATACTACTAGCCCAAAATCCACACCAAACAGTGCATCGTTATGGATGCATGGGAAGCTCTAAGAGAAGTATGCGGGTTTTGCGAACCGTATCCGCAAAATTTCCACTAGTAGTGATTCACTTGTAGTGAATTTGCACAATTTTTGTGCGTTGCTCATGAATTTCTCCATGATTAAACCTACTGCTTTTTGTTGACAGCTGTCATAGATTAAATATCCAATGCTTGTCACAAAATAAGTTGTGCCCTAATCAAATCAGTGACTTTTGGGACAACCTTTATATGGTTCAGTATCTAAAGAACTAGTCAAGACCTCGGAACTTTGTGGATGTTGTGGCCCTTTTGGACAAAAATCAATGATTTTTAGGATATTGGTTCTTCTTGAATTATCTATTGCACCACGGAACAAAAAAAATATTTTTAATAATTCAAATTTAATAGGCAATCCAGGTGGAGCCTGCTTGCTATAGAACCGCCAATATCTCTCCACAACTAGTCCAAAAATCACAAAAAAATCCGATCGGCCATTAGAACCTATTTATCCACTAAAAAAGTTCGGTTGATTCAACTAGAACCATCGTATGCAAAAACGTTGCATAGAATTATAGCTCGGCTACTATAAACGGCACAGTAAATTAAATGGAACGACAATGATGATGAGGTTTTTGGCCACAAGATGAAATTAAACAAAAACTAAATAACGCTTTAAGGCCCATGCTTTTATGTCACTTGATTGAACAACCAATACTCATTTAACCACCCAAAAACAAAAATCTAAACCAAATGCAAAATAAAATGCATAGCAAAAGCAGACAAAGGAGCGAAATCAAAACCAACAGCAAAACCAATTTCAAAAGAAAATTAAAAATTAAGTATTTATTTTTTAAATTAAAAATACAAAGAGAATAAATAATAAAAATAATAATTCAAAATAAAATGAAAACAAACAGAACAAAAACTAAAGTAAAAATAAAAATAATAATATAAATAAAAATAATAATTAAAATAAAAATATAAATAAAACTAAAACTAAAACTAAAACTAAAACTAAAACTAAAACTAAAACTAAAACTAAAACTGAAACTAAAACTAAAACTAAAACTAAAACTAAAACAAAAACTAAAACTAAAACTAAAACTAAAACTAAAACTAAAACTAAAATAAAACTAAAACCAAAACCAAAACCAAAACTAAAAGTAAAAATAAAACGAGACATAATAATAACAGCATAAATAAAAATAAAAATAAAAATATAAATATAAATCAAAATAAGTATAAAAACTCAAATAATAACAATAATAAAAATAAAATTTAAAAAAAAGAATAGAGATATAAATGCAAGATCAATCATAGGTATAAAAATCAAAATTTATACATAAATTAATACATATAATATTAATTTAAATATAAATTAATATTAAAATAAAAATTAAAGGAAATAGTATTAAGAAAATTAAAATAAAACTCAAATAGAAATAATAAATAATAATAATAATAAAAAAAAGAATTAAAAATTATTACAATATTGTTAAATATGCATATTAAAATAAAATGAAAAATAGATAAAAGTTAAAATGAAAATACAAATAAACATAAAAATTAAAACGAAAGTACAAATGAAAATAAAAATATAATTAAAAAAATTATAAAAATATAAATAAACAAACGAAAATAATATTAAAAATAAAAATAAAACAAAACAAAATAAAAATAAAAAAATAAAAATTAAAAAGTAAAAATTAAAAAGCATACAAATAAAAATAAAAACAAGAAAAAAAAACAAAATAAAATTTACATAAATCCTAGAAAAAACCAAAATAATAATCAAAGTTAGACTGAAAATGAAAATAAATAATTATATAAAATAAAGTATAATAAAAACAAAATTAATCAAACTAAATCGATATAATAATAAAAATATCGATATAAATATAAATATAATATTATTATAATAATAATAAATTAAAAAAAAATAAATAAAAATATAATAATAAAAACAAGAATAAAAATAAAAGTAAGAACCAAAATCAAAATAAAAAACTACATCCAAAACAAAAACCAAAAAGATAATAAAAATAATATATAAGAAAAAATAAATAATATTAATAAAAAAAATAAAAACAAAACCAAAAAGAATGAAAAAATAAAAAAATAATTATTAAAATGAAAACAAAAACAAAACATATAAAAAAATTAAAATAAATATAAAATACAAATAAAATTAATGCTAAGCATAAAGTAAACGAACAAAAAATAAAATTAAACCTAATATAAAACATAAAAATTAAAATTAAATTAAAAAAAAATAAAATACAAACTATAAATAAAATAAAAATAAAATTAATAATTAAAATATAAATAAAAACAAAAATTATAATAAAAAAAAATTAAAATAAAAAAGCTAAGAGCACGATTGAGGAACAAAAATTGGGATAAGAATTGGAGCCAGAAAGAGGATGGAGAAAGGAATTGGAACAAATATTACTTTAATAATTTTGACATAGATGAGAACAAGAATTTTGACTGGCAATGATTTGGATAAGGATGAGAAAAAGGAACTAGGATAAGGTATATAAGATAATAAAGGATATGGTTAAGAATATGGACAAGGGTACAGATACGTTGTTACGTCAAATACCTACGAGTGTGTCTGTACATAATCAACTGTATTGTTTTTGTATGAAATCTTAAAAAAAAATATATTCGAAAATAATTTAGCTTCAGTGAAGATTTGATTTTCTTGGAAAAGATCTTAAATCAAGTAAACTTTTGTAAACAAAACAAAAAATTACCGATTTGAAAAACTTATATAAAAGTCATATTACAGTTTAATCGGGTTGTATATTGATAAAAGGAAGAAATCTAAGTGAATTATGTACTATTTTTAGGATATATCTAATAGGGTGTTTCTTTCTCTAAGTGTTTCAAAAGTTAAAATTTCTTGTAACCCTCTAAAAGTTTTCATCTGGTATAAAAATATTTCACGCATAATTGCAAGGCCCTAGACCAAGTTATACCCTATTAATAATTAGTATTGGTTGTTTCCTGAGTAACTCTCGCAAAGTAATTTATTGAGGTCTTCAGAGATAGCCTCAATAAACCTCGCTCTTGAGGCCAAGCCATCTAAACGAGCCGGTTGGGCAAAGTACTTTCTACCAAAGGCGAAGCCAAGACAACAAGCCTCTCTGAACTTTTAAGCGAAGTAGTTTTTTTCATTGATAGTTCTTTAAAGGTACTTATGAAAGCAAAGTTGAACTATTAGTGAGCGAATTTTTGATACTCGCTTATTAGGAAGCTTTTGCGAAATAATTTTTAGAGGTTGTGAAAGCTTAACCTCACATTTAAGCTTCGCAAATACTTCTGATGCGAAGCTAAGAAGCCTCTCACAACTTGCAAGCGGAAGTATTAAACTCCCTCGATACTCTTACCATGATACTTGTGAAGCCATGTTTCAAACTTTGGTTAGCGAGCCTGTGATACTTGCTTCGCGAATAACTTGTAAATATATATATTTCATAACCTATAACCTTGTATTGTGTAATATAGTTACAATTCTATGATCTTGTCCTTCTTTTCCATATCCTTTATCTAGCCGTTTTTCGTTCTTATTAACATCCTTTCCCTAGTTTCTTTTCCTCATCCTTATTCAAATCCTTGTCCGTTAAAATTCATGTTATCATCCCTGTCCAAATTATTTAAGTAATCCTTATCCCAATTTCTTTCCCTATCCTTGACCTATTCCTTTTCCCAATCTTTGTCCTTATTCTTGCTGTAAGCTTTGTTTTTTTTTTAATGTTTTTTTTGTAATTTTTGTTTTTATTTTTATTTATATTTTTATTGTTAATTTAATTTTTATTTTATTTTTAGTTTTTGTTAAATTTATTAATTTTTTTTTTATTTTTGATATTAGATTTCATTTATTTTTTGTTAATTTCTTTATTTTTAGCATTAATGTTATTTGTAATTTACGTGTATTTTAATTTTTTTTTATATTATTTGTTTTTATTTTGGATTTAATGATAATTTTTATTTTTTTATTTGTTTTGTTTTTACATAAAAATGTATTATTTTTAATATTATTTATTTTAACTTGATTTTTTTTTATTTTTTGTTTTATATTTCTTTTTTTTAATTTTCTTTTGGGTTTAGTTTTGGGTTAAGTTTTTTATTTTGATTTTGAATGTACTTTAATTTTTATTTTAAATTTTAATAACATTTCTATTTTTCGATTATATTGATTTTATTTTAAATTTCCTTTTTATTTTTTTATTATACATTTTATTTAAGTTTTTATTTTTATTTTCAGTTTTTTATTTTTAGTTTAACTTTTTTATTTTTATTTTATTTTGTTTTGTTTTTATTCTTATTTTTATTTTTACTTTTGCTTTTATTTTTATTTGTATGCTTTTTAATTTTTATTTTTTATTTATATTTTAAGTTTTATTTCAATTTGTTTTTATTTTTAGTTCTATTTTAATTTGTTTTTATTTATATTTTATTTTATATTGAGTATATAAGAACTAATTTAAGCGTTCTCGCGTTCAAAAAAAAAATTCCGGGTAACTTTCTCGGCATATTGGCAGTATAAGAAGAACCTAAGTAGCTTGTCTTCATGTTGTCTTGTTGGTATACTTGGCCTAAAGCTCAAATTTGTTTCAATATAAATAATGAAAGGTCATATTCAAATATTAAGATTAATATTTTATTTTATTTTATTTTGCTTTTGATTTTGCTTTTGATTTTGATTTTGATTTTGATTTTGATTTTGATTTTGATTTTGATTTTAATTTTGAAACTTCGATTTCGATTTCGATTTTGATTTTGATTTTGATTTTGATTTTGATTTTGTTGATTTTTATTTATATTTTTACTTTCATTTTTATTTGTATTTTCAAACTTCAATTTAAAATGGTGCGGATCGTCAAATCTCAGAGAGACAATAATGCCATGTAAAGCTTTTTGAGAACATGAGCATTAACTGTTCGAAGCCAACGCAAAATTTGTAGGTGCAGTTCTTGATAATTTGTGAACAAACAGTTCTCGATAATTTGTGTAGTTCTCGATAATTTTTGATTATAGGGCGCACAAGACAATTTTTCATAACAGGCTCGGTCAATATCAATTCAAGGGCTGAGAATAAACTATGCATTTATATATGAAAAAAACAAGAGCTAAATTTTTTTATTGTAATCACTACTGAAAAAAACACTACAAAAACGACTCGATTTCATATGGTTTTTTTTTTTATATTAAATTGATCAGCAAAAATAAATTAACAAAGAAAAAATATTACCGGCACTTTAACAACACACTTCAGAAAACCTTGAAAGTGCTTTAAAAAAAAAAAAAATATTAAAACCGAATAATACGAAACAATGAGAACTCATTAAAAATTTGAGCTCTTTGAGTGACTCACGTGGATTTTTCTTAAGCTTTTCAAAGTGTGACGCTTTTCATGGAGCTTTTTTTTGTGTTTTTTTTTTAAACTGCACATAAGCTGTCAAAAAACACACATTCATTATATTTGCTATACAGCACCATACACACACACACACACACACACTCACTCAGCTAGTGTAGCCAAGTGCCGCAATTAAAAACGCGTTTTTTCAAAGGTTTCCCTCTCGTAGCGAACTGTAACAAACAAAAACAAAAATTAAAAAAAAATAACACGACCGTACAAAGGTAAATAATTAATTAATTTATTATATTAATGCACGAGCGGAATATAATGACGGATAATGCGCGACGACAAAGCGACAGGGCGATAGGTGGTAGCAGGGATGGCAAAGACACAGACAACTAAAAAGTGCTCACAGAAAAAAAAAACAATATTGCCGGAAATACATAAAGCTTCGAAATTAAATACTCACGTCCGCAAACTAATTAAATGCGATGCGGTATGTTTGGCAACCAAAAGTGGACGAAATTAATTCCAGCACATCCTGGCACTGGTTGTGTCCTTGCAGTCAACCACCAACTAGTAGTTAATGCGTTCATCACAGTCAGTCAAATACAAGCGAACGCACACATCTATCCATCCAATCCAGCATCAATGTGTACGTTCGTCCGTACGTCTCTCCAGGACTGCTCTATGTTTATTGACAATGAATTAATTTTTATTGGATTCTACAAGGTTTGCAACAACAACACAAACAACAACAACAACAAGCAGAGCAGCAATATAATGAAATATAATCCTTCTGGATTCGCTTGTTTCTCGAGAATGTTTAATTCGACAAATTAATTATGCCGGCGAAAAAATTAAGCTGCTGCTTAAATAATAAAGCTTGGGTGTAGGAATGTTTGCGTGTGTGTAACTGCTGTTGATGTGAGTGTGTGTGTGAAAGTTAACCCTTTTCTCAAACATGCTATAGAGTTGTTATGTGCCAAAAATGGAACCCTTGAGAGTGGAGATGGAGATGAATGATGCTTTTAAGAGATGATGATGATGATAATATTTTTAAGAGATGATGACGATGATTATGATAATGATGATTTTTTTAAGAGATGAGGATGATGGTGAAGCTGATGAAGATGATGATGATGATGATGATGATGATGATGATGATGATGATGATGATGATGATGATGATGGTGATGATGATGATGAATGAAATGAATGAAATGAATGAAATGAATGAAATGAATGAAATGAATGAAATGAATGAAATGAATGAAATGAATGGAATGAATGAAATGAATGAAATGAATGAAATGAATGAAATGAATGAAATGAATGAAATGAATGAAATGAATGAAATGAATGAAATGAATGAAATGAATGAAATGAATGAAATGAATGAAATGAATGAAATGAATGAAATGAATGAAATGAATGAAATGAATGAAATGAATGAAATGAATGAAATGAATGAAATGAATGAAATGAATGAAATGAATGAAATGAATGAAATGAATGAAATGAATGAAATTAATGAAATTAATGAAATGAATGAAATTAATGAAATTAATGACATTAATGAAATGAATGAAATGAATAAAATGAATTCAATGAATGATATGAATGAAATGACTGAAATTATTGAAATGAATGAAATGAATGAAATGAATGAAATGAATGAAATGAATGAAATGAATGGAATGAATGAAATGAATGAAATGAATGAAATGAATGAAATGAATGAAATGAATGAAATGAATGAAATGAATGAAATGAATGAAATGAATGAAATGAATGAAATGAATGAAATGAATGAAATGAATGAAATGAATGAAATGAATGAAATGAATGAAATGAATGAAATGAATGAAATGAATGAAATGAATGAAATGAATGAAATGAATGAAATGAATGAAATGAATGAAATTATTGAAATTAATGAAATGAATGAAATGAATGAAATGAATGAAATGAATGAAATTAATGAAATGAATGAAATGAATGAAATGAATGAAATGAATGAAATGAATGAAATGAATGAAATGAATGAAATGAATGAAATGAATGAAATGAATGAAATGAATGAAATGAATGAAATGAATGAAATGAATGAAATGAATGAAATGAATGAAATGAATGAAATGAATGAAATGAATGAAATGAATGAAATGAATGAAATGAATGAAATGAATGAAATGAATGAAATGAATGAAATGAATGAAATGAATGAAATGAATGAAATGAATGAAATGAATGAAATGAATGAAATGAATGAAATGAATGAAATGAATGAAATGAATGAAATGAATGAAATGAATGAAATTAATGAAATGAATTAAATAATGCTGACGGTTTTTTAAATTATGTTTATTATGATTCAAAATCATGAAATATCTATCAGACGCTTTTATTTTATGTGTTCAAATTTGTGTCCACATGGGTTAAGTTCATTAAAGCATAAAATTAGTTCGATGTAATGTGCAGTGTTTTCTTTTTTTTTTACTTTTGCTGTTTATTGATTGATTAACACGTACGTCAATTGATGCTTTCGTATTTCATTAATAAAGAATTTTTAAAATTTCTTAAATTTCCATTTCAATTTCATTTTAATTGCTGAAAGTCAAATAGGTGGGTCATTTAAACAAAATATAAATATTGATAACATTTTTTTTTCATATATTTCTGAGTTAATCAAACGTTATCAGAGTTAATGGCACACAATTATTTTATTTTATTTAAACAGACTGTGTGCTTGCAATTAACTTAGTAAATAAAAAATTTTATTAGCAAAAAAATGATTTCAATAAATAATTTCAAATTAAAATAGGGTGGTTTGAAAAAAATCAATATATGCTATCAGCAGAAATATAACTATACTCCCGAGTAAACCAGAGAAGCTTTTGCAAGAAAACAAACAAAATGATGAGCTTTTTAACTAACAACTTAAACTAACACTAATAGTACAGCTATAACTACAACAACAGTTATAAAACAATTACCATTTTAAATAAAATCACAATTAAAATTACTTAAATTAAAGTGTACCTATAACTTCCAATAACAATTACTAACACATTCAAGTATAATGATTACAACTGCAAATTTCGATAAGGATCACAATTATACATAATTTCAAATTACAATTACAATTACAATTACAACTACATTACAATTACAATAAGTATTACAATTACAATTACAATTACAACTAAAATTACCAGCAATATAACAATTATAATTGCAAATACAGTTACGATTACAATTTATATTTCAAAAATAATTACAAATATAATTACAATTACAAATATAATTACATTTAACATATAAATTATGATTACTATTACAACTACAAATGCAACTACATTTACAATAACAATTAAACTTACAATTACGATTACAATTACAACAACAGATAAGATTGCAATAATAATAATAATTCCAATTACAATAATAATTACATATACACCTACAATTACAAATGCAATTGCAATTACAATAACAATACAATTACAAATACAATTATAATTACAATTACATTTACAATTACAATTACAATTACAATAACAATAATAATTGCAATAAGAGTTCATTTCCAGAAGATAACACTGTGCAATTTTTTTATGTCATCGTTTTGGGACTTAGGTTTGATAATCTCTAGTGAAATTACTTGCCAAGACTTTAAATTCTGCACCATTACTTTTGCCTACTTACGTGCAAATAAGAGATTTACGATCTCATCCATATTTTGGCTCAAAGTGGATTTTAAGCACTTTTTCGATATTTTGATATGGCTGTTTCGCGGTTTATCCTAGGGAATATTGTTTTGGTGTCGTAAAGTTGTAGATATTGAATTAGAGAAAAAAAAATTCAAAGCAAACTACCCGAAAAAACTGCATATTGTTCCTCAAAATCATGAAAATTTCAATTTTTTACCATTTTACACCCTTTGACGTGACGAAGTTACGTTTTACCGCAGGTTTCTAAAAAAGTTGAAAAATGCATTTTTTCAATATTCATGAGTGTTGCATTGAGTAATTACTCGCTGAGTATAAGAGCTATGACTAAAAAGATGGTATGACCCTAAAGGTTACTACTTCGTTGACTTCATTATAAAAACAAAACAAAAATTCAAAACAGCATCAGGACGCGGTGGGAACTGCTTAAGCAACACAACTGAAAATTTGTTACATGGAATTATTACTCGCTGAGTATTAGCGCCAGGACTTAAAATTTGATACAACTAAAAAGGCCTGTTCTAAGTCCTCACAACAAAATTAGACAAACAATTTCTGATGTCATAGGGACACAGAGAGAGCCGCTCAAAGATCGAAAATGCAACATTCATGTAGCTGCTTTGCATTGAATTTTTACTCGTTGAGTGTATAAGCTATGATAATGGAAAGGAAAATGAAGGATTTATACTTGGCCTTACGACAAAAATAAGAAAAAATTCTGACGTCAGCAGGTCGAGAATATAGCAGCTTATCCCAGCGGGAAAATAAAAAGCGCTCCTAGAAATAGCGCATCTTATGCGCATTTTTGATGCGCTTGAGGATGCGCTTTTCAGAGTTCAGCGTTGTGGAGCTCATATTTTTATATACATTTTGTTCACAAGTAATCAAGCAAGGAAATATCATAGCGTTAAGACATTTAACTGTAATGCCAACAGTCCGAGTTCAATCACCATGTGACAAAAAATAAAATTTTGTCGCTTTGTTTTTAGTTCAAGTGCTCGGTTCTCGCTACGTTTTGTTATTTACTACAATGAGAGCGAAGCACCTACATCTGATGACATGCCAATGTTAAAAAAGGCTCTATCCACAAGGAGAACAAAGCTCTCTACTGCTTTTTAGGAGCGCTTCAAATGCGCTAATGAAGCGATCGGTTTCCTGCTGGGATGTAACAGAAATGTAATGTCGTTGTATGGAATTATTACTCACTCAGGAGACGTGCTGCGGTAAATTTTGTTTTACGACAGTATAGATGTGCTATTTCGCCTCACAACTAAACTACAAAAAAAATTCTTACCGTCACGACTTCAGGGTTGTAACCACATAATGCAGTAAAAATGCTACAACCATGACCAAAAGTTGCATGGAATTTTAACTCTGTGACTACTGGCGTAAAGGTAAATTTTAAGGTACGATAATAAAGGTGAGATCTTCGGGCACATAATAAAAATAAAAAAAAATTGACGGCGTCATGAGTCGCCTCAGTAAACCGCCTAATGTGACCCATATGCATCACTTGCTGGATTATTTGCATGCAGCTAAGGCAAAGTTTTTGCATCATTAGTTATTATACATCGACATCAACATCAACATCAACATCAACATCAACATCAACATCAACATCAACATCAACATCAACATCAACATCAACATCAACATCAACATCAACATCAACATCAACATCAAAATCATCATCAACATCAACATCAACATCATCAACATCAACATCAAAATCAACAAAAACATCAACATCAATATCAACATCAACATCAACATCAACATCAACATCAACATCAACATCAACATCAACATCAACATCAACATCAACATCAACATCAACATCAACATCAACATCAATATCAACATCAACATCAACATCAACATCAAAATCAACATCAAAATCAACATGAACATCAACATCAACATCAACATCAACATCCACATCATCAACATCAACATCAACATCAACATCAACATCAACATCAACATCAACATCAACATCAACATAAACATCAACATCAACATCAACATCATCAACATCAACATCAACAACATCAACATTAACATCAACATCAACATCAACATCAACATCAACATCAACATCCACATCATCAACATCAACATCAACATCAACATCAACATCAACATCAACATCAACATCAACATCAACATCAACATCAACATAAACATCAACATCAACATCAACATCATCAACATCAACATCAACAACATCAACATCAACATCAACATCAACATCAACATCAACATCAACATCATCAACATCAACATCAACAACATCAACATCAACATCAACATCAACATCAACATCAACATCAACATCAACATCAACATCAACATCAACATCAACATCAACATCAACATCAACATCAACATCAACATCAACATCAACAGCAACAGCAACAGCAACAACAACAACAACAACAACAACAAGAACAACAATAACAAAAGTCTAGTTAGTTATGATTTCAACAGCTTTTTCGTGGCAACCAACACTGCTCTCAAACAAAAAATGAACTCAATGAAACCGGACTATGAAACCGGAAAAGGACTATGACATAAATTAGGATATGGATAAGGACAAAAATTAAGACACACCTAAAACACACCTTTCCAAACTAGGAAAAGGATTAATAAAAAATAAATAAATAACTGGCCATTTCAGCCCTTGAAAGGACTTTGACCTAGCTTCTTATGATCAATTGTGTTGTGCGTGTTATTAAGTTTGTACACAATTGACCGAGAACCGGACCTACATGCTTAACGCCGACTCCGAACGGCGATGAACAGAATGTTCTCGTTCTCAAGAAGCTTTACATGGCATTTTGATTACTCTCTGAGGTTTGCCATTGTCTGCAGAGAGGTGGCGGCCGTACAGAAAAATTATTTTATTCAAATAATTTTCTGTCGCTGCTGGGGTTCGAACCTGGGTTTCCAAAGTTCTTTGACATAGCGGCCACGCACTTTAACCAACTACGCCACGGACGCCACGAAAGGAAAAGGAAAAGGATTCAGTATATTTAATTAAATCAAAAATTTTGTCATGGATTAAAACAAGACTTTGGACATGATATAGGACTATAAAGAAACAACTGTGTCCACGACTATTTTTTTAAAGGAATTTATATTTTGGTATGCAAAAGTGCATAAAAAACTCCATATTTAAATATATCTTTTACGCGAAAAAATATATTTCCAAACCGTTTTTAATATTAAAAAGATAAAGATTTAACCACTTAAAAAAATATATATATTTGTAAAAATAAGTAGTTTTACTAACTTTAATAATCCCTTTAAATCGGAGAAATTACGATATTTTAACCTTATTTCCAGGTTCCGAAAAAAATAGATCTACGTTAAATTTCATTTTTGAAATAAGTGACCATAATAGCTAAATCGCAATACTGCGTTAGGTCGGTCGTGTGTTGACAGCTCGAGTAGAAACTCACGTGTTCATATGTAGCAATTCGCAATTCGACCTCAAACTTTGATCGTACTTTGATAGTAAATATCATACGAAGTGGTAAAGTACGATCAAAGTACGATCTAACGAGATGAGTAGAGAAAACTTCGACTCGGTCGTGCGTTTGACATTTCTTGCTATAGCAGAGTTGCATTTTTGTTGAAAGAGCTTAGTATGTGGGTGTTTTATGGTTTCACTGGCAGAGATAGATTTTCATGGGATTTCGTTTATCATCGTTGGAATTTATGATTTATATAATGTTTTTTTATAACTCATGCTGTTAAAGCAATACTAATTGCCATACTTTTCACAAACCGCCTTAAGCGCGATACATTAAAGGCATTTATATAGAAAATTGCGGGATTGAGAATTGTGGGGAAAACAACTTTTGTGGGATTTCTTGCATGGCTGGTTTAATTGGCATCATCTAAGTGGCAGACGCACGACCTACCAACGCAATATTGAGAGTGCAAAATTCGAAGGTCGAGCGTTCTGACAGCTTACCTAGTAAAGTTTTTGAAACGTCGATATAACGTACGATCGGCGCACGACTGACCTAACGCAGTATTGCGATTTCAGCGACTCCTTATATTTATTCATCACTTTTGTATGGGCTCAACGTACTGTTTGACGCTTTAAATGATGGAAACATAAAGCTGTTTCCCTTTTTGGTGCGGTATTTTATCCCTACGCTTGGTTTTTTAAAAACAGTCGAAAACTTTGAAATCAAAGAAAAAGTAGTTGGTTTCTGCGGGGACAATATCAACACCAATTTCGGAGGACGCAGAAGTAAAAAAAAATAGATACATAAAATATTCAGTTTGAGCAAAACAAAGTTTGCCGGGTCAGCTAGTTTAAATTTAAAACACACACTGCCATTTCATTGAACAAAGCTGTAGTTATGCTTTGAATATTTGAAAGGAGATCATAAAAATGTTAAAACGTTATTGAAACCAATTAGCTATGATTAATGGGATGAAAAAAAATTTGAATCGCTTTTTTATGGACTCAAAATTTTCTTCTCAACAAAAAGTTGCAAAAAGATTTCTTTGTTTTGAATTTTCATTTTTTCAAAAAGAACTAATTTTCATTAGAATTGTTTTATAAAAGATATTTCACACAAACAACTTAATTTTAACAGCTGTTTAAATTTATTTTATAATTTTTTTGTTTTTGTTGCAAATTGTGCCAACCGATGGATTAGAGCATCTTAAATAATTTATAGTTTCCGTTAACATAAAGTGCTTAAGCTGTAGACAAGTTCGACAAGAAATAAAAAAAAAAAATAAAAAAAAAAAACCTACAACGTAACAATGACACATGCCGTGAGCAATGGCACTGGCTGAAAATACAGACACATGTGTGAGAGATTTTGAAAAATTTCGGGCCACATTCATAACGTCACTTTTTGACGAAAAGGAAATTCCAACATATGCATGCATTGGCAACGCCGTCGTTCAAAATACGTACACCTTGAAAAAGAGAAACCACAACAAAAATAATAACAATTTTAAAAATACATAATATATATATTTTGTTTTTTGTTCTGTTTGCTTCGCATGACATTTGAAATAAAAATAAATTTTTCATTTTAAACGCCAGCAGAATCCATGACATTGGCGGCTTGCGGGGCCATAGCCTGGCGGCGTTAGCGTAACAAAACAGGGCGCATTGACAACAACAACAAATTAAAGCGAAACAAAGCAATTTGTATGATCAACAAATAATAAATTTTTGTATTTTTGTTTTTTTTTTTTTTTTATTTTAAGGCAATTTTCACACACACAGATTTTCAGAAACTAAACTAAAACACATATGTTTGTTCGATTATTTTTGTATTTTTTTTTTTTAATTTTTTTTTTTAACTAAACCTGCGGCGCTCACAAGTGTTGAGCAGCTGCCAGAAAAACAAAAAAAAAACAAAAAAAATATTAAAACTCAACTTGAAATATGATGTTGACAAAATTAATAAATGTATAAACAAGAAAAATCTTACTACAAATGAGCGAAGAGCGTTGACAAAGTGTCAAGAGCAGCAAAATTTATCAAAAGACTTTTTATTTAAACGCTCTTTTAACCAAAATACTTTATTTAAAAAAAAAAATATTTAATTAAAAACATTCGGAAGAAATCCATTCAGAAAAAAGCACAATTCTATTTCCGGTCCTATAAAAAATCAAATTTTCAAATTTACGCTTTTTTTAATTCAATAAAAATTTCAGCACAGCAAATTTTAACTCTGAAGTATTTGTTTTTAATTTAAATTCCTTTAATTTTTTAACACTAAATTGTCGAAAACAGGAAATACTTCTTAAAGCAAATTATTTAAAAGTCCCAATATTAATATTTCATCACTAAACCAAAATAAAAATAACAACAAGTTTTTTTATGTGAGCAATTTTTTATTTTTTTTTTTCCTGAATTTAAAAAGAAAATCACGGTCACTAGCGCCCATTCACACAACACTTATGCACCACTTAGCCAGTAAAGTGTTTCAATCAAGTGACGAACTGACACTCGATTTTCCTCCTCGAAATCAGCCACTGACGGCAGCTTAAGTTGTCATCGCTAGGCGCCAAAAAAACTCAGTCATTATGTCAATATGTTTAACGGTGCACATGTATTTTAATAGGTTTAATGGTTTGTTAAACCTTTTGAGATACACTTCATAATCATAAGACACTTCAAGAATTGAGCCTTTGTTAAAATTAAAATTTATGATTAAAATTTATTTATTAAAATTAAAATTTATTTAATTTTCGGTAGTAATTTTGTTTCTTTGCACCATATGAACTATTATAAAAAAAAAAAAAAAAAAAAAATAACTGGCCATTTCAGCCCTTGAAAGGGACTTTGACCTGGCTTCTTATGATCAATTTGTGTTGTGCGTGTTATTAAGTTTGTACACAATTGACCGAGAAATGGACCTACAGGTTTAACGCCGACTCCGAACGGCGATGAACGTAATGTTCTTATTCTCAAGAAGCTTTACATGGCATTTTGATTACTCTCTGAGGTTTGCCATTGTCTGCAGAGAGGTGGCGGCCGTACAGAAAAATTATTTTAATTCAAATAATTTTCTGTCGCTGTTGGGGTTCGAACCCGGGTCTCCAGGTTCGTTGACATAGCGGTCACGCACTTTAACCAACTACGCCACGGACGCCACAACTATTATAAAGGGTGACCAGAAATCAATGATAGTTTTTCCAATTGTTTCCAATGACATTTAGCAGCAGTCGGATTTGCCATTTTATCATGCATCGTTTTATGCTTGCCGAACGTGTGGAAATTATTAAAAAATATTTGAGCCTATTCGGCAAAATCTGTTATTCTGTTACACATTTTCTGTTATCAATCATAACAGATGTCGATCATAAAAGATCTTTTTAAAAATTCGTATTCAGCAGAGCTGTAAAAGAGTGAATTCATTTTCACTGTTCATTCTCTTGTATAAATTTTCAAAAGCTGAAATCCTTTTTTATAGCATTCAGAGTGTAAACTCTTTATAGCCCGAACACAATACGCGCGACGAGCGGCAGCGCCAATTGTCACTTTTTTTTACATGTATTTCTTATGGGACGTATTTTGGAGACTTGTCGCTCAACATTGTCGCGCAACAATGCCGTCGGCTTCAATTTAATTTTAATTTGACAGGCAGCAAAAGCAAATTTCCGCCATTGTTTACATTGGTTATTACTGGTCGTATGCAGCAAACTAAACTGTTGTGAAATTTATGGTAGCGATGGTAGTGAGGGATGCTTTGTTTGAACTCTATTCAGAATTGTTAAGTCTGCATTCATATTCAGAATAAGTACAACTGAATAACGACATTGTGGCGTCCGTGGTGTAGTTGGTTAAAGTGCGTGGCCACTATGTCAAAGAACCTGGAGACCCAGGTTCGAACCCCAGCAGCGACAGAAAATTATTTGAATTAAAATAATTTTTCTGTACGGCCGCCACCTCTCTGCAGACAATGGCAAACCTCAGAGAGTAATCAAAATGCCATGTAAAGCTTCTTGAGAACGAGAACATTCTGTTCATCGCCGTTCGGAGTCGGCGTTAAGCATGTAGGTCCGGTTCTCGGTCAATTGTGTACAAACTTAATAACACGCACAACACAATTGATCATAAGAAGCTAGGTCAAAGTCCTTTCAAGGGCTGAAATGGCCAGTTATTTATTTTTTTTTTATGAATAACGACATAAAAATCCATAAATTAATGCAAAATTGATTTATAAATAAATTTTTAATTCACATTTAATTTTAAGAACTTGATTAATTATTCATTTCAATAAATCATTTTTGTTGTCAATTTTTCAATTTTTTATTCATATGAAAACTATACACAAAGAATGCAATTCAAAAAGAATTTTAGAATTTGCAATTGTTTTTTAATATAATTATATTTTAATCGTTATTCATTTTTTTATTCATTGTTCATTTGTTATTCATTATTCATTTGTTATTAATTACTAATTTCTTAGTTATTATTGATTTTTTATTCATTAATTGATATAAATGTAACGAATAATTAATAAATTTTTTAAATTTGAATGTGATATAACATTTTTATTCATAAATGAATTTTGCATTCATTGAATAGATTCTTCCCAGTGGGAAAAAGAAGGAGTAAAAAGTGATTACAGAAGCACTCTCAGGCAGCTAGACGGCCTTACGCACTCAATTCTTTCCTTAATTATTTTTTATATGAAATGTCCCAAAAAGCAAGCCCTTGCACTCTCACTTCTCAGAAAAGACCTGCCAGAAGTTGTTATATGCAACATCTTCAGGAAGAACTCCTTTGGCAGTATTTTCATAACGCGTTGCAAAGAATAGCATACAGAACTAATTCTATACAAAGGCTTCTAGAACAACATCTCATAAGGGCTTCCCTTCTTTCTTACAAAGAACAACATGTAGAAGCTGTTATTTGCAACGTCTTCTAGAAACTGTTTTTATATACAAAGCTATAATGGAAAACTCAAATTTTGTTTTCATTTTTAACAATTTTTATTGGAAAACTTATTAATTATCAAATATTGAATTGAATTTTTTAAATTTGTTGTTAAATAAAATAAAAAATTATATAGTGTAACTTAGAAACATATCCAAATACATTTAATACAAAACAAAAAAGAAAACGTTAAATATTTAAATCAATATTGAATGAAAGAAAAAATATACAATGTTGAAATATAAAATTTATTTTTGTTGTTTTGCCAAGCAAGTACTTTTGTGTATTCTGTTTTTAGCTATTTTGAAACCTTTTTTAATTTCAGCTAAAAAATTTTATTTAGTTAATACCTTGTCTGCAGATGCTTCTACAAATAGAAAAATATAATTATAGGACTTTCCGAACTGCTTTTAAAAAGTGGAAATCCATCTACACCAATGTCCAGCACTATTTTTGTATGTTCATGCAACAAACTGATTAGAATCTTTTTTAATTGCTTCTCTAAGCCCACATGCAAATATGTACCCGGGGACACTGTTCTAATAACTGCTTTTATTTTTTTATTTTCAAAAGTCCATTTAGGCTTTTTGGTACATTCAATCCTTTAGAAATCATTACCTTTAAAAGTGCATGGACACTTGCTCTTGTAGGGTTTAAGTCTTGATACCATTTTTTTAATTTTAACTTTAAATCTTCATTAGCTTTATATTCTGCAGTATTTCAAATCTAGAAGAGTCAACAATTTCTGGCTCTGATATTACACATCCACTTTCACTTGTTTTATGAGATAAGCGAGTTTTTATAATTTCATTTTTATTTTGAAAACATATTCTGATTTTTTCTTTAAGTTCCTTTTTTTCTATCAATATTTTCCTATTTATTATTCTGCGGCTTATTCCTCTTTTCCTCATTATTTTTTTATTAATTATTCACTTTTATATCAAAAATTAAATTAATTTCAATGACACTTCACTTCACTAAAAGACGAATACACAACAACTGATGCTAAATATAAATAAAATAAAAAAATAAATAACTGGCCATTTCAGCCCTTGAAAGGACTTTGACCTAGCTTCTTATGATCAATTGTGCTGTGCGTGTTATTAAGTTTGTACACAATTGACCGAGAAATGGACCTACAGGCTTAACGCCGACTCCGAACGGCGATGAACGGAATGTTCTTATTCTCAAGAAGCTTTACATGGCATTTTCATTACTCTCTGAGGTTTACCATTGTCTGCAGAGAGGTGGCGGCCGTACAGAAAAATTATTTTAATTCAAATAATTTTCTGTCGCTGCTGGGGTTCGAACCCGGGTTTCCAGGTTCGTTGACATAGAGGCTACGCACTTAAACCAACTAAGCCACGGACGCCACTATTAGGAACCTAGGAAAGCGAAAAAGCGAAAACGTAGACACTCAAAAATAGATAAGTATTCATGAACTAACATCTCCCTTCAAATTATTTTCTCGAGATCTAAAAGTTTGTTTTAAAGACCCGTCTTTTTTTGGTAAAAATTGCACCTTTTTTTGAGTATTTCCATACGAAGTTCCTTGGATATTGGTATTTTCCGATAAGAAACGTCTTGTAAGGAAATTGGAAAATTGTTTGATTATTCTTCTGGCTCCAAACTTATACAGTGGGACCCAAGAAATTTTAAACGCGGGCCAATGCTTAAAAAAAAAAACAAAATGTTGCTCATCGGTGCGTTTGGCAAAAAATCAACGACACAAAAAAACAATGCAATAAAATCACATGTAGTGAAAAATTACTCGACACACAAGTAACTGGACAATCAGCTTCAGCATCGATATCATCGAGTGTGTGTTTTTTTATTTTGGCTTTGCATGCATTTTTTTTTTTTTTTTTTGTAAAGTTCGCTGGAAAATGTGCTGAACACTGAACGAGTGCGGTTTGTGTTGTTGTTTTTTGCAGGCGTTCTTTGAATTTGGCTCATTACAAAGACAAAACTAAGATAGAAAAAAATTTGTATGAAGGGCCACTACGTAGGCATATTTGTTTATATTTTCTCTCCTTCAAAAAATTCAAAAAGTTACTGCTGACAAGTAAATGTTACGATCAGGCTCATTAGTCATATAGATATACAAACTGTGTATCATAATAGGGATATAAGCTTATTCTGCAAAATTTGGTTTAACAGTAAGTTTCAGTTTCAAAATCAAGTTGAGTAAAATTTTACTCAAAATACCCAGCAAATACAACACTGGCTCAACACATAACTGTTAGTGTAAAATCCTTTGTTCGGCAAATTTCGCAAATAAATACATAGGTGACACTATTGTAAGCTTAGCACATATCTAATCTGGTCCTCTGGAGAGCCAATAGAATGGATGTGGGCGTCAAGGAAAGCGCATGATATTGAATTAACAAATTGGCAGAATCATCCTCCGAAATTTGTATTTTTTTCATAAATTTTAGAATTTTAGCCTGATTGTTTTTGTTGAGTTTTAAGTTTCTCTTCTTTTGCCTCTCGTTGTTGATAACCATTAGATCTTTAGAATTTATGCACACCATGTGACATTTCACTTTTAGATGGAATTGCATTTTTCGATATACTTATATATAAATCAAATAACGCAGGGTTGCATAATGAAAGGGTGCACAAACTAAATATAAAATGATAGTAACAAACAGTAATTGACAGCAACACTTGAAGTGTTAAATGTGATTTTGAGAAAATTGTATACACGCTTTTATTTCTATCTAAATTAAAAAAAAAACCCCGAATGCTGTCACCCTTTAAATGGTGTTGCCGGGGCTGGCAAAATATGTTCGTGGAAGAATCACATTGAAGCAAATTATTGCCTGTTTCTTCGGCATTACCGGTCATGTGGCAACAGTGACATTGGGCAACGTAGGACGGTCAATTCTACATGAATATTTTGTTTTCGACACGTCATTGGAGGCATGCGGAAAAAGTCAAAGAAGGAGCGAACTATTCTGCATCATGACAATATGACGTACTCTCACACATCTGCTCGAACAAAGAACCTTTTAGACCAGCCAAAAAATCGAATTGATGGCTCATCCGCCGTACAGCCCTTATTTGGCACCCAATTACTTTTTACGTAGAATACGTCATTCTCGGAGGTAAGTAGGGTGGTTGATAGTGATCAGGTGTCGGTATTTTTATCACTTTTTGAGCCTTTGGTGGGCCTAAAGTACTGATCGTACAATGTTAGCACTTGTTGGTCTGCTTGATTCTCAATGCGACAAAAATTCATGTTAGAACTCTCTAACTTATATAAATTTTACACAATTACATGAAATATAAAGCCAACATTTGATGTTTTTGTTTGCTTAAACTTGCTACCTATTTATCCACAGTTTCCGGTTTTATCGACAAAACCATAAAATTTGTATGGGAGCCCCCCTAAGGAGTGGTCGGAGGAAATAAGTGCTAAAGGCAAAAATGTTCCTTTTGCAAAAGTAATGGTTGTCGGTGATACATATTAACCCTTTCCGTCACAAACACAATAAAATTTGTA
This sequence comes from Pherbina coryleti, assembly GCA_943735915.1. Taxonomy (NCBI): domain Eukaryota; kingdom Metazoa; phylum Arthropoda; class Insecta; order Diptera; family Sciomyzidae; genus Pherbina; species Pherbina coryleti. Next base: position 126,464,035 of record OX030951.1, on the reverse strand, counting down.
TGGGAGCCCCCCTAAGGAGTGGTCGGAGGGAATAGGTGTCAAAAGCAAATATGTTCCTTTTGCAAAAATAATGGGGGTCGGTAAGACATATTAACCCTCTCCGGTACTCTCTTAAAGGTCATATGCTCAGGTGTATGGAATAAATAAACAAAAATCATAAAATTAGTATGGGAGCCCCCCTAAGGAGTGGTCGGAGGAAATAGGTGTCAAGGGCAAAAATGTTCCTTTTGCAAAAGTAATGGGGGTCGGTGATACATATTAACCCTCTCCGGCACTCTTTTAAAGGTCATATGCTCAGGAATTATGGAATAAATATTTTGCTAAATATTTTTTAAAAAAGATGTCATCAAAAGCGAATTGAATAATTCTACGTCTTGTGTTACGACATAGTCAAAACTATTGTATCTTTTTTTATTCCCGGATGTAAAAAAAAAGTTAAGTGGTCAACGATTTTCAACACCCCAAGTTGTTGCATTCAAAGCCTTTTTTTTTTGAGTTACCTCCATCGGAGTGAAAAAAGTGCTTCCAAAATTAGTACAAACCCATGCAAAAGTTTATTGATCGGCATGAAGATTATTTTGAAAAACAATAAAACCAATTTTTATCATTTTGAATATATGGAAGGCTAGAAATATAAATAGCAACCCTCAAACACGCTATATTTCCTAAATTAGTTAAGAGAGAATATAATGTTAGAATGTTCAACAAAAATTCTAATCTCTTTTTTATAAGTGAGGTTATGTGAGCTTAAGTTAGGATAACAAAAGCTCCCGGATCCCAATTTTTTTCTTAGTGAATTTGACTTCGCCAGATTTTTTCAACTTTCATTGCTAAACTTTTTATTTACTGTTTATATACTTTTTATTTCACTTTTATTTTATTGCTTTTAACTTATATTTAGTTTTTTTTCATTTTTTTTTTTTATTTTATTGAATTTCTACCCGGTAAATAGCGGTCAATTATTCAATTTAGGAACTTTTGTGCTGAGTTATAAATGGAATTTTCGTGCACCCAACAATAGAGTTATCGCGTTGATGTCTCGAGTAGGCTTTTTTTCTATTCTTTGCAATAGTTGATTTTTTTCGTCTTCCTCTTCTTCGTTATCTTCTTCTTGTGCTTCTGTTATATATTTATATTTCAGTCTCTCGCCTTATTTCGTTTAGAACATGGTTTTGTTTTGGTTTTTTTTTTCCTTTTGATGTGGTTTTTTTATTGGATTCGTTGTGGGTTAATATTTTATAATTTAAATTATATGCAACAAAATAGCTAATGTTGTTGTTGTTGTGATTTTTATTGGCATTGTTGGTGTTGGCTTTTTTGTTGATGTTGCTATTATTATTGTGGCGGTTGCCGTTATTCTTGTTGTTGTTGTTTGATTGTTGTTGTTGTTGTTGTTGTTGTTGTTGTTGTTGTTGTTGTTGTTGTTGTTGTTTGATTATTGTTTTTGTTGTTACTATTGTGCGATATTTATTTTGATTTGTATAAATGTTTATTTAATTAAACTTTTGATGGATATTTTTTGTTTATATGAACGTGAAACAACTTAATTAAGCGGTATGATACGAGCTTTTTCTGCAGGGAATTTTATTTTTTTTTGTTTTTATTTTTGATTTGCTTTTGAATTTTCTCAGTTATATTTTAAATGAATGACAATTAGAATTGTCTTTCTTGGTTTTGAGTTATTATACATTGTGCGACAAATTAAGGGTCATTTGAAATAACTGAAAAAACTCGAATGGTTTCTGATACCGATTATCGACATATCGTCCAAGGGGTTTTTTTGTGTTAGCTCAAATAACTAATTTTTTCAAAGTCACATTTTATACTATGCGTCCCTACCTAATTTCCTTTAACTCCTAAACTAAGTAAAATTTTGATATAAGACCTTCAGTAAAATTCTTACAAATTCAATGTCCTTTAAAATTGGGAAACATTATCGCATGATAATGTCCTCACAGGGGGGTCTAAAGCCCCCTAAAACTAAAAAAAAATATGTGTGTGGCCACCACGCACGATAGAAGTGAAGCTTTAACCCAAAAAAGTTGATTTTAAGTGGTTAATTGATTTACTCTTTAATATAGTCTTACTAAAAAAGTCTTATTTTCAGGGGACTCCCATACAAATTTTATGATTTTTGTATATTTATTCCATACACCTGAGCCCCCTGAAGAGAATTGTCCAGAGGGTAGGCTGGAGAGAGACCTACCCCCATTAATGTTGCAAAAGAAAAATTTTTCCCTTGGGGACCTATTCCCTTCAACCACTCCTTAGGGGGGCTCCCATACAAATTTTATGATTTCTGTATATTTATTCCCTACAACTGAACAGAGGTGCCTTAAGGTAGGGCTGTAGAGGGTTAATATGTATCATGAAACTATGTGATGTGTAGAATTTTGTATCAAAAACATAAAGATATAAGGAAAAGAAATGCGATACAGAAATATACTCCGTTTACTCTTTTGTTATTTTGTTAGTATGCTGAAGAAGCGGAAAAAATAAGAAATGCATTGTGTTTTTGACAGCGAAAAGGCAGCGACATTTTTTATTTCGCTACTTAAAGCCCAGTATGCTGTAGAAGCGGAAAGAAACTTTCCATATGGAATGCATTGAGTTTTTGACAGCGAAAAGGCAGCGGAATTTTTTTTTCGCTACTTAGTACGCTGTAGAGGTGAAAAATTTGTTCAATGCTAGCAAGTACAACAACCATGTGGAGAGTTGAAATGTCAAAATTTCGCTGTCGATTATATGTCCGGGCATTTAATTGGCACCAGAATTTTGACATTTCAATAAGAAAACAGTTCGACCTCGCTTTACTCAACACTCGATAATCGCAATACTCAAAAATTTACATTGTTGACTCAGTAAAAGCAAATTAAAAAAAAATGCACAATTATCGCAACTTCCATTTGCGTACACTTCCATAAACTTTTATATTATTTACTTTGAGTTCTTCTTTTCTTGTAAAATACATTTTTGATGTACGAAAAATCTCTTAAAACAATATTTTAGGAAACAAAGTGCATATCTTAATACATAAAACCAAAATATGTAGGATTCAGAGCCATAAAGCTTTATGTTTAGAAGTTTAATTGCGTTTCTTCAACATTAACTACGTCAACTGACCGAATTTCTATTAGTTGCATTGAGCTAGGTCTTACTGTAGATGCTTTTTTCTCCACACGAACATTTTTGACTCTACACTAATATTTCGGGTGTAGAATTATATGCCAAGAAATTTTCGTTTCTACAGCATACTAGGCTTAAAGGCTAGAGAAATTTGTTTAATGCTAGCAAGTTGAACAACCATGTGGAGAGTTGAAATGTCAAAATTTCGCTGTCGATCATATGCCCGGACATTTTAGCACCAGAATTTTGACATTTCAAAAGGAAATCAGTACGACCTCGCTTTACGCAACCCTCGATTATCGCAATTAAAAAAAAAACGCAAAAATTAAACGCAACTTCAAATAAAAAATTGCACAATTATCGCAATTTGCACAAAGTGCATAAATCCACAATATCTAGGATTCAGAGACATAAAGCTTTATGTTTAGAAGTTTAATTGTGTTTCTTCAGTGTTAACAATGTCAACTGCCCGAATTTCTATTTGTTGCATTGAGCATGGTCTTACTGTAGTTGCTTTTTTCTCCACACAAACATTTTTGACTCTACACTAATATTTTGGGTGTAGAATTATATGCCAAGAAATTTTCGTTTCTACAGCATACAAGGCTTTACTCTCAAAATTTTGAAATATACTTTAAAATGTTGTACATTACAACTCTGTTACTTGGCAGCAGTGTTTGTCTTTTTGTTTAAGTTTGATGTTTTTAATATGAATATCAAAGACATGCTTCATATGCGGAGAATATTTATGGCAATATTATAATTACTCGATGTATGAACCATGTAGTTTAAAAACTACTGTGTCCATACTATATTATAATTATTTTATTTTGCGTAACACTATTTTAAAAAGTGTTAAATAAATGTTAAAAACACGCCGAAGTGTTTCATCGGCGAATTGATTCATCTTTTTTACTCACCATCGCGGCTAAAGAAGTTTCAGTTAAAAAAAAAAATATGACAATTATATTTTCAAGTCCACTTAGCATTTCCTGTGAGCTTCTTTTTGAAACCAACTCCATATAAATGGTTTAAAACTATTTTGTGATCGATTTTCTGTTCTTTAGTTATGTCATGACTGCTCACATTACGTTTTTCTTCAACCTTTTCAATATTTACACTGACTTTTTTGGTGAAAAGTCGACCAGTGCGAGGAGCATCTTTACACATCAAAATTTCCAGAACGAATGCAAGCGAACCACGTCTTGGCTGTTAATTTAGAAAGAGTACCTTCATGAAAAACCTGCACAAATCTTTTCACACGTCTGTGACGTATTTATTCTCTTTTTCGGAGTTAAATTGTAAAATATAAAATATTTTCTCTGAAATTGCACTCATCTTTGCTTTGCAATAACTTTTTGCAAAACGCACCAATCTCTATAATAAATAATTTCGCAAATAATCAGCTGACTTGTCTAGTGTTAAGCAACAAAAAGAGTTGCCAGATGCAGCTCACCATTTCAAAGTTATGTCACTTTAAAGTCAAGCGAACAGCAAAACGCCGAATACTTTGTCCCCAACGCAATATGTGTGGTTAGCAATTTCATTCTTGCTTATCATGGAGATATGTCATGGAAGTGAACCAAAATTGACCAATTATCATAAAATAAAATATCTAATAATATAAGAATATCTAATACTATGAATAATCATCTTTATAGCCCTTCATAAATCATTTTCTTTTTTAACACTTGTGATTCACATATTTAACTTTGTGTTGCAACATTTTTCATTAATTTTTACAGTATTAACGTAACTTTCAAACATTATCTCAGGTAAATATTTTTTTTTTTTTTTTGCTTACACAATCTTTTAAGTATCTGCCATTAAAAGCTTAGCCGTAAAAAAATTGGCGTTAAATCGAACAAATCTTTTTACGATAGCTTATTTTTACTACAGAACCTTGATCTTGGCCCTGAATTAGTAAAGTTTTATTGTTATGCTCATTTAACGCTACATAAAGAAAATATAAACTGTCCCAAGTATATTATTTTCATATTAGTTAGGTTAGGGTTAAGTCGCAAATTTCATCAATTAAAAATATGAATATGATATAAGCATGTTTTAGCGTCATTAGCATATTCAAGCGTATTTTTAGCTAATTTGTTTTGCATAATTAAGAGGGAGATTAATTTAAGTTGATAGCGCGTTGATTTTTAATATTCGGGTCATTATAAGCTGTGCCGGTTCATTAAAAACACGTTTCATTCTCGGAATATTCTGCTCTAAATCACTCTATCTCTCTTTCAATTCTATCCCTCTTTCCGTATATGTCACATTTTCATAAATTAAATATGATTGATTTCTGCAATATATCTTTTTAAAAAGGAAAAAAAATTCATTTTAATTTTTAGAGAGAAGCTCCTTTAAATTTTCTAAAATCCAGAAGATAAGAAAATTATAATTTTTTCGAAACTCTCCAGTTCTATGTGGAATATGTTGAGAGTCCGTTCGCACTTGTTATGTTAAAAGAAACCCGAATTGAAGGAGAGAGAGCCCTACTTTACCAGATTAAACACTTTCTTTGATTTGATAATGCTCATTGTGGAGTTGTATCATGACAGCCAAATCGTTGTTTCCGACAAATTTCGTGTCCACAATAAGATTAGGTTATGTTAATCAGATCAAACAAAACCTGGAGGTCAAAAGGGCACGATTTTTGCCGAATCGAACAACGAATTGCTTCAACTAGTTAACAAGCCAACTGATGTTTCACGAGTTAGTCTAAGAAGCAAAAAGTCTTAGGCTTTGTTTACACAGAGAGTTTGGTTTGAGTTCATCCAAAGCTGTTCACACAGAAATGCGTCGGCAGAATTGAGTTTAGTGCAGTGGTGATCAACGCACAGTTCAAACAACAACAAAGAGATCTTTCCGAGTGCACAATTAAACAATGAGTTGTTAAAAGCTCTCACAACATTTGGTGCAAGGAACTCTTGTCCAGTGTTGGATTTTCAATATAATCATTTCATTTTTATTTTTGTGTTTGTTTTTCGCTATTTTAACATAGAAAACATCAAGCAAGAATGTATGAATGCTTTTCCTGAAACATTGCAATATATTAACGTATATTCATAAATAAAACAACGAGCAACACCCTCACCACAAGAACGTTCAAAGCATACTGACTTGAAATTTAAAGCACAGCAGAAGAAACAAACTTTTACGCAGTGTACAAACCAGTGATGTGATTTGGTGGGATTTCGGGCTCATTTTGGGATATTTGGCCTATTTGAGAACGTGTGGGATTTCAGATGCTTAGGTGGGATTTTCTTCTGAATCATAATTTTTTCAAGTGTAAATTAGCGAAACTGGTTGGTATCACTTTTTCGTAATCTTTCAAAATTTCTCGCTTACTAAACACGTCTTCTAAACACGTTTTGCTTGGAGGCTATACCTTTGGCTTAAAACATAATTTTTCAGAGCTCTTAGTTTCATTTGGAAGCTAAGTTCAATAACTAACAAGAATTTAATCAGAATTTAAAATTTCTAAAAATTATAATTTTGGCAGTCCATCTAGCAAAAGTCTTGAAATCGGCCCACATACTGAACACCTAAAACAAATCGTTGAAAAAAAAATTTGAAAATGAAGTAAAAGCACTAGTTTTTGAGAGTTAACAAAAAGTTTATTCTATCAATAGTTCACAATGACTCACTGAACTTTAACAATAGAGATTTGAATTTCTTTGATGGCTGCAGCCATCGCATCAAAATTTATATTCGTTCTTCTTTTCAGTTTTTTTTAGGCGACGCCATTTTTAAATTTTATCTGAACGTGGACGAGAATCACGAAAACTATTTTAACTAATTTCAAACACTATTTTCAATCATATAAATAACAATTTTTTACTTGCACGATTTCTGAAAATTTGTTCGGAAGGTGGACCAACGTTTTGTTCAGTAGGTGGGCAGGCATGCCATCATGATATGACGTGAAATATTTTTTTCCCATTACTCAAAATTGTTCGATTGCTCGTCGAATTGTGAAAAATAAACATTTAATATAGAATTCTACTCATATTCACCTTATTTTATCGTTAAGAAACACTCTGAAATTCACTAAATAGAGATGAACTATTTTTGCTTAGCTTCGTTTTATTCGAATATTTTATTTCTCAACGGCCGTGGGGCTAAAGCAGCATGCGCATTCATCTCAATGATTTATCAAAAGTGAACATTCAATGTGATGTTACTGTGACACTTTACACATTGGCGCATCATACACACGTCAGAACTCACAATGTTCAATAGTAAGTGGGAATGTTCAGCAGGTGGGCATCCTTATTTCTTTTCAAAAATTGCATAAAAAATTGTTATTGGTATAAATATTTGGGTGGGATTTTTTGTGGGTTTTTCGTGTCATTTTGGTGGGATAAACAGGTCTAAATCGGGATGTGATCGGGATTTTTTACTAAATCAGAATCACATCACTGGTACAAACACAGCAAGCCGATTGCTACTTCGTGTGCAAAAGCTCAACAACACACGATGCCCGCGGACTATGGGAAACCATGTAATGAGCACCACTGGTTTAGTGTGATATTTCTTTGTTTACTTATATGTTCTCATATTTTTTACACCTCCACCATCGTAACATCAATTCCACTTGAAGACAAGGCTGTTTTTTTTTTTAATATTTTTCGTACAGGAAGCATCGAAAGCCTCTGGTAGTGTGAGACTTCAATCCACTAAACATGCATGCTGTCAAGACGGCTTGCCCTCCTAGGGCTTCCTACGTCAGGAAGGCCATTGTGAGGACTTAGTTCAATCGTCTGTGATTGTCTTCGTCCTGTCTTGGTTGTCACCTCTGTGCGGGTTTTCAACTGTGGAACAAGAGGAAGGCATCTGTGTGGTGTGATACGTCGGCTGTTGGCTTTCTTGTGCTGATAAGTAGTCACAATCAGCCCGTTTAAGCATTCTCAAGGTCTGCATCACTTTTTTTGCGAAAGTGCATATGGCGATCCAATTACTTTTGGATTGACACATCCTTGGTATCAGGTTATCAACAGCAATTTGTACACCCGTGATCTCTTCGAGTAACGCCCGCTCTGCCCTAAGGCAGGGACAGACATAAATTACGTGCTTTGAGTCTTTGGGTACGTCAGGACGTTCTGGGCAGTTCGGATCACCATTGTTAGTAAGAGTCTTCTTTTTCCTTGGGCACCACCAATATTTGGTAATATGCGCGTAAGTGCATCGTTTATTGCTCTCGCCTTATCTGCCGCTACCAGCAAATGAGGACAAGCTGCAGCCTCTCTGCGTACACAAGCGAGTTCTTTCTTGCGCTGCGCAAATCGGAAGTTTAATCGGGCCATACTAATATGCAGACCTCATTTTCTACACATGCCCAAATTCTTTTCTTCATTTTTTTTTTTTTTTTTGTTAATTTTTTTGCAAAAATTAAATACCTCAATTTTAGAAACAGCTGTTTTTGACATTTCTCAGCACAAATCGTTCAATACTCTGAACGTATCTTGTCATCTAAAAAGTTGCAACTGAACGTACCTTATCATACTTTTACATTAGCATACTTTTAGGCATATCTCATATTAAGTTTTGATAAACTCAGAAAGCAAATTGAGTTTAGGTTAAGTTTCTTACTTACTTACTTACTTATCTGGCGCCGTTTTCATCCTTGCAGGAAGAGACTCCGGTCTTGAAACTATCGACCAAGCGTCTTATATTTTCGAAAAATGTTCGAACCTCATTCCTGTCCCCATGCATCTCAATTTTCTCGCACTCACGCTTTTCTGTTTCTCTTTTCTTTTGCCTGAAAATGCGTCTCTCTTCCCTCCTCTTTTCTTTGTATTGCTCCTTAGCAGCACGCGTTACAACCGACTGCAGGGTGGCTTTGTAGGCGGCGTCTTTTTCTACAGTGGCGTCGCGACACTCCTGGTCGTGCCACTGGTTTTGGCGAGAGCGGTGATAGCCAATCACCTCTTCGGCAGCCGTACACGTAGAGTGGGAAATGTGATTCCACTGCGCGCATATACCGCCGATCGGAGGAGTGCTTTCTTGAAGCAAGAGTGAGAGTCGTAGCGAAGTCGGTAGCGAAGTCTTCGGCTGTTCGTTTTGCGCGCATTCTTGGTAGCGCACAGACGTGTACGGATCTTGGCTGCGACAAAATAATGATCCGAGTCTATATTGGTACCACGTATTGTGCGTACATCTAAAACACTGCAAGAGTACCTTCCGTCACAACGTGATCAATTTGGTTGGGCGTCTTTTGATCAGGAGACAGCCAAGTGGCTTTATGAATATTGAGATGCTGGAATCTAATGCTACTAACGACCATGTTTCGCGCTGCGGCAAAGTCAATCAGCGTCATTTCTTTATCGGAGGTATTGGCGTTGGAGGCCGAACTTTCTGACTGTTGGACCAAAGATATTTTCTTTTCCCACCTTGGCGTTGAAGACACCAAGCACGATTTTTATGTCGTGGTGGGGGCTGCGCTCATAGACCTCTTCAAGGCGCTCGTAGAAGCTGTCTTTATTCTCATCGTCCTTATCTTCTGTCGGAGCTTGCGCACAAATCAGGCGTATATTGAAGAATTTTACCTTGAAACGGATTCTGGCAAGTCGCTTGTTCACAGATGTGAATCGCATGACATGATGCCATAGTCTCTTGTCACGAATCCGCATCCAAACTTGTGCTTCTCCGTATGGCCGCTGTAGTAGATATCACAGGATGCTTGCCGTGAGCAACCCTGTCCTTTCCATCGCATTTTTTAAATTGCAGTGATATCAGCTTTTTAAGATATCTATCAGTTGGATAGAGGCACCATCCCACTTAAGGGTTTGAACGTTCCTAATGCATATCTGTAAATCATTGTCAGTTTTTCATTCGTGGTAGTCGTCATCAGATTTGGGGATCATTTTTGTATTATTTCTTTTTCGTTTCATTGAAATGGTCTTTTCTACGTGGTGGGCTTCAAACCCGACGCTCAACCCTTTAAGGGCAGGTAGCCCGCCGCTCAGAATAAAAGTCAAACTAAGGGTTGCCAGTTTGCCGTTTTTAGAGGACACCACGAAGAAGTTTGAGTCGACTTGAGACGATTTCGACATGGATAATGCTGGCTTCACCAGGTTAAGGCAGTCAGACACGTTGTCATGTGAAGATTGCCCCCCTGACCCTCACGCATTGCCTTAAAAGGATCGTGCTCGTATTCAACAATAATTTAATAAATATAAGGGATGAACTTAGTATCTTATATCTTAGGGTGGTTATCACACCTAGAATCAGGAAAGTGACACCCAGGATTCTTCGAACCCACGCCTTGGGACACGTAGTATTAAGTATGGTAGGTGACTACGTTAAAACAATGATAGATTTTATACCAAGTTACTGACGGTAACAGTGTCTCTTTCCTCATTTCGAAAGATATAAGGTCCGATGATGCCGCCGTGCCAAACATCACACCAAACATGCATTGATACTTGGTCGAACACTTGTGGTTTGTGGACACTCCAATAACGGCAATTTTACTTGTCCGAGAAGATGATTTTTTCATCGTCAACATTTCCAGCGCCCTTTTAGCGAACTCATGGCGATGTCTATGCTCGTCCGGCTTCAATTTTTTCGTCAGCACAATCTTAGATGGAAAATCCGAATGTGTTTAACATGTTGTGATGACATGTCGCAACCCTTGGTTTGGGGGTACAGCACCCGAGATGAGAATGCAACTCCACACTGAGCAAGATTGCTCTACCCGCGATATCTATATGTATGTATACTATTATATAAAAGGGTTCTCTCGGATTTTTATCGTTCAATCACGGGGTAACCGCTGAACCGATTTTAATAATTCTTTTACTATTCAATTGCTATAAGAAGCGACCCTGCTACTGGGTACTACGTTTTTGGTAAAACTTTTAACTATTGTATGTATAAGCAGCACAAAATAACAACAAACAATAGCTTAAGCTTTTTGTTGAGAGAGAGAGGTGAAAGTCTACAACTCACCGCGCTGCCATCTTGAGTGGATAGTTGCACTCACTAAATTTCTGCTGCAGTGTTGCCATAAGTCCAATATATCGTTTTTATTTTGATTTTACTAAGGTGAAACACTTTTTATTTCAATAAGAAGCCACTCTTTTTTATTTCAATATGAAATGTTCTCAAATATGATAAAATTAATTAAACATATTTGGTTCTTGAGTCTTTACTTAAAATAAGTTTTCATATCATATTTATACTCCCAAGCAACGCTGGGAGCGGGCATGCTAGTAGGTAGTAAACCACAGCCACCACGATTCTCCCCGAAGGGCCATACCCAATCAGTCGGTCTGACATAAGTCAAGGGCCACCGACTGCCCGTGGTACCAGTTTTTAAGTCTTTGATCGGACTTCGTAGCAAGCTACTACCAGTTGAGCTCATTACCGCTCCGGACTGGCGGCCATTTAAAAGTGTTCCTCAGAACAATTCCTCAAATGATCCAACTATTTGGATCCACAGACTATCTTACAGATGAATGACTGCAGGAATCATTCACCTGTTACGGCGTCTAGTAAACACCTGGCATGCGAACTCTTTCAACCTGGTAATTTGCTCACTAGATGCAAGCGCATTTCTCACGTCGAACTCTTCATTTTCTACCATTATGCCCATGGCTCTCAAATCTCGAATATCTTCATAAAAAGGACATTCGCACAAGACATGTGACCAATCTTCAAAGATTTCTCCGCAATCACAACCTTCAGTCGTGCTGAGATTTCTCTTACGCAAGAATCCGTTCAGAGAACCATGCCCAGTTAAAAGGAGGCTCAGACTCAGAAAAAATCCAAACTCCGGGTGACCTTCAACGAACGCCACGTCATGTATAAACTAGTAGGTAATTCCACCATTCTGACTTTGGTTCCATCTAGATTGCCACCTAGATTCTACGCGCTCTTTTAGCATAGCCTTCCACTCTGTGGTACTCATATCCCTAACTAACACATCCGAAGTCCAATCCGTCACTGCTACGGGAAGACCTCTCCGAATCCGGTATGCAATGCTGGTTTGCATTACCATCAGATCCAGAAGAGGTGCCCCAATCGGCTCCTGCAAGGCATCCGTAGAGACCGTACGGCACACCGGCAAACACCCAATTAAGATTACTCTCTGGCAAGAGAGAATCTTCCGGTAGCCTACAGTAGAACTGACCACATCACCCCACACAACCGAGCCATAAGTTCCACAAGCAACAAATAGCCCATCATGACGCGCACAGCCCTCCTACTGAGTCCTCAGTCACTCCTAAGTAGTCTACGCACTCGCCCTAATGATGTCAATAGACGCTCTCTCAACTTTTCCAGGTGCACCAAAAAGTTCATCCTCTCTTTCATCCAAATTCCCTGGTACTTGACGTCTGTCAAATCTTATATGGATGTAGGACCAAATCCAACCACAAAATAAGCCCAATTCAGTTGATCGGCTCCGAATCCACATTTCTGGCTCTTCGACACTGGCCGCTATGGACGACAGTTAAATGTCATTGATAACTTTGACAACTATTGAAACATAACAATTGGAAAAACTATCAATGCTTTCTGGTCATCCACCATCTCCATTCATTATGTCAGGAACTTCGGGACTATCCTCATATAGGACAATAATATACAATTTTAGAAGCACTTTTAACAGTAGAATAAACGCACATAAAACAAAAGGTTGTGAGTACTTATAAAGTCAAAAATTTCAAACTTTCCAATGAAAACGTCAGTTTGATTGGATTGACATTTGCGTTGTCATATACCGAAGTAGCAGCCTACATAATAATGCATCATGGATCACCAGAGTTAAAAAAGATCCAGGATATTTTAAGTTTCATTTTACTGGCCAAAAATATACTGTATTTGCTTTTATGACGGTCCATTATGATTAATTAATATTAAATTAAGAAGAAAAGTAGTTTTATAAATATTGTAAAAAAAAACTTTAAATTATGATGCTTGTTGTTCTTTTTTAAAATAGACTTTTCCTAAAAACATAAAAATTGCGTTCCAAAATAAGTTTCTTCGTCTCTCATCATCTGTTTTATTACCACAAACGAAAGCAATTCCGCTCCCACTGCTTTTATTATTCGAAATCATTTCAAAAAGCCCATTTCATTCATGTATGAATAAAATTTGTTGTTTGTTTTCCTTTTACAAAATAAGTGTGCTTTTATTGAATTATAGTATAATTTTAAATTTTTAATTTTTGAATTGAAGAATTTTTTAATTGCATTTCAATTAGAATTTAAGCTAATTTAATTTTATTACTTTTCAAGTGTTTCGATTAAAATTATTTTAAAATTACGCAATTTGCAATTTTCAATCGAACATGCATTACATGTTTGATGATTGTTTGAATTGTTGTTAAAAATTTTAATTTGTGCGCAATATTGAAGAAATAGTTTTTGTTAAATACTATGAGCCAGTGGAATTTTTGCAATTGTGAGACGGAATGGAATTCGTCAACGACTCATATTACAAAACACTTTCGATTGCAAGAAAATATGATGATTAAGAGGATAAGGAGTTGTACTCATATGTAGCTTGCTCGGCGTGTGGTATTATTAGAGAACAATAAGTAGAAGAATTTTTTGTTCTAAATTTATCGTATAACTTATTTGAACATGAAAAGAGTGGTTTTTATGCCTTATAATGTTCAAGGCGAGTCTTTGGGAAACATTTCTCTACATTTCGTCTGAAAAAAATATATTTAATTATCGAGCCGTTTGCAAGTTATGCGGCTATAACCATATATCATGAATTCCATGTCACGCACTGTTACAGCTTGCGAATAATTGCAACTGATTTACATAAGAAGAAATTTTTGCGAAAACTGGTTTGCAATTTTTATTAATTAATTTTTCGGTCTATTTAAAATGTGTAAAGGTTTAATGAATCCACTTATGAATTTCGGTGATATTAAGCAAAATGTAGCGTACGCACGTGCTACAAAATTTTCCCTTTAAAAATTTGATGTCAGCTTCTATCTGAAATTTCTGCGAATTGACTTCAGATAGAATTTTCATATTTTTTTACAGCAATAAGAGGTTATCCTAGATTATATTAGTAGCTAAGTTATTTGAGAAAAAAAAAATTATAAAACAATTTTTTCAACTTTAACACCGTCACGCACATGTTACATTCGTCACGCACAATTACACCGTACGTTCATATTACTGTTACCTTCGACCATATTTACTAAAAACTGAAATACAAAACAAAAGGATTAAAAATTTCTTATTTTCTTTTGTTTAATCTTTTTTATGTCATGACTAGATACATTTAAGAAAAAAATTTGAAAATCAATTGTTTTAATCGATAAAAACTATTCTATTCCATTCGATCCAAAAGTCGATGCTCTCAATCACTGGAATTGAAGGAGCTGGAACTTTGGAGACTCTTCAAATTCTTCAACAGATTCCATGTGGACCTATTCAGGTGTATTCTCATTTCTTATGTAAAGAAATTCGCTTGGCCTTTGAGAGAGTACCCGTAAAGGCTTCACCCGTACCACCAAGTTCAGTGTTTTTGTGAATATGATTTCTTAAAATGGATTTATTTGAATAACAATTTATATTCCGATTTATTTTTACCCTTAAATGCCCAACAACACCGATATCATTAAAATTATGTTGTGTTAAATGATCCCCTGAACACGACCCCGTTTTTATTTTTTTTGGAAAAATTTTTGTTTAAAGAAAACATGGTTGTATCCAAAAAGATACAGTGGGCATTCTGACGTATACCATCAATCAGCTTGGTTGTAGGAGTTCAAGGCAAAAACGTGGAAAACGATTCTTTTTATGATAACTCTTAATTTGTTTGTTAAATGATACTCTAAAATTGTTAATAGTTTAAAATGTATTTCATGTCAAAAAGCGAATTTTCCGTAAAAATTAAAAAAACTGTTTTTAATTTGACGGTCAATATTTCCCAAACCAACAAAGTTATGCCAATAATTAAATTTTTGTTTTATATATGAAATTTTCTGAGTGAAACTACATATCCAGCATTTTAATTTTTGCAATATTTTGAAATAATTAGCTTATTTTCTCGTTTGTAGCCAAAAAGATACACTGGGCATTTAAGGGTTAAATTAAATAAAACCCACTTATGAGAATTCATATTGACACTTGTCAATAGTTAACCGTCAGTTTAGACGTTTGACCGTCTAATGCAGATGTAAGGATGGACATTTTTTTAAATGAAGGGTGTATTAATTTCAATTTTTTCGAGTTGTTTTATTTTTGGTCATTTTGCTATATATGAGACCCCCATATCATTACTAATCGTAATACATTTTAATGCCCCTCCTCCCATCTAAATTGGTAACGTAATTTATGAACGACCCCGTAGTGTGTAAAAACTACATTTTTGTATAGAAAAAAGTGTAACATGTGCGAAACGCGTGGAATTTTTTTCAATGGAAATAGTAAAAAAATGTTTTTCAATCTGGTTTGCCATCTCAATATCCACACATAACAGCATTTTCCGCAAAAAATTTCTTATATTAGAGTCTGCATTGAAACTTATATCAATATTGTCACGCACATGCTACATATTTTCTTAATTTATTTAACTGCTCTTACCACGGTATATCGTTGATAATTATTTATTCATATATATGTATGATTATTAGGAAAATATTAAAAAATTTGAAGCAAATATTTTTTTTTTTAATTGTTGTAATAAACAGCGCACGCCCTCATGGCAAATATCAAAATAAAACTGCAAAATTTGGGCTCAACTTATTCACCACGCGAAAGTAAAAAAAACACAGAAAAACTACCGTTATCTTGAAAAATTCAACTTAAAACGTGTTGTCCGAATTCGATAGAATATATTCTATATAGTTTCTCTTCTCTCTTTACAATTTGATTTTTGACCTATGAGGTTGACTTTTTCGTGGAATTCGTGATATGTAAAATCGAAAAATCTTAGGGTCGTAGGCCATCCTAAATCAAGCAAACTTCAAAAGCGTATTAAAACAGAACATAAACTTACTTTTTCGAGATGACATCACTAGTATTAAATGAATCGGACAATGTTGCAACCAACTTTATATGGAAGCCTCATCATTAGAGCCCGAACACAACCCAAGCAGCTGTCGGTTGGCGGTCCTCTCTCGGAGAAATCCGCTGAGAACACATCCAGAATTGGAGCGGTTGTCGGTTGTCGTACCAGTGTTGCTTTTCGGTGTGTGAATGGTACAAATGCAACACACACACACAAAACGAAACGTCAGCTCATGGTAAGAACTAATAGCGTTTTCGTTTCTCGCCATAATGTTGCATTTATTCTGCACTGCGGCAGGGCTGTCAATTTTTCGTGTTCTTTTCTCAGCATATTCATAGGGTTGAGTGTTCTTTTCTCAAAATGTTGCACTCTAATCCGGCAACAGTGCGCCATTTTCTACCCTAGTGAAATCGTAAGTGCGGAATGCAACATTGTCACGAGAAAAGAAAACTATAAGAGTGAGCGTTGCCCAGCGGATTTTTATGTATCGTTTATAATTCATAAATAAAGATTTCGTTATAATGGATGTTTTCAATTGTTTGCTGCTCCATTTTAATATTTCTAAAATTTACTTCCAATATTTGTGCGTCACAATCAAATAAATTTCAGCAGTAAACGAAAACAGTCGAACAGCTGATTTGTGACAGGGTGGCATTTTTCTTGTTCTTTTCTCATATGAAAAACACAACATTTTCGCAGGGACTATGGCAATATTTTCGTAATGTTGCCATCCAATGAGGTGACATTTTGATGGAGAAAAAAAAACGCCATAAGAAAATAACACTGAAAACAGCCAATTCTTAGCTACAATATGGCAGCACTTACGCCACTCAATGAGAGATCAGCCAGCCGTCGGAGAAAAAATAAAATTGATTCAATTTGGCGTTTTTCCGTCACGGATTTCTACAGCGATTTCTTTTTGGGCGGCTGTATACATTTTCTTGTGTTTTGTTGCAAGGCGCACCTGACAACCGATAGCCGCTTCGGTTCTGTTCGGACTCTTAGGCTTTCTTTTTCAGTATGTGTCGTTTCGCTGAAATATAAACAACATAGTTTTTGTGCCAACAAAACACAATTTGCGGGAAGTTTACTTTTTTGCTTTCATTTGAAGAAAAATGCAGCTGAATGCCATCGAATGCTGCAAGAAGCTTACGGGACACATGCTTCATCGATTTCAAAATGTGAGTTTTGATGATTTTAATATCGATGACAAAGAGCGCGGAGAACGGCCAGAAAAGTTTGAGGATGCCGAATTGGAGGCTGTATTGCAAGAAGAACTCTGCAAAGCATTGAAAGTGACTCAGCAAGCCATATCTGTTCGCTTAAAAGCCATGGGAATGTTGCAAAGGGAGTATGTTGGGTGCCGAATGAATTGAAACCGAGAGACGTCGACAACGGCACGTCGAACGTTTTTCCAATTGGGAACAGCCGCTCCAACGGCAATAAAGAAAGGGATTTTTACATCGTATTGTGACTGGTGATGTAAAAATGGGTTCATTACGATAACTCCAAGCGCAAAAAAGCATACGGGCCACCCGGCCCTACGCCAACATCGACTCCAAAGTCGAATATTCACAGTGGCAAGGTCATGCTCTGCATTTGGTGGGGCCAATTGGGCGTGGTGTACTATGAGCTGCTGCAACCGGGTGGAACCATCACAGGGCAACTCTATTGAACTCAATTGATGCATTTTTGCCGAGCATTGAAGTAAAAATGGTCAGTACACGAGCAAAGGCACGACAAGGTAATTTTTCAATATGACAAATGTTGGCCACATGTTGCGCAGCCGGTCAAAATATACCTAGAAACGTATGTTGAAAATAACTGTTGAAAAAACGCAACACTAGCTAATTGCATGCATATCAGTTGTAATGCATTTTGTAGCGCTCACGCTTTTTATTCGAGGAATTGTAAATATTGGAATATTTACAACTTATTTAAAAATAAATGAACAAATGATTCCCTACTTTGGAAGGTACAACTGCAAGATCTTCATACGTGGCAAGCCAATTTTAGTTTAAAATAGTGGTGTCTTTCTTCTGACACTTGCTACCTATTTGAAACTGGTCCATGTGCTGGCGCAGCTTGACCATACGACAAAACCATTGGCTTGGGAGCATCTGTTGTTTTGCAATTATTGGAATCAGTTACAAGTTCAGAAAATCGTGCAATATACACCGAAAAATTTTTCTCGTCGTACTATTTGTTCTGCTTGCTGAGTGAACGAAAGTTTTGCTGAACTGGAACAGTATAGGCGTGGGTAGTTCATGAACGAACTAGTTCAATTGAACGATTCGAACTCATGAACTATGTGAACTAGTTCAGTGTTTCTAGTTGTTTTAGTTCATTTAAGTTCAATTGATTTTGCAACGAGTAGGAACAAAACGAATTAGAGCAAAAATAACTAAATTTACCAAGCTATGGTTTGAGTCCTTGGTTTGTCCAAACCATGATACAATTGCAAGGCAAGCTCATTTTAAGATGGTTGCTCAATTGAGAAATTTTGCAACAACAAAGCTGTAAAGGCCAAAACACAGAAAGCATACATGCCTCAAGCATGCATCATGCCTGTGAGCATGCTTGGTTAAAGCACATAAAAAGCATGCATCGCATATGTGATAAATTTCAAATATGTTAAACTGAATAGAAATTTTAAAGAGAAAGAAGTGAAAATACATTAAATTTAATCATTAATTTTAATAATTAATACATTAATTTAAAATGGAATGGGAGGATATTTTATGCTTAATGGTTGTCAATGCTTTGATGCCTACAAAAATTAAAAGTTCGCCAACTTCAGGCATGCTTCAAGCATCATGCATGTATGCATGCTTTTAATATGGGCTACTTCATAAGAATATGTATATTCAATCACAAATGTCAGATGATTGAAGCATGCATGCCTCCTATGTGTTTTGGCTTTAAGAGCTACAAACGTCAAACGACAAAAGCAACAACTAATTTACGCAAGAAAATTATGGCATAGTTCAATGATTGCGTTTTACGTTCAGAGTTAGCATGGCTACAAAATAATAAAACATTTGGAAAATTCTTAGGGCCGTTTTCTCAATGTCCGGTTAAGCACTAACCAGAACTTTAACCAGCGGTTAATAAAAAATCGTTTTCTCAATGTTCGGTTAGGTTCTGATTAAGTTAACGGCAAGTTGTGGTTCCGGTTAGCTGCTAATGTTCCGGTTCCGGAAGTACAGCTGAGTAGAGTAAACAATTTTATATTTATTTTACACACTTATTCAAAAACAAGAAATGTTTCTTCATATGGAGTTAAATTTGGAAATTTGTTGAGTTTTTTCACTTCTATTTCATTTCGCGGTACAAAATCACAAAAAAACGTAAACAAAAAACAGATGACATGCAGTTTTAGCGTATTCACAATTGAAAAATTCACAATTAATCATTTAACCGAAGGTTACTTAATCAGAACTTGGTGAAACCGAAATTCTTTTTTTAGCTATCGTATGGTTAGCTGTCTCCTGGTTAAGAGCTACACTAACCGGACATTGAGAAAACGGCCCTTAATGTTGAATTTTTATAGTGTTGACAAAAAAATACTTAAAATGTCTTCATTTATAATAAAAACAATCTTAAATCCTCAGTATAAAAATGTACTTTTGAGAAATTAACAATGAAATAAACAGACGCATATGCAAATGCAGTAAATGAAGTTTCACCTGTAAGCTTTCACATATTTCTATTGCATTGCGTCCGTCTACTCGCTGGCACAATTTACGCAAAAAACTTATGGCAGAGTTAAATGATTGCGTTTTACGTTCAGAGTAAACAGGGCTACAAAATTATAAAACATTTGGAATGTTCTAAATGTTGAATTTTTATCGTATTTACACAAAAATACTGAAAATGTCTTCATTTATAATTACAAAAATCATAAGTCATTACAATAAAAAATTAATTAAATTTGTAATTTTTAAGATTTATGTACAAGAGCCATCCCTGAAAGTGGTGAGCTTCTGACTCGTTTCTTTTATTTCTTCTGGATGTTTGTTATAAGTAACGAGCTGTCAAAAAACTCAAATTACACAAGAAAAGTTGAAATATTTTCTACTTTTCTTACGTAAATTGTATTTTTCCAACGTTAAAGCTTTCGTATAAGCTTTCGTACATTTCTATTCCATTGCGTTCAGCGAGTAGACGGACGCATATGCAAATGCAGTGAATGAACTTCTTAACATGCAACGAACAAAAAGAACGAACTAGTTCATTAAATACGATTGAACTAAAAAGAGCGATCTTTGTGGTGAACTAAAATGCCCAAGCCTAGAACAGTAAGATCAAACTGACATAGAGGTGCAAATAATATCCTTGCAACTGGCCGATCTCTCAAAAAGTATGACCATGATTAGTGCATTGAAACAAACAGGTTATTCGTTGCGCGCTGGCAAGATAATTCAGAAGTCACCGTCATTTCAAACTTCATTGCAGCTGCTCCAAAATTATGTACAAATCGTTATTCGAGAGATCAAAAGAAGATGGTATGTTTTCGGTGAGTTTTTATGATTTCGGGGATCTCATTTATTTTCAATAGATTTCTGTTCTACAGCCGTAGCTTATAGATGACTACAAAGTGGTGCAGATAACGTGATAACGCTGTATCTAACTACCGTGTTGCGGTTCGTGGTAAGAAGCAGTGGTGGCCTTTCTGGACGAATTCATTGAACAGTAAAATTGACTTGGAAAATCCATTGTATTGTCAATAAAGCCGAGAAAAAACGACCACTATTCTAAATTGATGTCAAAATTGAAATTGCTACACAAATACTTTTATTTCAAGATAAATCCAAAGAAGAAGAGCCATTGGAAGATTTGCAAACATTTGACTACATATTTTTAAAAAAGAGATTTGCATCTCATGAGCCAACGTTGCGTTTTCACGACGGTCATACAAGGTCACCATAGGTCACCAACATTTCTTTTTTTTTTAATTTTTTTATGTGCTTAGGAAGTTCTTAAGCTATCACACAAAAATTCAGAACTGTATCTGACAGAGCTGTAAAAGAATACATTCATTTGTGATTTAAAATCATTTAAATCATCATTGTGAATTGAAATTTCAAGTCCCAATCAATGATTTGAAAAAATTACTGCATTCATTTTTTCAAATCATTGATGAATGCAGTCATTTTTTTCAAATCATTGATTGAGACTCCATGAATGCAATCATCCCTTAAATCATTGATTTTGATTTGAAATTTTAAGTCCCAATCAATGATTTGAATATGAATGCATTCATTTTTTAAGTCTTTGATTGGAAATTATTGACTCAGTTCACACTAATATTTTAAAACATCATATATTTGGAATTAAATTATTGTTTTCAATGATTTGAATGAATAAATTAAATCACGTAAATTCAGTCAATAATTTTTAATCAATGATTTGAAAATATTATTTCAATCATTTTTTTAATTCATTGATTGGGACTTTAAATTTCAAATCACATTTAATGATTTGAAAAAATTAATGCATTCATTTTGAACATATATCACATAATTCAAAATCACAAATGATTGCATTCTTTTACAGCTCTGGTATCTGAACGGACTCTGGTAGCGGTACAAAAGATTTTCAATCGTTATTATTTAATATGAGATTCCAAAAAATATTACTACATTCCCAAGAATTAAGATTTCCAAAGAAAATATATCAAAAGATTTAGTAGAAGCTGTAAAAAGATTAAGAAAATTTAAAGCAGCCATACTTACTTTAATTTTAAGACGAGTAGGTGACAATAATCACCCGTAACTCAACTCTGCTCGTGCTTAACTTGCGATTTCTTTACTCGTGCCACTTCGAATCCAAGCTAAAATTGACGATTCTTCCTACTAGCTATGATTTTCATTTGTAGATATTTTATTCATTGTTACACTCTTGCTGAACGAAAGCGAAAATCGGCTCATTAAGATGCAATCCTAAATGAGATACAAGCACAACAAAAACAATAATTTTAATCCAAATGCAAATTCAACGGAAACACTTTATTTTTGGCTTATTTTGTTGATGTTTATTTTTTTATTTCGTTTCGTTTTGTATGATTTTTTTTTCTTTTTTTGATACGGTTGATTAGAAATTCACACGTTTGTAAATTTTAGGCACTTGTATTCTTATGTAGATATTTTATTAGACTCGAACCTAATAAAAATGTTTATTTTTTGAACATATTTATGTAGTAACAGATGTTTAGGTAGAAATTTTCTTTTTTTCACATTGCAGGAAATTAAAATTTAATTTTTAATTTATTGAAAAAATATTTATAGATACAAATTTTTATTTTTATATAATTTACTTTGTTTAAACTGTTTTCAAAGAAAGCACAATAAACTAAATTTATTCATTTTGTGAATAATTTTTCTTAAATCAGATACCCCTTCAGCTCAAACTTAATAATATCCTAAAATATACATATATTTTTTTTTACTATCAAATAAGGTCAAAAAGAGATATTTTTACTGAAATGTAATATCAGTCAGTTCTAATAATTTTTGAACTAACATTACTCTACTGGTACTCGTTTCCAATTTCGTCATACGTAAGCAGTTTGAGAAATCAGTAACTTTCTTAATTTCTTTTCATAGCAACTTTAAATGCAACACTGGTTCTGTCAACTACCATCTGCTAATAGAGTACTGTCAAATTTTTTGCAAACTATATAATTTAGTGGGAGGACGATCCTCACAAGGCAACGCGTGAGGGTCAAGGGGGCGATCTTCACATGGCAACGTGTCTGACTGCCTCAACCTGGTGAGGCCAGCATTATCCATGTTGAACTCGTCTCAAGTCGACTCAAACCTCTTCGTGGTGTCCTCTAGAAACGGCAAACTGGCAACCGTTAGTTTGACGGCTAATGTGAGCGGCGGCCCCCCCCCCTGCCTTTAAAGGGTTGTGCGTTGGGTTTGAAGCCCACCACGTAAAAACAAAATTTCAATGAAACGCATAAGAAATAAGATAAAAATGATCCCCTGATGACGACTACCGCAAACGAAAAACTGACAATGATTTACGGATATGCACCTGGAACGTCCGAACCCTTAATTGGGATGGTGCCTCTATCCAACTGATAGATATCTTAGAAAGATACAAAGCTGATATCACTGCAATCCAAGAAATGCGATGGAAGGGACAGGGTTGCTCACGGCAAGCATCCTGTGATATCTACTACAGCGGCCATGCGGAGAAGCACGAATTTGGATGCGGATTCGTGGTTGGCAAGCGACTACGGCATCATGTCCTGCGATTCACACCTGTGAACAAGCGACTTGCAATAATCCGTGTCAAGGCAAGATTCTTCAATATACGCCTGATTTGTGCGCACGCTCCGACAGAAGATAAGGACGATGAGACCAAAGACAGCTTCTACGAGCGCCTTGAAGAGGCCTATGAGCGCAGCCCCCGCCACGACATAAAAATCGTGTTTGGTGACTTCAACGCCAAGGTGGGAAAAGAAAATATCTTTGGTCCAACAGTCGGAAAGTTCAGCCTCCACGACAATACCTCCGATAACGGAATGAGGCTGATTGACTTTGCCGCAGCGCGAAACATGGTCGTTAGTAGCACTAGATTCAAGCATCTCAATATTCATAAAGCCACTTGGCTATCTCCTGATCAAAAGACGCGCAACCAAATTGATCACGTTTTGATTGACGGAAGGCACTCTTCCAGTGTTTTAGATGTACGCACGATCCGTGGTGCCAATATAGACTCGGATCATTATCTTGTCGCAGCCAAGATCCGTACACGTCTGTGCGCAACCAAGAATGCGCGCAATCCAGCACAGAGAAATCTAGACGTCGAAAAGCTGCAATCAAAACAAACAGCCGAAGACTTCGCTACTCGACTCTCACTCCTGCTTCAAGAAAGCACTCCTCCGATCGACGATATATGCGCGCAGTGGAATCATATTTCTCACTCTATGCATACGGCTGCCGAAGAGGTGATAGGCTATCACCGCCCTCGCCGAAACCAGTGGCACGACCAGGAATGACGCGACGCCACTGCAGGAAAAGACGTCGCCTACAAAGCCACCCTGCAGTCGGTTGTAACGCGTGCTGCTAAGGAGCGATACAAAGAGAAAAGGAGGGAAAAGAGACGCATTTTCAGACGAAAGAAAAGGGAAGCGGAAAAACGTGAGTGCGAGAAAATTGAGATGCATGGTGACAGGAATGAGGTCCGAAAATTTTTCGAAAAAAGAAGATGCCAGGTCGATAGTTTCAAGATCGGGGCCTCTACCTGCAAGGATGAAAACGGGAATCTAGTAAGAGACATCCAGAGTAAGTTAATGATGTGGGGGGAACACTTCTCTAGGCTTCTGAATGGCGACGACGACAACAATCCCGCCAATAGAGATGATGTTCCGGAAACCCCAATTGTAGACGACAGCGTTGAAGTTCCGCTGACATGCAATAACAATCGAGTTTAGCTACTACAGCTTTTTCGCACATTCTCATCATTAACGTATTAAAAGTCACAATCCAAAAATCTTTGAAATTCAATGAAATTGATACTAGTGGCTCGTAATAAGTTAATGTGAAAAAAATTTACCCACCAAAATATGGTTGGGCTCAAGGACAACACAAGACGACACGACTAGCCATGCAATTACACAATAGTTTTTAATCTACTCTTGAGTTGACCTTTAGACAAGTTAACATCAAAAAAGCTACAATTGTTAACTAATTTACTCATACGGTTTAAAGGAGCAGTTAACATATAATTTGTTCTACTAAATGGCAAGTAAATTAAATTGTTAGAATTTCTACTACTTCTACGATTAGAGTTAAAATTAATAAGAGAAAGAAGTTCTGGAGAATCGAATACACCGGTTATGAGTTGGTGCAAATAGACGATATCAGCAGACTTCCTTCGCTCACTCAATGATTGCATTTTTAAAAGTTTTAAGCGATCCTCATATGGAGGAAGGTTTAAAATGTCAAATCCATTCAAGCCCCTTAGGGCAAACCTAACAAAGCATTTTTGGATTCTCTCTATTCGATCAACATTCACATTGTAACTTGGAGACCAAACTTGACTTGCGTACTCCAAGTGAGGACGCACTATTGCATAATACAACGTTGTAGTCGTAATCATGCTATTGAATTCCTTGGCCCAGCGTTTAATAAATCCAAGCATAGAAGATGCTTTTTTACAAATGTTATCAATATGAATGTTAAAGGTAAGCTTAGAATCCATACATATTCCCAGATCTTTAACGACATCCACACGACATAAAGCAGTATCTTTTATCTTATAATCAAAAACTAAATTATTCCTTTTTCGCGAAAAGGTCATAGTTTGGCATTTATCTGGATTAAGAAACATATTATTTTTAGAACACCAAACTTCAAAAGATTTCAGATCGGACTGGAGTAGGGCTGAATTGTCTTGAGAATTTATTTTTCTGTATATTTTCATGTCATCCGCATAAATAAGCAGATGAGAGTTTTTAATGATATGGGTCACATCATTAATGGCTAAAATAAACAGAAGTGGACCTAGGTGACTTCCTTGAGGAACACCTGATAACGCAATAAACTCAGTAGACAAAACCCCTCGGAATCGTATTTGATAAGAACGGTCTGTCAAATACGATTTAATCCAGTTTACAAAATATTGTGGAAATCTAATGGACTTAAGTTTAAATAGAATTAAATTGTGTGGTAACTTATCAAAAGCCTTGCTAAAATCAGTGTAGATGCAGTCGACCTGGCAACCAGATTCAATGGTGTTTAAGCAAAACGTTGTAAAATCGAGCAGATTAGATACCGTAGATCTGCCATTAACAAAACCATGCTGACGAGTTGTTATGACTTCACGATAGTGAACTTTTACCCGATCATACACGATTCGCTCAAAAAGTTTTGGAATCGATGACAGTTTAGCAATGGGCCTGTAATTAATAACATCATTCCTGCAACCTTTTTTAAAAATAGGACTAATAAATGATTTTTTCCAAAACAGTGGAAAATAACTTTCGTTTATAGATTTATTAAATAACAAAGAGAGTGGTTGACACAAAATTGAACCGCATTGAGTTAACACTGCGGCAGGAATTCCATCAGGTCCAGCGCTAAAATCTTCATCGATAGAACTAATATATTTTAAAATATCCTCTGAGGTAAAGGATAAAGAGTCCAAAGAAACTCTGGGAGTAGAATTCATATATTCAAAATACCCCTCATCAGGATCAAAAGAATCCGAACAAAATGACTCTTTAAAAAGATTTGCAAATAAACTACAAATAATGACGGGATCGTCAGTAATTCCATCAACAGTTTTGAATGATGAAGGGAATCCATCGGATTTCTTCTTTGTATTTATGAATCCCCAAAACTTTTTTGGATCAGACAGTATTCTCAGCTTTATATTGTCTAAATATTCATTATATAATGCAGCTGAGGTATTTTCAAATTCCAGAAACAAACGTTTGTAGGTTTCCAGGTCATTTGAGTCTAAACTACAGACATATTTCTTCCAAGCCCTATTCCTGTTGTTGCGAAGAGTTTTTAAATCCTTTGTGTACCAAGGGTACGCACAGTTTTTCGCAAATTTGAGGCTATATGGTACGGATTGAGAGAACACAATAAAGAGCTCCGTATAAAAAAAACTTATGGAATCATCAAGGTTATTTCCATTTAAGTACTCTAAAATAACATTTAGTTTGTTATGAAGTAAATGATTCAACTTCAAAAAGTCAGCTTTTTTAAAATTGAATTCATAAACTTTATCGATTGAACTCGATTTTACTATGCTCTCTCTGTCCGATTTATACCAAATGCTCAATGGTGGATGGTATTCGTCTACAATAGTCAGAGCATGGAAGGCCCTCTTAACAATCACATTGTTGCTGTCTGTAGTTAAGACCAGGTCAAGAAGTCTTTCAAGACTATTATAAATACAACTAACTTGTTGTAAGTCAGAACATATATTGTCAACAAATATATGTTCTTGGCGAGTCTTCGAATTTGATGCACAAAAATATGTATCATCGTCGGAAGAATGCCATTTTAAGTCAGGCAGATTGAAATCGCCCAACAGTAAAATGTCGTCATTAACGTCAAGTAGATTTATTATATATTCTATGCAATCCGCAAGGCTTGCATAGACTTCTGCACTGCTCTTTGGGGGAACATATGCATTAATAACATATACATTGGAATTACAATGTAACACCTTAACGCATAAAAGTTCGATATTAGAAGAGCAGGGAATATCAATTAAGGAACTGACAAAGGAATTCCTTACAGCTAAAAGGACACCACCACCAACAGCAGAAAAATTGTCAGTGTGTCTGTCCCTTCTAAAAACTTGAAAACTATTGTCAAACAGTTCCAAGTCAATAATGCTTCCGTTCAGCCATGTTTCTGTTAACGCGATAATATCCTCAGAGAAATTCTGAGACGCCAAAAATATGTCGCGTGTTTTAGAACGTAATCCCCTTACATTTTGATAGTAAAGGGATAATCTATTTAGTTTTTTTGGGTCTGATGGGCGATTTTATTCGTCCTTCTAGACTTATTTTTAGGCGTAAACTCAGAAACGAGAATATTATCGGCCCACTTTTTAGAGTTAAGAACAGATGCAAACTCTTCAGCTGCAACCGTTAGAATAAAGGAGGCGTGGGAAGGCTTGTTGCCAATTTTTTTGCATGAACAGAATGCATTTTGTCTAAATAAAATGTTTTGTTTGACAAACGTCAATACATTTTCAGATGTTGTGTCGGGCTGAAGACGCGAAATGAATAAGAGTTTTCGCCTCGACACTGCCCTTAAATTAATTATTGGGTTATTGGGCTCGGTTGAAATCAAATTTGGACTATTAGCCAATGGAGGAGTATAAGAAGGAGGTGAAGAAATAATTGTAGTATCGTTTATTGCAGGCATAGCTGAGGGCTGCTTAGCCTGAGGAAGGTTTGAAGACGTCATACGACGCGTATTATTTTTATTTTTATTTTTATTTTTATTTTTCCTCTTCTTTTTAGAAATATTCCGACCGAACAAAGTGAAGTCTTGAAAGCTATAGCTCGGATTAAAACCAACAAAATCACAGGCGATGGCTCACCTGCTAAGCTCTTTAAGAATGGAGGCGAAGCTCTATTTAAATGCATTCCTGAGCTTCTATACAGAATATGGCGGAAGAATGCATTCCCAACGGTTGGAACCTCAGTGTGCTCTGTCCAATCCACAAGAAAGGCGATCCCACAATTTGCGCCAACTACCGTGGGATAAGCCTTCTTAATATCGCATATAAGGTCCTGTCGAGAGTATTACGTGAAAGACTGAAGCACATCGTAAATCAGCTGAGACCAGCGTACCTTATCAGTGTGACTTCAGACCTGGAAAATTCACCATAGACCGGATATTTACGCTACGACAAATCTTGGAGAAGACCCTAGAAAAACAAATCGACACACACCATCTTTTTGTCGATTATAAAGCCGCCTTCGACAGTCCAATAAGGAATCATCTATACTCCACCATCTCTGAATTTGGTGTTCCTGCAATGCTCATCTGTCTTTGCAGAATGACACTGAGCAACACCAGCAGCACAGTTAAAATCGGGAAGAATCTCACTCCTCCATTCGATACCAAATGAAGTTTCAGACCAAGCAGAAACCTACTTCAGAAGTTTGGAGTAGGTCATCCAAGCTGATTTGAGACGTAGTGGGATGATATTCTATAAAAGTATTATGCTGCTGGCGTATGTTGATGATATCGATATCATTGGCCATAATACGCGCAAAGTCAGTGCAGCATTCTCCAGATTAGCGAAAGAGTAGAGTCGAATGGCAGATAAGACGAAATAACTAGTGTCAACAAATAAACATTCCCAGCGTCTTTGAAACCACGTCAGCGTCGACAACATCTCCTTCGAGGTCATTAAGGACTTCGTCTACATGAAATCCAGCATAAACTCTTTCAACGATGTCAGAATTGAGATAAAACGAAGGATAACTTTTGCCAACAAGTGTTACTTTAGGCTAAGTAGACAATTAAGAAGCAGAGCCATCTCTCGACGAACAAAACTCAGGCTCTATAAGTCACTAATCATGCAGCACAAACCTGTACGTTGAGCAGTTCTGATGAAAAGATTTTGGGAGTCTTCGAGAGATATTTCCTTCGTAAGATCTTCGGTCCAATCTGCGTCAATGGTAAGTACCGAATTCGATGGAACCACGAGCTGTATGAGTAGAACCCTGATATCGACATGTGCAGCACATTAAAATCGAGTGGTTCCGCTGGCTGGGTCATGTTGAGCGAATGGAAAACGACGCTCCAGCGAAAAAAATATTTGATTTTTTTTTTTATTTATTACCAGTGCCCGGTGGTGGCCAACGCAGAAGAGAAAACTGGCGCTATCGAGCGCAAAACAGAAATGGCTGGCGCAATTACGAGGCCAAAACCGACAAACGGTTGTAAGTGCCAGATAAGTAAGTAAGTAAGAGGTGGCTGAGGCTGTATACATCTCAACTCAGGGGGTACATCACATTTGATATGAATATTTGAACATGAAAAAGCGATCCGCGCGATGGGTGCCACATTTCGACCATAAGGGCAACCAGTGTTTGGCGATGTTCAACCTCAATCCGAAGAAGTTTTTGCGCCGTTTGTAACCTTAGACAAAACAAAGAGACGTTACAATGCACTATAGACCAAGGATTAGTTAAAGCAGTGGACTTCTCCGGGTGAACGTGCACCAAAGTGGGTCAAAGTGGATATGTCGGCAAACAAGGTCAGTCGGCGTTCATATCGATAATCTTGAAGAAGGAAAAATTATCACCGTCGAAAATTATTCACACCTGTTGGTCAGATCTCTTCCAACATGACAATGCATCGGCACACACGTCTGTTGTCGCCATGGTAAAAATCCAAAAATTAGACTACGAACTGCTACCCCATTCACCATATTCTCCATATTTAGATCCTCCTGCGACTATTTCCTGTTTCCAAACCTGAAAAAAAATGGGTCGGCGATAAGAGATTTGGATCGAAGAAGAAGAGATCAGCTGAAACAAACGCCTACTTTGAGGACATTGATAAAACCTATTATTGGGAAGGATTTTTAAAAATTGGAAAAACGCTGGACTAAATGTATCGATCTAAAAGGAGACTATGTTGAGAAATAAAATGCTTTTTCCAAGAAAACAAAACATTTTATTCAAAAAGTCTGACTTATCAAATTGCTCTCGTTGTTCTAAAAATTTGATCGAATTCAATTCAAGACACTTACAATTGTCATCGATATATTTAAACATGATGTCACTAAACACAGCTGTTATATACAGCCCATTAACATGACCTTCAAAATGAATCGACTGCACTTCACACTTGAGCCTGTTCACACATGCCGCACAGCTGATTTGTTATGCTTCTTGATATGCATCAGTTAATCTGAAATAAAAAATTTCCAATAAAAATTGCAATTAAAAATGTCAAATTATCTGCATTTAAGAACAAAGTAATTTATTTACGAGCTCATAAAATACAATGTTATTTATGAACCATCGAAATTTCAGTTGCACAACAATACGTCATTTTGAGAATGGCGACTAAAATCAATTTTTTTTTTAATGCTGTTGATGCTATAAATTGTTTAGCAGAAATTTTTTGAATTCTATTCACTGACATTTTAATTCTCCTAACAATTTATAGCGCTCATTTTTTTGGAAATTTAAGCGATATAAAAACAAAGTTTAAGAACAACGAAAAATAAATCAATCGGAATGCTTATTTGAATTCAACAATTTACTATTGAGTTTGAAAAAAAAATATATTTTATTGTTATATTTTATTAAAAATAATTAAAATACATAATTAGTGTAAACATAGCCTAACATACGTTCAGAACACCATCACTGTGAACACAACCAATTCTAGCGATACATCAAACGACATTTAAAATGCAACTCTGGTCTATTTAACGTATTTTTCAATATAAAAGAATGTCTTGTTTGGTTTTCAAAAGCAAAGGCAAAAGCAAAAGGATTGTCGTCTGGATTTTCGGATAGAATTATCCTAGGAAATGTAGTTTTTTAAATCATTCGTGTGGATAATAGAACCTGTTCTGTACAACTTACCCGCTTTTCTATGGCCCATATTACACGATGTCCGTTTGTCCGACCTTTGTTGTTGCTTTCAATGTGAAAATGTCAAAAAACAGTGAGAGTGAGAGCGGATGCAACAACAAAATCGCTTGTCTGCCATAGCGTACGCCGGACAAACGGACATCGTGTAATATGGGCCTATGCGATGCAACAAATAACAAAATTTCAGCGGTACCCAGTGTAGAGTCAGCAGCAAAAAATATTCACACAAGGTTCATTATCTTATCAAGAGCTCCACAAGCAGCACTAGCCTGTTCAACATTTTAAGTTGTACAACCAGCCCTAAACAGTTTAAGTACGATGTTGACATCAAACTACAGAGATATTATTGCGAAGAGAAGAAAACCTATCCGCCGGTGTCAAGAAGACCTAGAAATGTCGATTCAGCGCCGATCAACTGAACTGCGAATCGCCAGATAGTCAATTCGGCTTATTTTTCGGTTAGATTTGGGCCTACATCCGTAAAAACATGATGACGCAATAATTGAAGACAGACAACCACAGACAAAGCCGTAAGTTTTCCGGTTTTAAGATCCGGATTTTGGCAAAAAAAATCATCTCGGACGAAGTCTATTTTTGGCTCAGCGGCTATGATAACAACCGAAATAACCACTATTGGAGCGACTGTAATCTCCAAGTATTCGACCAAGCATCAATAGATCTACAAAGATTGCCTGTTTGGTGCAGTTTATGGCACGACAGTATCACCGGAACTTATTTCTTTCAAAATTAGGAAAGAGATACCGTTATTGTCAATGGTCCTCGATATAGACCAATGTCAGCCAACTTTCTGTGGCCAAAATTCGACAACATTGATATATCCGAGCTGTGGTTCCAACAAAACGACGCTAAATGCCATTCAAGCAACGCAGCGCTCGAAGTGGTGAAGAAGAAATTTGACGGCTGGGTTACCTCACGGCGAGTGTTCATCAATTAACCGCGGCAATCATGCGAATTGACACCCCTCGATTATTTTCTCTTGGGGCTACGTCAAGTCCTTGTCTACGCTAACAAGCCAACTATTACAGTCGAGCTTTAACCCAAATCCGAAAGATTTAGTGGGTCAATTAGTGACATGTCAGGAAACATGGATTCACCACTACACACCTTAATCGGTACAACAATGGTTTGGGCCAAGTGTAACCAAGTGGCCGGTTTTCCACTTAACCTCCAACGGCAATTATCTTTTTCTCAATTTCAAAAGATGACTCGAGGGGATCTTTTTCACCGTTTTTTTTTTTCTTTTTTTACATCAAATGAAGAAGTTGAATTTGGAAACCAATAAGTATTTTGAAGATTTGGAGAAACTGTTATAAGATCGCTGGAAACATTTAGCCTTAAGTCCAGATTAAAGGAGAGTATGTTGAATATTAAAAATTTAATTTGTCTAAAATAACGTTTTACAACGTGTCTGACAACAAGCGTCTATAACAGATGCCAGGCGAAGTGGAGGACGAAGAAATGCTCGGTCGAATGGACAAATCGATTTCGTAGCTAAAAAAAAAACCGTCACGAAAGAACCAACAACGAGTACAGGGTTGCCCATATTCGACGGACCCATCCGGCAACGCCATAACTTTTGACAGAGATGTCAGATCGCTTAATGACATACCGCGTTTGAAGCGTCAGTCCAAGCAGATTTTTACCATGGAACAATACACGCCACGCGAGCGCTCTGAAATAGTTGAAATTTACATTCAACAGAAGAAGTCAATTGTGAAAACTCAACGTTCTTTTAAAAACTTAAAAAATGTGAGAAGTGCGCCTTCTAAGAACACCATTAAGCGTTTATACGAAAAATTTTCGACTGGTGAGGCTCTTTCTAATCCGAAGAGGCCAAATAAAAGTCGACCAAGGCGATCGGCCGAGAATATCGCTGCCGTACGAGCCAGTGTTGAGAGGTCCCCAAGAACATCCCAAAAACGCCGTTCTCAGCAGTTGGGCATGGCTCGGTCCACTTTACAACGGATTATTCGCGTTGATTTGCATTTGTTCCCGGACAAAATTCAATTGACGCAAAGATTGTTGCCTGCGGACAAGCCTCGTCGATTGGAATGGGCCCAAAGAGTCATCGAAATGGCCGAAGATGACGAGCAATTTTGGAACAAAATTATCATGTCCGATGAAGCCCATTTCACATTGAATGGGACCGTAAATAAGCAAAATTGCCGTATTTACGCCACTGAAAATCCTCAGGAGATTCAAGAAGTGCCTCTTCATGACGAAAAAGTCACAGTTTGGTGCGGCGTTAGTGCGAAAACGGTCATTGGGCCGTTTTTCTTCCAAAATGAAAATGGCCATGCTGTTACCATCAACCAGGAGCGTTATCGCGACATGATGACCAATTTTGTGATGCCAATTATTCGTCGAAAGCGTATGAGGCAGTTCTGGTTTCAACAAGACGGCGCTCCACCGCACACAAGTCGCATAACAATCGATTTTCTGAAGAATTTGTTTCCGGGCCGTTTGATGTCGAAAAGTGGTGATTTGGACTGGCCACCGCGTTCGCCCGATTTGACGCCCCCTGACTTCTTCTTGTGGGGATATTTGAAGTCAAAGGTTTACGTTAACAAGCCAAGGACCGTAGAAGAGCTCAAGGACAACATTCGTGAAGAAATAGCCGCTATTCCGGCCGAAATGTTGGCGAAAACGATGGAAAATGCTGCAAAAAGGGCACAATACGCCATCAACGCCAGAGGCGGCCATTTGAGAGATATCATATTCAAAAATTGATGTAAACAAATCTACTTGGAACAAATTAAATGATTAAGATTGCCAACCGCCAAATTTTTATTTTTTTCTTTGATTTTTTTAACAAAAACATGGGTCCGTCGAATATGGGCAACCCTGTAGATGTTCTGCACAATTAGAAATATCGCTGACGACATTGCAAAGAATTTTGATGGAAATTCATATGCATCCGTTCAAAATACAATTAGTTACAATACAACTTAACGTTTTCGAACCGTCAGAGCCAAATTTCATTTACTATTTGTGTATGGAGCACATTTCACCTGAATAGCTTTGTGCACAAGCAAAATTTTGGATTCTGGGGGACGTCTAACCTGCAATTGCATTCATATTGTTTTGAGAATAACGAAAGAAGAGCCGTAACTAGACCGCTATCGTCAAACGATTCAGGATTTTTCTTTTCCAGATTAGTTGATGCTCAGGCGGTGTGTTTCCAGCCACGTGGGAGCACTGCCCATACTCCTTGAGTCATAATAAATCATCTAAGAGTGCATTTCCTAAACAGGCTTATTTCCAAGTTAATCGCCAGACTTGAGCACCCCTGATTACTTTTTTTGGGTTAAAAAACTTAACCCTAAAAACTTAAAAGAAAAACTTGTGGACAAACTAAACATCCTACAACACCCTAAAAAACAACATTGTGCTGAAAATAAACATGGCACCCCATCAAATCTTGTAAAATGCGCGTTGACGCAGAATGCCGTTAAATAAGTTCAAATTTGTGAGCGGACTGAACTTGCGGAGACTATTTGAAGAAAATTTTTTATGTGCTTCATGGACTCCTTAGACAAAAATCAATATCAAAATGGAAGCAAATGGGTTTTGTTGAGATTATTAATGGATTTAGACGAACTTAGAAAAGTATTGATTTTTCTTTTACAAATTGGTTCTACTGAGATTATTTATGAAATTATATAGGCTTTTGGAACTTTTTGTAGCTTTTTGGGACTCCGTGAACAAAAATCAGTGATGATTTTTGGGTCAAAAGTAGGGCAGATTTAGCTTTTTTACGCTTATATTTATTCTCATTTTGCGTCGTTATATAATTTAAATAAGGCAAATAAGTTAATATCATTTAAAGTGTGTATAATTCCTTTTTTTTTAATTTTTTATAAATTAAATAATTAACATAGATTTGACAACAGAAACAATCCGCCTAAAAACATTTCGTTAATTCTTCATATTCTTGGTAAACAAGTTGGCAATCTATGCGCCCATTTATTCGCCCCATTGTAATCAATGAATTTACATAGTCTTTGTGTTGGGGCGAGTTTCCGTGTTGCTGCCCTCGAACAGCAGAATTTTTCCAATCACGAAATCAATATGAAAATAGTTCGGCTGGGTTGCCGGAAAGCAGACATGGAATCCAAAATTCGACACCTTTACTTTCAGAAAATATCAGCCAGGAACTTGGATGCTCTTCAACGTTTTTTAGTTTGCTTGTAAAAATATATCGAGCAACATTGGCTCTTAGTAATAGAAACGTAAAAACTCTCTTCTAAACTCAAATTTAGTTAGGTGATTCTAAGCTACTTTTTAGGTTTCATAGTAATAAAACAAATCTAACAAAAGTTGACTTCAGCGCTTCTACTGTGAACTGATCTGAAATTTCATCTCTGAACATACTCTTTGTTCTGTTTGATTTTGACAGCTGATTTTATTTATTAATAATTTTTGCATACATCAAGCAAAACAAATGGATGCCGCTATAAAAGTAAGTTGCTTCTCTTGTTTCCTTAAGCTCTAAATCATTTATTATTTCTAGATCCATAAATATTCTTTCATCGTCCATATTCACTGCAATAATTTCAAATGTCACTTTGAAATTGACTTAAAAGCCATCGAGCCACAACTAGTTGTTTTCTAAATTAGAAGTGACTTTTTATTATTATTACTACCGATTGAACGTTATAGTCAAGTTTTAGATAAATTCGACTTAGAATTTCTTTATTACTAAGAGCCATTGGTTTCATTGACAGATTTCACACATAGCATGGATCATTCCACTTTTAACACGATATTTAACAATGTACTCGTATTATGATTTTAGGCATTGCAAAATGTATCTTATTTCTTCATCGAAAGTACTTGCAAATAAGGTATTGTCACCCACGGCAGTGTCCTCGTTGTAATTTTTTCATATTTTATTAAATAGTTGTCCGAACCTTGGCATTTCCTTTAAAACATTACTTTATCTCTTGTCTTGCAATTTCTTACTCCTGCTGAATTGAAATCCACTTGGTCTTTTAATGAATTCACTCATCGAAGCCAGTTATATTTTCCAAAATATATTTCAACAATCAAATTGGACTTCTTTTTATTAAATAAATCAGCTGTTCATGTTGAAACGTTTAGAATTGAAACAAAGTTAAAGTGATGCTCAGGGATGCAAACAGCGAATTCTTAAATGTCAAATTTTGTTGGTTTTTTTTTTTGTGATTTTTGAAAAATTTGCTCATAGAGTTGCACCTGTAGACAAATGAGCCCCTAGGCAATTGCCTTTCATGCCTTATGGTAACACCGGGGCTGTTCAAAAGCTTTTATTATTTTTTAGGAGTGTCAACTTGAAAAATACATCGATATGTTTTCGATGTAATACGTCGAGCAGTGCATCGATATTTTTCCATGTATCGTTAAAAAACCCCGATGTTTTCTAAAAATCGAGTAGTTTTTCTAGCATTGCATCACAATGCTGAAGTCAGCCCCTCCTTTAACTCATCATAAAAAAAAGGGCTTTTTTTAATTATATACACCTCCTACAAAAGCACTGTTCTCTGATTCAGTTGTTGTTTCTTAAAAGAAAAATAGAAAAAAATATTAGAATATTGTTTATTATTTTTATTATTACAAAAAGTACAAGAAAAAAAACCCCGCTTGAAAATTCCAGTATTAATGTCCTACTTCTTATTGACATGTGAATAAATGAGCTAATGCAACATTTCTTTATTTCTTTACTTTCCTGTTCAATCGAACATGCAAGGAAACGATGAGATTTTAGTTTAATCAGTATATTATATCCAAATCCAACTCTATTTCAAATGTGCACATTAACGACACATGGTATAATAATATAAGGTAGTATTGACAGTTGCTTGGGCAACGACCATCTGTCAAAAAAAATGTCTAGAAAGAGAGCGTTCAATTATTTCTTATGTTTTCGCCATTGTTTATGTTTCAGCGCTTGCAAATAACCAAACATTTTCTTACAAAATATTGCCTATTTTATTTAATCAATAGTGAGTTATTATTACTAGAACGAAAATAATTTGTAAACTTAATGTTATTAAGTGCAAACATAAAAAAAAAGTTGAAAACGTTTAAGTGCAGCAACCTCAGCAGCTGCAGATGCATGTAGACGAAATTGAAGAAGTTTTCAATTAAAATTAAAACACCACGGCTGGAAAATGTTAAACACATATCACACATAATTTTTTCACAACTTTCACTATTATAATTGTGTATTTAACGCACATATTTTGCGGAATTTATTTATTTTTACATTCGTTTAATTCTTGTTGCACGATCAACTGTTTTTGACAGATGGTCGTTGCCTTGTTGCTGAGAAAATCTATACTTGTCAATGCTACCTGTATAATTGTATCATGAACGACACAAGTAAAACTAAATGTAATTTAACGTTATTATTCAAAGCTCACCAAGACAGAAGAAACGAACTAATTTTGTTTTTATTCTTTCTCGCGTTGCCAATATCAATTTCTATATTCCGCTTATGCTATGTTTACATTACACATTTAACTTTGGTAACTATTGCTGGTGTTTAGACTTCCGGTAGCGCAGCACAGGTTTTTTTTATATTTTTGTTTATTTATTCTTTTATATAATCATTTCATTAGCTGGTCAAAATTCATGCGATGTTTTATTTAAATACATCGATTCTTAGAGAAAATCAATAGCTTTTCAAAGCATCGGATCGAGTCAATATATCGCATTGTAAACATCGAGTAAATCTGATGCATCGTTGCATATCGAATATCCCTACTATTTATATATAGGATGGTGTATGAACTATTTATGGATCTGAATGACGGTTTGACTGTTTTAAGAGCTAGAAGGGTCATCGAAATTTTTTCAATTCTGTAAATTATCAATGATTTTAATGAAAAGCTTCGGCTTTCATTATGTATGGAACTAGTTGAAGCATTGGAAATTTTTTGGATTTTGTAGACTCCTTGCACAAAAAATTTAAAGACTAACAACAAAATCAGTCTATTTTCTATGGAACAACAGAGTTCAGAATCATGTTATAGTTCAAGTGGTTCCTTAGATAATCAAAGTGAAACCTGTAGAATATAGAACTATCACTATACTCGTAAGGAGTCCACATAACAAAAAAAAGTTCCTACAAACCAACTAGTACCATAGACAGACATTCCCAGTGTCACCTATTTGTGAACCTATTTGTCAAAAAAAAATAGAAAATTTTTGCTTTTTTCTGACCAAGTAGTTTTCTAACCAAAGCATTCTAAACAGTTCTAA
This sequence comes from Pherbina coryleti, assembly GCA_943735915.1. Lineage (NCBI taxonomy): Eukaryota > Metazoa > Arthropoda > Insecta > Diptera > Sciomyzidae > Pherbina > Pherbina coryleti. The sequence continues at coordinate 126,425,541 of OX030951.1, read as the reverse complement.
TGATCAAAATACGGATAGTTCCACAGATAATCACGTGAAAATTATTGAAAATAAAATCATAAATATTTGTCCCAAGAGTCAAGAGGAATCCTAAAAGTTTCAATGACTTATCTTGAAAGTTTTTTTTTTTTTGGTTTTGCAGTTTTAATTCTTGCACTTCAAGCCAAATTCTAAGTAAGTCTCAAATGAATTAAACTCACAAGATTCTTTTATAGATTTTAATGGCACATAAAATAAACTTTTTAAGATAATCAACAATTATCGATTAATAACTGGCGTGAAACATAGTATTTTGTATTAAAGCATTTTTTAAAAAAAAATAGTTTTTACGCTTTTTGTTTAACCTCTTGGGATCACAACACTTTTTACTCTGTTAATTATGTATTTAAATAAAAAAAAAATTTTATTTTTTAATATTACATTTAATTTTTTTGATATAATTAAATATATTTATATTTATTTTTTTTTCTTCCACCTTTTTAATTTTTTAATCAATTTTAATTTTTTATGACGTATAACGCACTTGACATCCTTTGCGCTCAATTAAGTTGATTATTCAATCGATTTGTCAAATTTTGCCAACATTTCCATTATTATTATTTTTATTATTAAATTAAACATTTTCACTTCACTTCACTGCAAAATACGAAAAACATGCAACATCAAAATAATGCCCAAAAAAAAATATCATTTCAAACAGCACATTAATGCCAAAAATTAATTTCTTTTCTTAGAGCAGAAGATTAAGAAATTTATTCACTATTTAAGCACTTTTTTTGTACGCATTCGATATTTTCGAAAATCCGCAGCTGTTCTTTTCGAATTTCCGTGCGCGAAGAGACTAAAATTGATCGCAAGCACTTAAGGTTGATTTGACCCAAGAACAAAAAAAATTCTCGAACAGAGAAAAAGTTTTCGCTGCTGCCTAGAGAGCGTCTATTAAAACGAAACGATGAGCGAAAAGATCAAGCAAAGGTGCTGAAAGAAGCTCGCCGTAGAAAAATTGGAAAAGAAAAATAGAAAAGTTCATAAGAAAAAAAGCTCCATGTTGAGAGTGCCGCAAAGACGCTAGAATGAGTAAAAGTTCCTATTTAGAGTACCGCGTTAATTAAGTTACTTGGTTCTGCCTATGAAGGCATAAATTAATAATATTACAAATTTTTATGCTGTGAGCTTTTTCAATTAAGTGTTTGTTGTGATTTGTAGTTTTAACTAATTTTTATTTTTATTAAACTGGTTGCTAGCTTATGATTATTTCTATCACAACGATCTGATTAGTTAAGATTTTTGAATTGCTATGTTAATTAAAAAACGCGCTTAAAGCTCGCTTCTATATCTTTGAGTTATAAAACTTTGATTTAATATTTCAACAAAATCGCATAAATCGTAAATTGAAATTTTCTTTAAAATTAAAGTCAAAATATTTCTCCAGAAACTTTGGAGCTTGTATAAAATCTTTCAAATTTTCTTATTTATAAAAATACTCATGTTAATTTTTTGGTTTTTGTAATTATTTGTTTTTTTTTTCTTTTCTTTTAATCAACATAAAATTTAATTAATATCTAAACGAAAACTTATAAAAAAACTTATAATTTACGCCATGTTGCCACATCTATCAAGCATATAATATCTATAAAATATTTAAAAGCTTAACTAAAACTAACTTTTTTTTCGTTTTCACTTAAAATGCATATGACGCTGTTCCAAGAGTGTAAAACTTTTTAAATAAAGCTTTTGGGCGCACCTGCATTGTAAGATATTGCAGTTGTATGGCACAAGCAGCTTTTAGAAAACTTTCAGTCAAACTTAATAAAAGCTTTTGAAGCACTGAAAAGTTTTCAAAAAACTATGAACCGACTTTGCCAAGATCGAGATTTGGCCTTTCGACAGTCTGTTCGGCATGCTTTTTAGCATGATTATCGCGAGCTTTTAAAATCGCAGCACTTCTCAAATTATTGTGTGGCTTGGCTATGTTAGCATGGCGCATATTCAAACCAAGAGCGCTACGAATTTTTGGTTCAAAATAGTCTGCATACACATCGGCGGTAAGCTCTTCAAGCGGTACTTCCTCATCTTCTCGGGCTTCACGTGCCGCTTCCTCCACTATCCGGCGAACACTTTTGTCAATGCGCTGCAAATGTTTAAAAGAAACATATGTATATGAATAATGAATGACATTGAGACCAACTCTAAACTACATACTCTGATTTCTGCGGTTGTCATTAAACCGTTCTCGACGCATTGCCTTCGAAACAATGTAACCGGATCACGTTGTTGCTGTACCACTCTTCGCATTTCCGGCGACATAGCATGCATGCTGGTGTTCAACTCCAGCACCATTGGGCCATTTTCGGTCGCATAATCAAGTGCATACTCGGTGGCCTGACGCACAGCCAATACATCGGTGCCATCCACCCAGATGCCCGGTATATCACCACATCTTGAATAGTAGGATGTTCTGCTACATCCTGGAAAATAAGCAAAAAATTACAAATTACAATTACAAATTACCAGTTACCAATTACCAATTACAAATTACAAATACAAATTAGAAATTACAAATTGCAAATTACCAATAACCAATTACCAATTACAAATTACAAATACAAATTAGAAATTACAAATTGCAAATTACCAATAACCAATTACCAATTACAAATTACAAATTATAAATTATAAATTTCAAATTACAAATTACAAATTAAAAATTACAAATTACAAATTACAAATTACATACAAATTACAAATTACAAATTTCAAATTACAAATAAGAAAAAACAAATCACAAATTACAAATTACAAACTACAAATTATAAATTTAAAATTACAAATTACAAATTACAAATTACAAGTTACAAATTACAAATTGCAAATTACAAATTACAAATTACAAATTATTAATGGCAAATTACAAATTACAAATTACAAATTACAAAATACAAATTACAAATTACAAATTACAAATTACAAATTATAAATAATAAATTTCAAATTACAAACTACAAGTTACAAATTACAAGTTACAAATTACAAATTGCCAATTACAAATTACAAATTACAAATTACTAATCACAAATTACAAACTACAAATTACAAATTACAAATTACAAATTATAAATTATAAATTTCAAATTACAAATTACAAATTACAAATTACAAATTACAAATTACAAGTTACAAATTACAAATTGCAAATTACAAATTACAAATTACGAATGACAAATTACAGATTACCAATTACCAATTACCTATTGCAAATAACAACTTACATATTACAAATTACAAATTACAAATTACAAATAACACATTACAAATTACAAACTAAAAATTTCAAATTACAAATTACAACTTACTAATTACAAATTTAAAATTTAAAAAAACTTCTCACCCGATAAATTATTTTCGCATACAAAAACGCATGGCAGCTTCCACATGTGCGCCATATTGTAGGATTCAAAGACTTGACCTTTATTTGCTGCATTGTCGCCATAAACAGCTAAGCAGGCGCCACCATCTCGCTTCAATTTGCTGGCCAGAGCAAGGCCGGCCCCAATGGGTACCTAGACTCAAAAAAAGCTTTAAGTATTTGAGTATTGCACTTTAATTTCCAAAATATCTTACCTGTGCACCCAGTATACCATTACCTCCAAAGAACTGTGGTGCATACATGTGCACGGAGCCACCTTTGCCACGCGTACAGCCACCCTGCTTGCCAATCAATTCAGCTAAGACACCAAATGGCGACACACCCATTAGATATGACCAGCCATGGCAACGATGAGCTGTTATAACGTTATCATTTGAACGCATAGCAGCGCGCATGCCTAAGAAATTGTTCTCGATCTCAAATATATGTAGTCTACAAAATTTTGAGCAGCTGCACTTACCTACGGCGCACGCCTCCTGACCCGTAGATAATGGACAAAATCCACGTATGGCATTCTCCTTAAACAGCTGTTCGGAAGCTTTTTCTATGTGCCGTATCGTCTGCAATTGCTTATAGTATAACTTGGCCTCATCGGTGGTAACATTTGTATATATCTCGGGGCCTTCTTGCAGACCATGAAGTTGAAAAGGCTGGAGATGAAATTAAACAGATTTAAAATCAAATCAGACAATCAGAGGAAAGGAATTCAGACATGAAACAATTAATTGATTTAGACCGATTGGACTTCAAGTAGCCATCATAGACCAGCAGGATCCAGACAATAGGATATCACCGGATATTAGTTGTATGTTGAGGATGGCTAATCCTCAAAGTCAAGAAGGTTAACACATAGCATGGTGACTCCAAATAATAGAAGTTTGATGGCGCTAGTTGTCTAAAGGAGCCCAAAATCATTGGGTGCAGTAACGGTAAGTCATTTCAACTCCTTTCTCATATAATTTCCAATATATTGTGTCTCATAAAGCCATCTATTTTTAATTTAGATCCTTTTTTGTCGGTCATGCAGAGTAATTGCTTGACAGCTGTCAAGTGTGATCATTGTGATTTATTTATGAAGAATAAGAGGACGCACAAGGTTCATGCGATTTGACGCCGTTGTATTTCTTTCTTAGCTATTATTTGAAAGGAAAGTTGTAGCCCAGGAACAATTTCTAAACTGAAAGATGAAATTCGACGCATCAATGATAAAATTTAGCCGTTATTATACCACAATGTCATCAAAAATTTTCGTCAAAAGCACCAACCAGTGCCATCAGTTACCGAGCGACCATTTATCTGATATTATGTTCCATATACTTAGTACTCTCATATGTTTTGGAACACGACTGAACCTGCTCACTGTGAGTGGTGAAGTACTCAACGTACTCGCTTCGCGGAAAAAAATTTTTCGACGTCAGTTGCTTATAATCATGGAATGGGCCTCTCTCGAAAATCGTGTTGTTATAGTTGGTCTAAAAAAATGTGGCATGGAAAAGGTGATATCTTTTATACCTTGCGACCACTCGGAGCCACTCGTATTTACGTGTATCGTATTATTAAGTTGTTTGAGGATACAGGTGGAATAATAGACCGTTCAAAATCCGGCTGTGCGCGTGTTGTAAGAACACCACGAGCCATCAAGGCGGTGAAGTATCGAATCAAGCAAAAACCACTGTAAAAGCAGCAAATCTTGTCACGGGAGATGAATATTTCGGCGCAATCCATCTTTCGCATTCTTAAATATGAATTGGGGCTCAGAGCATACAAAAGATACACCGGAAACAACGAAAGCGAAAATCGAAAGCGTTACTTCTCCAGCACGCGGATAGTGCCCACAGACGAATTCTGTTTACTGAATGAACAAACAGAATGATAGAATGCAAGAGTGGCTCAAAAACAATGTACCGGACTTCATTTCCACGGATCAGTGGCCATACGGGTAACCCAGACCTGAACCCATTAGATTACAAATTGTGGTTAGATTTAGAATTGTGTTAGAGGGTATGGCTTGCTCTACTCGACTTAAGAGGTGAGTCCACTTTCGAATATATTTTATCTGATAAGATATTGTGGAACATGAGTGACCAACGGTTTCCAAAACCGTATCAGGGTAGAAATTTTTAATATAACTATATCTGAGGATATTTTCTATTGATTCATTGTCATATTACTTGAGAATACTCTTTAATATTGACTTTATATGAACATCAACGGACTGGATATGGGACTGGATGGGACTTTCTCGATAGTATAGTCTTTGTCAGAGCAATCGTGAAGATCGTCAGGGAGAATGAAAAAGGCCTATCACAAATTCTATCCTACCTCCAGGATCAGCTCCTAACTCTCACACAACTCCTACTATAGAGAATTCAGAAATACAAAACTGCAATCATGGAAAACCTTCTGCGAATCCATTAAGAACACTACCGAAGCGGCCAGAATATGCAAAACCCTGTCAAAGAAATCGGTACCTCCGGAATAACTTCTAGAAACTCGCCCAGAAATTCGTGGACGGAAGCATGGTATAAGACTTTAGCACTTCGTATTGAAGCACACTTTCCTGGAAACCCTATCTCCACTCTTCAAATGCATGACATTTTTGACTACCTTAATATTTTTGAATACGGCCTTTCATTATTTATATTGAAAACGAGTTTTTGAGCTCTAGGCCAATCATGTTGAGAACAAGACAACATGAAGAACAAAGAAGGCATTAGTTGTGTGTTAATCACATAAACAACAAAGTCTTTCATAACAAAATGGTCTCCACACCATGTTAGGTGTACCATCAGTTAAACTAACTGAACCCTAAAAATGGAAGTGTGGAAAAAGGGAGGAGCTAAAAAAGCAAAAATAACAACAACTTCAATATGCTCTGATAGCGGCAAACCACGTGATCGAGTTTCGAAGATGCACATGAATTAAGGCTAGGCCTAAAAGTATGATACGATTTAGGTTAACCTTGGTACAGCTTGCATCTAATGTCGATAAGAACTCAGCTACAAAAATTCAAGCGTTCTCTGCCAAAAATAAAATTCCGGGTAACTTTCTCGGCATATTGGCAGTATAACTAGAACCTAAGTAGCTTGAGTGGATCACAGTGTAAAGTCACACAAAAGACTACTGATGAGTTGGTGTAGCGACCAATGAAACAGTCTGTATAGTCAAAGCTGTTGTGATTGGCTCTATACAGAGCCGTTGTTGTTGTTGTTGTTGGCTGTCGCCTTCTTTGTTCTTCATGTTGTCTTGTTCTCAACATGATTGGCCTAGAGCTCAAAAACTCGTTTTCAATATTTTTGACTACCTTAACATGAACACACCATAAATGTCAGATCAATCTGTCAATGAATAGTGACGTTACAATTAAACAACTTTTGGTATTGTTATAAAAATGGAAAAAGAAGAATTTCGTGCCTAGATAAAGGATTACCTTTTGCGTAACAAAAGTGCGAAAGAAACAAAAGAAAAGCTCTATAAATATTATGGTGAATCTGCTCCGTCGTATTCAACCGTAAAATTTTGGGTTGAGTTCCAAAGAAGTAGAATCAGCACAAAAGATGAACACGCCGGGGGAGCATTGAAAACAGTCAACACTCTAGAATGTATTGGGGAAAATCCACGATTTCGTATTGGGCAATCCAAAAATGAAGGTGAGTGAGACAGCCGTAGGCATATCAAGTGGGTTGGTGGTTTCAATTTTACATGAACATTTAGGTATGAGAAAGCAGACTGCAAGATGGGGTGCCGCGTTCGTTTACAATCAATGAACGTGTTCACACTTCCCAACAATGTTTGGACACGTTTAAATAAAATCCAACTAATTTTTTGCGATAAATAGTGACCACGGATGTAACATGAATCCACCACTATACACCAAAAACAAAGGAATCAGAAAAAGAGTGCGGGTAGATCTCAGTGGAAGTGCACCAAAGCGAGCGAAGACTGAACAAACGGCCGGAAAGGTGTTAGCGTCCGTTTTTTGGGATTCAAGTGGCATTTTGTTCATCGACTACTTGAGAAAAGGAAAAACAATCAACAGCGAGTATAACTGTAAATTATTGGACCGATTGAAGAAGGAAATCGGAAACAAACGGCCCCATTTATCGAAGAAAAAATCATCCTTTTGCAAGGCAATGCTCCATCTCATAAATCAATCGGCCAAATTGTACGAGTTAGGCTTCGAACTTCTTTCCCACCGCTCATATACTACAGATTTGGAGACTATGGGGGATAGTCTATAGCCAGCAACTATTGTCTGTTCCCAAACTTAAAAAGGTGGCTACAGGGAAGGAGATTTGCGACGAGCGAGCAGGTCAAATTGGAAACTGAAGCTTATTTCGGAGATCTTGAGAAATCTCACTATTCAAAGGGCATCGCAATGTTAGCAAATCATTGGAAAAGAGTGTATTGAGCAGAAAAGGGGACGATGTGGAGGAATAAACAATAATTTTGGCAATAACCGTGTGTTTTCTTTGTTAGGGCGGTAGCATCTTGAACGACCTAGTATCTTCCCAGACACTAGTTATATTTTGCTCTTCATAACAAAACCCAAAGGAGAGTGGGCGATAAAATCGTTCAAGCCGTAGAAATCGGACAGCCTCAACGGTATTATCCCTGCTATGCTTCAACACGCTCTTCCGATTATAAGAACCTGGCTTTTAAAAATTATTAATAGTTGCCCAACCCTCGGATTTGTACCCATAAATTGGAACAAAATATTATAGACCCGTTAAACATTGTTTTTTCTAATTGAGCACATACCTTCTGATCAAAAAATACCCGAAATTTCCCATTCAAACAATCCAACCTTGATATATTGTCAAAAAAAAACTAAAATTTCTGGGTTGGTAGATCTATCATCTCGTGCTTAAACATCTTTTTGAGCTTCCTTTCTCCGCATTTTGAAATGTAAGAAATGTAAGAAACGATTTTGTATCCACACATAACATCTCTTCTCAATGTTCTCAACCTGAATAACAAACATCAAGCCTTGTCTAAAAGTAGGTCAGTGAAGACAGCTGTACATGAGGTTGTGTCGGTAATGATAGGAACTTCAATCCGAAGATTACCTCTAAGCTGCCTTTCCTGGACATTGAAGAAGTATTGAATAACGTTAAGTCGGAGTGTATTTGGGCAGCCCTTTTAAATCTTTACGTGGAAGATAATATAATGCAGTGGATTGTTTGAACACTAAAAGTGGAATCATCATATCTAAGATCGTAAACAGTACAGAAAAGTTGAGAAATGGGAAATGAAGGGAATTGAGGGAAGCATCTCTCGACTATTCACATTATAACATGATAAAAACAGCACTTAAAAAAAGTCTCATGGGCAGATCAAACGGTCTTGCCATTAATGCCAATACAATCGAAATGGTGCTTTTCATCAAAAGAAGCAAACTTGAAAGTTTTGACCTCCTTAATGTTATAAATCTCGAGTAAGAAAGATGTACACGGCTATGGATTGTGTGCTTGGAAAAGTAAAGGGAAAGCGACTGAAAACATTTTTCCGAATTACCTGCTTTATTTTGATGCTCTTCTGACAGATGCTATCGTTATCGCTATCAAGATCCTTAATTTTAACTCTTGGCCCCGTCATGAACCAATCCAGAAAACTAAATTTTCTGCAAAGTCCTCCGACAAATGTTTGGGCATTATTAGTAACAGAGAACGAACGGCCAAACTGCAACTTGTGACAATCAGCTTTTTTCGTAATTTCCAAAACATTTTTTTGTATTAAACCCATCGATAAGCGAAACATTTTATTTTTATTATTAAAATACCAAAGACACAAAATAATTTTAAAACGACAAAATATTGTTAATGATTCTAATTTTTTTATATGCTAATGAACTTTTTGACTTTATTTGGAAAACAAATTTTTTTTTCTTAAATTTCTATACGTTTGTTGAAAAGTGAAGTAATTGGGTAGTAATTTTTGCCTCTTACAGAATGTTATACAATCAGCCATCACCAGCGCTAAGCAGGATTTATATTGGCACCACTGAATTGTTATAATTCACAGCATGTTTACATGAAAACTTATTAAAGATGGTGTGATTTAAAATGTCAGCAAGGGGCTCAAAGTCTCTTTGAAGAACCTGTTAGGACGCGATGGTATTAAAGCAAACGCACTGACTGACTATGTTCAAATGTGAGTAAATTGGTAGTACTATAATTTCCAGACGATACTTTCTCTCCTGAAAATGACGTCATAGACTCATTCATGGCAAAATAAAGATGTAGTCTCGCGGCTTAAACTCCTCTTTCGCTCTAAGTCAAAACTGTCAAAATCAATACAAATCATTTTTCTCTTCTTTTTGCTGTTGTCCTTTGCTCAGTTTTCTTTTTTAAATTTCGACTCTTGGCTCTCAGCCGTAGGCTCATAGCCTATATATGTTGGCGACAACAGCAACATAACGACATTTGTCAGATTTGTTTTTCAAGATAACCTTATGGGGAAGATTTTTGTGGTAGTGCCGTAACGACATCGCTTCATTGTTGCAATGTCGATATCGTCGTTTTAGATCTATTCCTAATTCAAGGAGAAAAAATATAAAAAATTTATTTAGATGCATATCACATAGCCTGAAGATATAGAAATCGACAGCAGCATTACGAAATTTGCCGAATTTTTACATGCATTTCTTATGGAGAAGAATTTTGTGGTAACGCCGCAACGATATGATATCATTGCTAAAATTTGGCTGTCTAAGATTTAGATCTATTAATTTGAAGGACGACAACGATTTGTTTAAATTTTAGTGACATTTTCTTTCGTTGCTGCCGTATTCAAAATAATCAAGTCACCGATGATATGATCACATTTCTCCCTTAACCCTTACACTGGGCATTGTATCTTTTTGGATACAGCCGAGAAAATAAGCTATTTATTTCAAAAGATTGCAAAAATTAAAATGCTGGATATGTTGTTTCACTCAGAAAATTGCATGTATAAAACAAAAATTTAATTTTTGGCATAACTTTGTTGGTTTGGGAAATATTGACCGTCAAATTCAAAAAATAGTTTTTTTTTAATTTTTAAGGAAAGTTCGCTTTTTGACATGAAATATCTTTTAAACTATTAACAATTTGAGAATATCATTTAACAATCAAATTTAGAGTTATCATAAAAAGAATCCTTTTCCATGTTTTTGCCTTGAACTCCTACAACCAAGCTAGTGATGGTATACGTCGGAATGCCCACTGTATCTTTTTGGATACAACCATGTTTTCTTTAATAACTCGTAAACAAAAATGTTTTCCAAAAAAATAAAAACGGGGTCGTGTTCAGGGGATCATTTAGCACAACATAATTTTTTTAATGAAATCGGTGTTGTTGGGTATTTAAGTGTTAAGGCAGTTTTCTAGTCTAGAGGGAAAAATTTTGGGATTTTTTTTAAATTCAATAAAAAAAACTACAAATATTATAAGTATCCATTTTTTTATTATATTTTTAATAATATAACAATAATACACAAAAAAATTGAAAACGAAAATTAAAAATTTAAAAAATTACAGGCTGGTAGAAATCTTGGCAAGATTTCAACACTTCTACTCATATGAAAAAAATCTTAATTAGTAAGAATATCGCTATATCCCGGACTAGAAAAATAAAAAAAAATTCTCGAAATAGCTTTTGTTTGAAAAAAAAAATAATTTTTAGGCCTTTTTCAAAGTTTTGAGTTTTTTAAGAATATTGGAAAACAAATTAGAACTTGAGATATCATGTCAAAATCATGTTGGAATCAAAAGTAGTTTCGAGAGAAACGCTTTTAAAGTTTTGAGTGTCATCTGAGCGGGTTTAGTTGGTGCGTCACCAAAATAACTATAACTTATTCTATATATCCTTTTAACGACATATTTTTTAATGTTTAAACTCCGAAAAAAAATTCGATATTTTCAAATTTCTAGACAAGAGTAACCCTTTAACGACGTATCGTAAAATGGAAGTCGTTTGAAATGTGTTTAGGCTATTATGAGAAAGAATTATGTGGCTTTGTCGTAACGACATGACTTTATAGCAGCATTGCTGTTATCGTCGGTTCAGAACCCATTTCTTATTTGCAGGGCGACAAAAATTGAATTGACTCCTTTTAGTAAGATTTTTTACATTTCGATAGAATTATCTTCTGTTGAATGTGCTGTCCGCGTTGAATGTGCTCTCGTCGGCTTAGAACCTATTTCTTTGGAGGAGAACAAACATGAAATTGACTCATTTTATAGAGATTTCTTAACATTTCGATAGCAATTTCTTCTGTCGCTATCGCGTTTAATATGATCAAGAAGCCGATGATATGACTACAATTCTGCCTGTACGAAGTATCGTTATGTGGCTGTCGTTTTTTATGTGTTTAGGCTATTTTGAAGAACAATTTTGTTGTAATGTAACAACATGGCTACATTGCAATAATGTCGCTGTTGTGGCTTGAATCTATTTCTAATATAAAGGGTGAGAGACATAAAGTGACTCATTTATTCAGACTTTTTTACATTTTTTACAGTATTTTCTTTCGCCTTAACGTTAAAAATAATCAAGTAGCCGATTGAAGTCATATCAATTCGCTCTTAACTACATGTCGTAGCTCACCACATATCAAGTAGCCGATGATATGATTTAATTTCTCTCTTAACTACGTGTCGTTATGTTGTTGCTTGCAATGTGTTCAGGTTATTATGATGAAGAAATTTGTGGTTATGTCGTAACGACATCTTGTTGTTGTCAGTTTTGCATATATTTCTAATTTGAAGGGCGACAAACATGAATCGAATAATTTTCTCAAAAATTTCTTTAGTCTTAACCAGGGCTTCGGAGTCAGAGTCAGAGTCGAGGAGTCGGAGTCGGAGTTGGTAAGGATTTTTGGATGAAGGAGTCGGAGTCCTAGAAAATGCACCAACTCCAACTCCGATATAAGCAAAAATCAATACATTTTTTATACTTATAGATAAAAAAATACTTTAGATAAAATATATCTATTTCCTCATATTTGTAACTTCCTCATTAAAAAGATACAAGCATACAAATTATATGCATAAAAAAAAAATTATTTTTTTTATGCATATTTTTAATATTATCGTCGGAGTCGGTGCTTCAATATTTGGCGGAGTCGGAGTCGGAGTCGTGATTTTTCGAACCGACTCCGCTTCTCTGGTTTTAACAGCATTTTCTCTCGTCGCTGTCGTGTTCAAGCTAATCAAGAAGCCGAGGATATGACTAAAATTCTTCCTCAATGACGTGTCGTAATGTCATCCTCAGGCTATTACGTGGTTATACAGAAATCACATCACTTCAAAGCAACATGAAATCGACTCGTTTTATGAGGTTTCGATTGATAACATTTTGTAACAAATTCTTTCCAAATAATTATTCAATTATTTTGTGAAATAACTAGGTTTTGAGCTAAAATTCCCATTTTAAATTTTAGAAAACAAACCTAAAAAAAAAAATACTTATAAAACAGTTAAAAAACGGAATTCAGACCAAATTGAATATATCTTAGGTAACCTGGGTTTTGAACTGGGGCTGATAACTATAATTGTGATGTTTTGTACTGGGAATTAAGTTTTCACTCATCTTACTTAAGATGCATTCCACCAATTTTAATCTCTTTAAAAGTGTCATGTGACAATGTTCAGGTTCTCAAGAAGCATTAAATTGTATTATTTACTCTCTGAGGTTTGCCATTGTCTGAAGAGATAGAACAGTCGGGGACAGAAAAATTAATTTGAATTGAAAAATCTCTGGGTCATGAGGGATTTGAACCATATATCTCCTGATTCGTAAAATTGGCAATAAACCGATCCACTCATGCTAAAGCTTTCGGCCAGGGAAGAAATCTAACATTCAATAACTTCTCTCTAACTATTATTTACTAAGATATTATTTACCTTCTGAGGTTTGCCATTGTGTGGAGAGAGGGGACAGTCGGGGACAGAAAAGTTAATTTCAATTGAAAAATTTCTGTGTCAGGAGGGTTTCAACCAGATATCTCCTGATTCGTAAAATTAAAAATAAACCGATCCACTCATGCTGAAGCTTTCGGCCAGGGACGCAATTTAACATTCAAAAACTTCTCTCTAACTCTCCTGAACTCTCTAGATTTTAGAGTCTAGAAATTTCCAAACAAAAAATTTTACAGCAGTTGCTAAAAAACATCTGTTTTGTTTTCGCATTACATAAGAGCTCGTTTTACGTTCACCACATGCAGTGAATGTAGTACTTTAAGTATCGCAAATTACGTGACATATTCGTTTTTTCACGCTCTAAACAAACGTGACCCTGTGCAGACGCTTGGCGCCGCACAACTGCTTTGCATAACCGGCCTATTTATGAAGTTCGTCAAAACACGAAAGCGTTTAAACGTCTTATGTAAGCCAAATACCAAAATCAAAATAAAAAGACTTTAGTTTTTGTTTTTGTTTTTGTGTGTTCGTTGCCGACATTAATTTATTTGAGATAAAATTAAGACCTCTATATATACAGCTGTTATAAGCAAATTAATGAATTTTATAAAAAAGTTCAACCGAATTTTATCTTTGGATACAATTTGAATCGAAAGGCTTGCATCTAAAGTTTGTTTCATCCATTGTCTTCCCAGTATTTTGAATACTTGAAACTACTCGAAAACTTACGCATTAAAATCTACAAAAGCGACTTCCGCCCATTAGTTGTGCTGCGAGAGATACAATGAAAAATATAAGATCAACTTAGAGAAAGCTCAATTATATTATTAAAAGATCAAAATCCAGCACAACCATACATTTAAGTCATAAAAGCTTGCTTAAAAACTTGGCTATACAAAATTTTGAAACCTTTTATAATATAACTCAGCAAATGCCCCGCCGAACATTAGTGATTGACGCCTTTGTTGATTTGCCGATGTGTCAACGTGAAACCTGTTTGACCACGTATCTGAGGTTCCAAATTATTGGCATATACATCGGCAGCTAACTCGTCAAGCGATATTTCGGGATCGGCTTTTGCCTTAGCTACGACCTCTTCGATTTCTTTGAGTATTTTTTCATCGGTTGCCTAGTGAGAGAGAACAAGATAAGAGCATATTTTTGAATAATTCAATGCCAAGTTGCACCTTAGTTTCCTCTTCTGTTAGCAGCGCATTTTCCACACACAGCTTTCTGAAATTCGCGATGGGGTCACGTTTTTGTCGCACCTCCTGTATTTCTTCGCGAGCGCGATAACTAGTGCCAGGATCAGACATTGAATGTCCCGAGTAACGATAGGTATTTGCCTCAATAACCAACGGTCCTTTTTTGGTCGCATAGTCGATGGCGTACTCGGCAGCGCTACGCATCGCTAAAACATCCATGCCATCGACCCAAATGCCGGGCAACATACCGCCTCTTTTGTAGAAGCTAGTATTGCTGGCTGCACGCGCGGAAGCTGTACCCATGCCTTAAGCGAGTGAAAGATCATTAGTAAGCTTCTTAACTGGCTCTCCTCTACTTACCATAATTATTATTCTCGCATACAAATACGCAGGGTAACTTCCACAAATAGGCCATGTTATAGGCCTCAAACACCTGACCCTGATTGGCTGCGCCATCGCCATAACAAGCAAAGGTTACGCCACCATCTCCCTTGTATTTATTTGTGAACGCAATTCCAGCGCCCAGTGGCACCTGGGCACCCACAATGCCATTACCACCGAAGAAATGTGGTGCATACATGTGCATAGATCCGCCTTTGCCACGTTGCACGCCTGTCTTGCGTCCCATCAATTCGGCCAATATGCCAAGTGGTGAAATATTCATCAAATAACTCCAGCCGTGGCAGCGATAGGCGGTGATGATGTTGTCTTGAGCACGCATGGCCGCTTTAATGCCTGTAAGGAAATTTTTTTCAGTTGGCTTAAATGTTCCTTCATAAAAATATCTTGGTTTTGCGGCGTCTACTATAAAATTTGGTTAGAAGCACGAATAATTCCGGTTTGTTTTAGAACAATTACGAATCAAATTAAACTTTAACTTAAACTTAAACTTAGACTTAGACTTAGACTTAGACTTAGACTTAGACTTAGACTTAGACTTAGACTTAGACTTAGACTTAGACTTAGACTTAGACTTAGACTTAGACTTAGACTTAGACTTAGACTTAGACTTAGACTTAGACTTAGACTTAGACTTAGACTTAGACTTAGACTTAGACTTAGACTTAGACTTAGACTTAGACTTAGACTTAGACTTAGACTTAGACTTAGACTTAGACTTAGACTTAGACTTAGACTTAGACTTAGACTTAGACTTAGACTTAGACTTAGACTTAGACTTAGACTTAGACTTAGACTTAGACTTAGACTTAGACTTAGACTTAGACTTAGCCTAAGGCTTAGACTTAGACGAAGACTTAGACTTAGACGAAGACTTAGACTTAGACTTAGACTTAGACTTAGACTTAGACTTAGTCTTAGACTTAGACTTAGACTTAGACTTAGACTTAGACTTAGACTTAGACTTAGACTTAGACTTAGACTTAGACTTAGACTTAGACTTAGACTTAGACTTAGACTTAGACTTAGACTTAGACTTAGACTTAGACTTAGACTTAGACTTAGACTTAGACTTAGACTAAGACTTAGACTTAGACTTAGACTTAGACTTAGACTTAGACTTAGACTTAGACTTAGACTTAGACTTAGACTTAGACTTAGACTTAGACTTAGACTTAGACTTAGACTTAGACTTAGACTTAGACTTAGACTTAGACTTAGACTTAGACTTAGACTTAGACTTAGACTTAGACTTAGACTTAGACTTAGACTTAGACTTAGACTTAGACTTAGACTTAGACTTAGACTTAGACTTAGACTTAGACTTAAACTTAGACTTAGACTTAGACTTAGACTTAGACTTATACTTAGACTTAGACTTAGACTTAGACTTAGACTTAGACTTAGACTTAGACTTAGACTTAGACTTAGACTTAGACTTAGACTTAAACTTAAACTTAAACTTAAACTTAAACTTTTAAGGATAAAGATAAGGATAAGGATAAGGATAAGGATAAGGATAAGGATAAGGATAAGGATAAGGATAAGGATAAGGATAAGGATAAGGATAAGGATAAGGATAAGGATAAGGATAAGGATAAGGATAAGGATAAGGATAAGGATAAGGATAAGGATAAGGATAAGGATAAGGATAAGGATAAGGAGGATAAGGATAAGGATAAGGATAAGGATAAGGATAAGGATAAGGATAAGGATAAGGACAAGGACAAGGACAAGGATAAAGGTCAAGGATAAGGATAAGTACAATGAAAAGTTACTTTTGTATTCTTACAAATTGTATAATAATGTGTTAGAGTGATTTTTTGTTAGTAATTTGTTTTCCTTCTTTTGGTTTTTGTGAATAATTATAATTGCGTCTATTTTTCAAATTCCCCGTTTCGAGTGTCTTCTAATCTTCAAGGCTGGAACCTAGTTTGAGTCGATTTTTCGGCATAAGAACTGTTTTTGTCATAAAGACTTTTAAGATAAAAGGGTTTAACAAGAGGTGTAGAGTTGTTAAGGCGTATTATTTAACTGCTGATAGTTTTATAAGATATTGTTTTTGACATATAACATAATCTCCATGTTTCTTATCCAATTAAAGTTTAAGAGACATCCAAACAATTGTTCGTTCCAATTCTACACCACTTGTTGATACACCCTTTATTTTGTCTGACAATACAAATGAACAAATCTGACAAATGAAATTATGAACAAATCTTACCCACAGCACATGCCTCCTGACCGGAATATAAGTGACAAAATCCGCGTATGGCTTTTTCCTTATACAGTGCATCCGAAGCTGTCTCTATGCGGCGTATGGTCTGCATTTGTTTGTAGAACAATTGAGCCTTTTCTTTACTTAATTTCACCTCCTCAGCGGGACCTTCCTTAAGCCTATACAGCTTAAAAGGCTTCAAGGACATTTTTTTTTTGTAAAATGTAAGCACAGTGCATTAGTTAAATTGTTTCCTTTTATAAACACTATTCTCACCTGTTTTATACTCACACTTATGCCACCTTCAGCGTCACTACTTGTTTTTGCTTCTTTTATCATCGCCTGTATTTGGAGTTTTTCATTATTCTTAGCTTTCTTTTTTGATTTCTTCGATTTTTTAGACTTCTTTGGTTTTTTTTTATCGCCCCAATCTGAAGATTGCTTCTTATCATTACAATCCTCGGCATGATCAGTCATAAAACAATCCAGAAAAGATGGTTCTCTGCTATACTTAAGAGCATAACGATTCTGGCGGATGTTGTTATTGCAATGAAACTGTGCGACATGCTGCGTGTTGTTGTAGTAGCTATATAGTTCTGGCCTAAGATAATTCTCTAAAATTGGTCTTCTTAGTGTTTGATACATTTTTAAGACCATTTTAATGCCATTCAATTGTTTGCAACAGAACATTTTACAAAAACACCGAAATTTTGTACGTATATAAAAAAGTAAAGTCCAAATATATAAGAAATATTTTTTTTCATGATTTTCTTTTTTGAAGTTTGTACAAAAATAATTTTTAGTACAAAAATAATTGAGTTAACAAAACTCAGAAGATGCCAGAAGATAAAAGAGAGGTTTTCAATTTTTACTTTAAAACTGTTAGTCCAAACTTTTTCTCACTGAAGTCTGTATTATATAACATGTCATAAAAAATTTAATATGACATGAAATATGGTATGATATATGACATGACAAATGGCATAACATATGACATTACATATGACATCACATATTAAATTTTTTATGACATGTTATATAATACTTATATGGATAAGGATGTTATATAACCGCATAAGACATGAAATATCGCATAGCATATCAGATGATATGCATAGCAGGTGACATATAAGATTTTACTATTATCTTGAAAAATTGAACGGTTAACCACCAAGGGCCTTTTTCTCACTGAAATCTGTATTAAATAAAATATAACATGTCATAAAAAATTAAATATGACATGATATGACATGACAAATGGCACGACGTATAACATTATATATGACGTGACATGGAATATAACATGACATATGACATGACATTTGACATTACATATGGCATGTAACATGACATATAACATTATAACGTAATGACATAGCATATGACATGGCATAAGACATAACCTACATACATAGCACGTGACGTATTAGATTTTTTTACCAATCCGATATTTTATATAATCGATAATAGTTCACCTTAAAAAATAGAACAGTTAACCACTTAGGACAGCGATTTCTCATGAAGCAAAAAATTAGCTCCACTCTTTTTTCCATTGACTTGAAAAGAGGTTCCATCCTATAGCCGGTAAGACACAATTCAATGGAAAATGCAATAAAACAATTGCTGATGAGAAAATTTTGGAAGAGCTGGTTTCGTTTTTGGAATTTTTACGCTTTGCCGAACAGGTTTCCAAAAAAAATGGAAAAAGCATTTCTTCAAAATGCATCGTCGTTGCATGGATTTGTTATTTGCTGAGTATAGGCACCACGATAAAAGTCATACTACGACAGTAAAGCATGATTCTTTGATTTTTTGAAAAAAATAAAATTAAAATCAAAGACGTCATCGGAACGAGGAGAGAGTTGTCTAAGCAACGAAACTGTTGATTTGTTACATGGAATTTTAACAAGCTTTGTATAGGTGCTACGGTAAAAAAAAATAATAACGCCAGTTAAGGCTAGTCCTTAGCTCTCATAAAAAATAGATAAAAAATTCATGAAGTCATAAGACGGCAAACAGAGTCGCTCCAAGATCAAAAACGCATCAATCAAGCGACGGCGTTGCATGGAATAATTACTCGGTGAGTATATGCGGCATGCTAAATGTTATAAAACCGAAAGGAAGGATTTAAACTTGGCTTTAGGACAAAACAAAAAAAAATTAATTATGACGTCGTCAGGTCGCGGAGGTAGTAGCTTATGCAACAAAAATGCAATATTGTTGCATGAAATCAATACTCACTGAGTAGAAATGTCACATAAAATTGTATTTTGCGACTGAAAAACAAATGTTTCTTTGATCTCATAAGGAGCCCCGGCTTAGTTCAGTAAAAATGTAACAACATTGAAAAAACGTTGCATGGAATTATAACTCCGCGACTATTGGGGATACGGTCAATTTTATGGAATAACAGTAAAGCTGAGATTTTCGGCTTTGTAATAAAAATTAAAAAAAAATAAAGGCGTCATGAGACCTCCCAGGGAATCCTTAAAGTAACCTAAGTGCACCAAATGCAAAAGAAAAGGCAAAAATAAAAATAAAAAAAGTAACTACAATTCAAATTAAAATAAGGGCAAGTATAAAGGCAGGGATTTGGATAAGGTTTAGGGCAAAGATAAGAATAAGGATGAAGGCAAGGATCTGGACAAAGATTACGACATGTAATAAGGAGTAGAACACAGGCTTGTACAAAGACTAGAGCATGGTATTGGTCAAGGATTAAGACAAGAATTCAGACAAGGATTAGAAAAAGGACTATGTCATGAATTGGATTAAGAATTTTGGCAAAGATTAAGACACACCTAAAATAATATTTTGGTCAAATTTGTTAAAAGGATAACGACAAGAAATGGGGCAAGGAATAGAACACGGATTTAAACATACTAAGGATAAGATTTAGAACAAATATTGGGAAAAGAAGAGAGATCAGATTAGGAAAGAGATACGAACAACAAAGAATATTTGATAACGAATTTAGACATGGATTTAAGCAAGCGTTTGGACAAGAAGAAAGACAATTATTAGACCAAATATAAGGATGAAATAAGAATTAGGACAAATTTGGGAACAAAGCAAAGAGTAGGGATAAGAATAAGGACAAGGAAAAAGATACGCTGTCACGTCAAAACCAAACGGGCGTTTGCATGATACAGTCAATTTTTTTTCAATTTGTATTTGATTTTTTCTATATACAACCCCCTGAAGACAAACTCACGAAAATTTTGAGATGGAGAATACATTTTTATTGATATAAGGTTTGTTTATTTTTTTTTTTTTTTTGTTAGTATTGAGCAATTTTAAAAAATATCATTTTAGGTGACCATGTTTTTATGCCCAAACAACTTCCGCGGAAATTTATGTATTTATTTTTGAAAATATACAAATATTAAAACGTTTAACAACCATCAGACCATTAGTAGGGACCAATTATTTGGATTTTTCTTTAGGTTTGGTATCCTTATTGATCTGTATATGTTGCAGCTTATAGCCAGTTGTGCCACGTATCATGGGTTCGAGGTTATTCGAATAGATATCGGCTGTTAGTTCTTTAAGATCAATTTCTGGATCAGGTCGTGTCTTTTCAACTATGCCATCGATTTCTTTTTGTATGCTAGCATCGATATTCTAATTAGGGAGAGATGGAGACAAAGAGAGAGAGAGTGAGTACAGTCAATTATTTTTAAAAAGTAAAATTTCAAGTAATTCACGCTTTTACACACCTTAATTTCGTCTTCTTTTAGCAGACCATTCTCCAAACATAAAGCTCTAAATTTCGTTATCGGATCACGTTTTTGACGCACCTGCTGCACTTCCTCACGCGAGCGATAGCTAGTGCCTGGATCCGACATAGAATGCCCCGAATAACGATAGGTATGTGCCTCTATAACCAGTGGACCATTTTTTGGGGCATACTCTACGGCAAACTTAGCAGCGCTACGTACAGCTAAAATATTCATGCCATCGACCCAAATGCCGGGTATATAATCGCCTCTGGTATAATAGTCAGTGCTGCTGGATGATCGTTTGGCAGCCGTTCCCATGCCTTTGAAGTTGAATAAGTCAGAAAAAGTCAACTGCTTTTCAGTAAGTCATTAAAAACCTCACCATAATTATTATTCTCGCACACAAATATGCAGGGCAGCTTCCACAAGAAGGCCATATTGTAGGCCTCAAACACCTGACCCTGATTGGCAGCACCATCACCGTAAAAAGCAAAGGTGACCCCGCCATCACCTTTGTATTTGTTGCTGAACGAAATGCCGGCACCCAATGGAACCTGAGCACCCACAATGCCATTGCCACCGAAAAAATGTGGTGCATACATGTGCATTGAACCACCTTTACCACGCATCACGCCTGTCTTGCGTCCCATTAACTCTGCCAGTATGCCCTTGACAGGAATTTTCATTACATAACACCAGCCGTGGCAGCGATAGGCGGTTATGATGTTGTCCTGATCACGCATGGCCCCTTTGACTCCTATTTTGGTTTAATATTAAACAACAGCTAAGCTTAAATGTCATGTCATAAAACTCTTCAACCCGACAAACCTACACAAACCGCTTCCTCGCCCGAGTAAAGATGACAAAAACCACGTATTAGCTTCTCTTTATACAGCGCATCTGCTGCAGTCTCCATGCGTCGTATTAGCTGCATTTGAGTATAGTATTTGGTAGCATCCTCCTTGCTAACCTTAACGCTGGATGAGGGACCATCATCAAGACAATGCAATTTGAAAGCCTAGAGGTGGCAAGAAAATGAATTTCAAGTTGAGGCAAACAATTCGTTTGGCACACTTACATCTGTCAAATTTATTGTAACTTCCGTTGCAAATGTTTTCAGTTGCAACAACAATTTGTTATCCAACAGTTGTCCACGCCTCAAAATATGTAACATTTTTCGTATTTTAATCCTGTTTTATTTCCGTGGGAAGATTTGTTTTTGCATTAGCAGAGATTTGGAAAGTTTTTTTGCAGTTTTCTTTTTTTATATATTTCGAACTTTTTCATTAATAAAATATTTTGACATTCCCACATGAGGTGGAAAAATCTGAAAAATTGCCTTGTGATTCTGGTACGGTGGAAAAAAACTGATATTGTAACTGGTTCTATTTTGAGTGGACTATGATCTCTATATAACGAATTTCCCTATAGCGAATATTTCCTTATAACGAAACATTTTTCTGACCGTAACTTCAAGATTGGAGCGTTTTCAATCTCCATATAACGAATTTATTCAAAAAATGTTTCGTTATTATGTATGTACATGTTTTATTTACCATAAAATTGTAAGTGTAGTTTGGGGAACCACCGAACTATGCAAATGACAACTTTAATCATTACCATCTCTCACATTTATTGCAGTCGCTATCAGTTTACCTTTGCATTCGCGATAGTAAGTTGTAAAATGACTCCGCCCATAAGTATTACTGTGAAAAAAACCTATTGATCATAAAAGAAATTGAAAAGGGAAAAGCTTAAAAAAAAGACATTGCTAAGCAATTTCGAATTCGTCCTTGGAACAAGGATAAGCTTTTAAGCACTGTCACAGATAATGCATCCATTATGCATTTGAGTATTAAACTCAAGAAGCTTCGAACTTGTACCTTTGAGGATATTGACGAAGCAATGCTGAAATACGTTTTCGCCGCACGTGGTAGAAATCTTCCTCTGACTGGACCAATACTAAGAGAAAAGGCAAAACAATTCGCTGAAGCATTGGGCCACGGAGAATTTGAAGCAAGTGTAGGATGGCTTGAAAAATTTAAAAATCGTCACGGTTTTGTTCAAAAAACATTCAAGCTCGTGATGAATGGGTGACGAATATATTGCCAAAATTGTTAGAAAAATATGACGAAATCTTAAACGCCGATAAGACGGGTTTGTCCTTTAAGTGCTTACCAAATAAAACGATGGCGTTTAAAAATGAGAAGTGCTTTGGGGGTAAAAACAGCAAAGAGAGGATAACTGTTATGGTGACATGCAATATGACCGGATCGGAGAAAGTTAAATTTCTTATAATAATATAATAATCGGCCAAGAATCCGAGATGCTTCAAAGGAATCAAATTTGTAGACGTGGATTATGAATTTAATACGAAAGCATGGATGACAAGTAACATTTTCTTGAAATGGCTCTTAAAATTGGACCGAAAGTTTGGTTCTCAATAAAGGAATGCTCTGCTTTTTGTTGACAACTGGACCAATTGAAAAATATTGAAACTGCTTATTTTCCACCCAACATGACTACGTTACTTCAGCCATTGGATCAGGGCATAATTTGTAGCATTAAAACACATTACAGAAAACGCATTTTGACAAAAATTTTGACACAAATGAAGGAGAAAGAACCTCTTACGCCCATAAATTTGCTGGATGTCATAAGAAACTTAAGCAAAGTGTGGAATGTCAATGTAAAATCCTAGACAATTGCAAACTGTTTTAGAAAAGCTGGATTTGTGAAAGTTGGCACCACAACGAACAACAGTATGCCTTGGCATGAAGAAGACTATCTAACACTATCCCACTTCGACTATTTAGAGTCTTCCTATAAAATAGTCGCTAATATTAATGCAACATTTAAAGACCACATCAAAGTTGACTGTGATGTCATTACCACAGACAACCCTTCTGACGAAGATATCCTCGAAAGTGTTCAAGAAAATTTGGGAGCACCATCTATCTTAGGTATATAAACAATAACATCATAAAGAAAATCCGTGGCTAATAATTTTCTGATGTCCATTATTATATCTCTTTTAGTAGATTCAGATGAATACGAAGAAGAATCTGTCGATATTGCTAAACCGTTACCCACATATGGAAAACTTTCTTCATCAGTTGAAGGTTTCCTCACCTATTTGGAAATGAAAACCAACGTACCAAATACTGTGTTTGCTTCTCTAAATGTATTAGATAATAATATTTAAGAAGAAAAGTGGGAAAAATGTACTTCAAACCAAAATAACTGACTACTACAAATAAAAAATGTTAAAAGGAACAAAATTGTTTTTCTTTTCTATATAACGAATTTTCTTTATAGTAAAGTAAATATCCAGTCCCTTGAAATTCGTTATAGAGAGTTTCGACTGTATTCATTTCATGGAAATTTTCTTAGATTTTTCGTGAATTAACAATGTTCGGAAAAAACTAGTAAGAAATTATCTTCGACTGGGCCGAAGTTAAAATACCCCCACGGCCGAACCAAAGTATATTCAAAGTCTTAAGCAATCAATAAAATGTTTATCTGTAAAAACGTTTTCGTCATATTTTTAACAGAAAATATTCGCTTTTGTTTTTTGATAAAATGGCTTTGTATGGGAGGAGGGCGTGGTTTTCACCCAATTTGGTTGAATTCCATACACATAGTACACGTTATATATCAAAGTTCATATGCAAAATTTCAAGTCCATACATTAATTTTTGTGGATTTTAGAGAAATTTTACCTTTTTGATAAAGTCACTTTGTATGGGAGGTAGGCGTGGTTTTCATCCGATTTGATTGAATTTCATACTTAGAGTGTATTTTGAACATCAAAACTCATATGCAAAATTTCAAGTCCATATATTCATTTTTGTTGAATTCTAAGAGATTTTACCGTTTTGATAAAGTCGCTTTGTATGGGAGGTAGGCGTGGTTTTCATCCGATTTGGCTCATTTACGAACTTGACCTTCATTTTTTAAATAAAAGCTTAAATATAGAATTTCGTGATGATAGCTTTAAAATTACGGCTGGAATCGTGATCACAGACAGACGGACAGACGGACAGACGGACAGACAGACGGACATGGCTAAATCAACTCGGGTGATGATGCTGATCAAGAATATATATACTTTTCTATACCTACCACGCCTCCTTATGGGCGTTACAAACGGAGTGACAAAATTAATATACCCCCATTTACGTTTTTTAAACGTGGGGGTATAAAGATACAGTAGTTTCGACTATGTCGTAACACAAGACGTAGAATTATTCACCTGAGCATATGACCTTTTAGAGAGTGCCGGAGAGGGTTAATATGTGTGACCGACCCCATTACTTTTGCAAAAGGAACATTTTTCCCTTTGACACCTATTCTCTCCGACCACTCCTTAGGGGGGCTGCAATACAAATTTTATTGTGTTTGTGCCGGAAAGGGTTAATATGTATCACCGACCCCCATTACTTTTGCAAAAGGATCATTATTGCCTTTGACACCTATTTTCTCCCACCACTCCTTAGGGGGGCTCCTATACAAATTTTATGGTTTTTGTATATTTATTCCATACACCTGAGCATATGACCTTTAAGAGAGTGCCGGAGAGGGTTAATATGTATCACCGACCCCCATTATTTTTGCAAAAGGAATATTTTTGCCTTTGACACCTATTCCCTCCGACCACTCCTTAGGGGGGCTCCCATACAAATTTTATGGTTTTGTCGATAAAACCGGAAACTGTCGATAAATAGGTAGCAAGTTTAAGCAAACAAAAACATCAAATGTTGGCTTTATATTTCATGTAATTGTGTAAAATTTATATAAGTTAGAGAGTTCAAACATGAATTTTTGTCGCATTGAGGATCAAGCAGACCAACAAGTGCTAACATCAACATTGTCTGATCAGTACTTTAGGCCCACCAAAGGCTCAAAAAGTAATATAAATACCGACACCTGATCACTATCAACCACTCTACTTACCTCCGAGAATGACGTATTCTACGTCAAAATATAAGGGGCACTCACGATGTGGTGTATTTGGCCTTGTAGTAATTTTAGGAATTTAGGTCACAATAATAATCACAAAACTCATCATGAAATAAAAAATTAATTATATAATATTTCAAACTCTTTTGTTTTTTTCTTTTTGACGAATACTGAACTGTTCGTTAAATCAGGAATTCATCGGACTAAAAGTTTTTTACTAAACTTTTTTTAGTAACGTTTACTCCATCTCCAAACACAAACAATTATTTATCATCTCTCTGTAGCGCAGTCCATTGACCAAAAGTGCTCTTCCACCGTAATTTTCGAAATATTGCCTATGACGCCTCCGGCCCACAATTCACACCAAACAGTCACTCATTGTGAGTGCATTGGCATCACCTGAGTCACTCACGTTTTTTTTTATCCCCAGATGGGGCAATTTTGGATGCTTTAAAATGAGCTTGATCTGAAAATACGATTTTTTCAAAAAATCACCGTAACCATTCAAGATTTCCAAGACCCCAGACCCAATTAAAGTAGGTCGCTACTGGTGAACAGCCGGCTTCAGTTATTGAGTCAATTAGACATTGTACACATGCAGATCCAAATCGTTAGTCAATACTCACCGTGGAGAAGTCAAATTCTAGAGCATGGTGACAAATGAGGTTCTTGGTCGTTTTCAACACTTTCCTTCACTGCGTTGATACTTTCGATCGAAAGTCTTGGGCGAAGTCATTACGGTAACTTCACAATATAATTCAAGAAATTATCTTCTTTTCCCGTTGAAAATGTTCTTTTCGCGAAAATATCCCGTCTTTATAAATGACAAATGTCAACATTAGACAACTGCCAAGCAAACAGCTATTAAATAATATTTACTACTTAACAACCTTATACCTCTTGTTGATGCACTCTTCAGGTAATACTGATGTGCGGCGAACACTCCCATCCTATATCAATTAATGTTGGATCATTGCAAGCCCAACAGCTGGAAGTAGTTTTTATTAACTGAAAATTGATTCTTCATATATTTATAAGTAGCATGTTCTTCCGCTACTGAATAAATGCCTTTTAGTAAAATGCCTGAAGGTATACCTTAAATTTTTCGCTTTAAATTATTTTAAATAAGTCTAGCTCTGAACCATTGTAAGAAAATGTTTTTTGACTCAACTTGCCAGATATGTCTGCTAAGTGCCTGCGGAAACACTAAAATGTTGTTTCAAAAATACAATGGTATGCAATGCGAACCGAACAGAATAAAAACAGTTGTTTTTGACGCTTGAACGTTACGTTTTACCGCTCAGTTTTTTTAAAAAAATTGAAAAAGGCATATTTTCAAAATGTATCGGCTTTGCATGGAAGTGTTACTCACTAAGTATAAGTGTTATGACAAAAATAATAGTACGACAGTAAAGGTAACTGCTTTGACTTAATAATTTAAATAAAAACAAAATTAAGACGTTGTCGGGTCGTGGAGGGAGCTGCTTAAGCAACGCAAATGAAAATTTGTTACATGGATTTATAACACGCTATATATAGATGCAATAGTAAAAATAATTATACGTCAATAAAGGCTGGTTCTTAGCCCTTACAACAAAAATAGATGAAAATTCATAATTTCATAAGACCGCGAAGAGAGCCCCTTCAAGATTGACAATGTAGCTATCGTGCAACAGCGTTACATGGAATTATTACTCGTCGCGTATATACGATATGGTAATTTTTATAAACAGAAATGAAGAATTTCTACTTGGCCTTACGACAAAAACAAATAATTAAAAATTATGACCTGACGAGGTAGCGGAGATAGAAGCTTATACAAAAAACATTTTAATATTGTTGCATGGAATTATTATTACTCGCTGAGTAGAAGTGCTACTAAAAATTTTATTTGATGACAGCAAAAAATAGTTCTTTGATTTCATCCTGAAAATTTAAAAAAAAAAAAATTGGAGGCACATCAACAAGAAGGCAACCGTTTAATGCAGTAACAATGCAACGATAATAAAAAAACGTTGCATGGATTTATAACTCCGTGGCACTGAGGTAAATTTTATGGAACGACAATAACCCCATCATTCACTATCACGAAACGAGGCACGAACGACAAAAAAGAAACGATCAGCAACACTTTCTTGCATTCAAAAATCTATTGCTTATCGTGTCTTGCTTATCGTTGGTGTTCTTTTTCGTGATACAAAATAAAGGGATAAAGCCTACATTTTCGGCCACCTGATAAAAATAAAACAAAAATTCACAGAACCGCTTAAAGTGACCTAAATGCACTGTCGTTGCATGAATATATTGCATGAAGCTAAGGTATATATAAATGTACGACACAAAACCAAAAAACAAAAATATGAAATAAAAACAAAAATAAAAATAAAAATTAAAATAAAATTAGGACAAGTATTAGGACAAGGATTTGAATACGGGTAAGGACAAAAGATTAGAAAAAGTATGAGGGCATGGCTTCGGACAAAAAAAAGGACTAATAATAATATAAAGGGTAGGACAAAGGTTTAAATAAAGATAAGAGTGTGGAATAACACAAGGAAAAGGACAAGGATTCGGAAAAGGTCAAACATTTTAAAAATAAGTGGACAAGGATAAGGAAAGGAATTCGAACAAGGAATGGGTCAGGAAGAATTGGATTAACACAACAATTTGGACAAGGCTAAGGATAATTATTGGGACAAATATAAGAACAGGGATAAGGATGAGGACAAGTTTGGGAACAAAGGATACGCGGTCATGTCAAAACCTACGGGTGTATACGTATCCACGACACAGCCAACAAATTTTTTTTTAATAACATCTTTTATCTACTTTTACTTTTGTATAATTTTTTATAATTTTTTTTTTTTTATAATTTTCTTTTAATAAATTTTCCTTTATATATCAATGCATGATTCTTTTTGAAATTAAATATTTAAAAAACATAAAAAGTCATCTATTTATATAAAAATCTAATGGTGTCCGTAAATTACTCCATCACTTCTCATCTGTTCCAATTATGTTGTTCAAATTTTTAGAATGTGTTGGGCCAGTCATGGTATGGGTTTTGAACTTATTTGTATAACATTAGGTAAGCGGCTCTCGAGATATTGCAAAAATAGTGGATTGCCTTTCACACATACGATATCTCATATATAATCACTCAAAATCAGTTTTTCGTTCCTTTTGGCAGGAATAGTTTGACAGGTCTCATTGGTTTGAGTTTGGACTTGCGCAAAAAATAAAGGCATAGTAAAAATTTGCCACACCTCCTTTTACCGCTTAAAAATCAATAAAAATTCTATATTTTAGACAGTTTTGGGCGTATTAGAATAAAATTTGGAGATTAAGATCGTAATATTACCGTGGGCAACTGCTAAAAATGGGCGTGGTGGAACTTTATATACGCCCACTTTTAAGATATTATGATAATTCCTGAGTTGTACATGTTTTGACAGTGAAACTTGGTATGTAGATGCTATGGGCCCCGAAGGTGGTTACTATATATTTAATGAAGCATTAGACAAGGGGGAGTAGCTCCGCCCACACAGGCTAAATTTATTTTATCGAATTTCTATGGAACTAAATTCGTATAATAATGAAACTCAGTATGGAGTTACTAATTGACCAGGTCTTTCTACTGAAAAGCTTCTAAATAACTTTAAAAAGATTTTTATTATATTTTTATTTAAATATTATTCTTGTTTAATTTTACTTTTTAAATATTGTCTCAATTCTTTTGTATTATATTTAAAATAAAAAGTATTTGAGATAAAAAATTCTTGCTGTAACGTTTTCAAATTAATCAAAAATAAATTAATCAAATATCTACTCTTGGCTGGTATCTTACCATTTATTTCTTAGCCGTGGTCTCCATTATTTACTTTTCATATCATTTACTTTATAAATAAGCCTTTAATAAAGATGAAAATTTACAGTTTTTAAGGTTTTTATTTTTTTGTATTTCTGTTTACAATGTTTTTGTTTTATGATAAATTCTCTACTTTACGCTTTAACCAATGATAAAAATAAATATTTACAAAATATATTAATAACATTTGATTGAATTAAAATTTCGATAAACTGAAAAAAAAAATATATAAACGCTAGCAATAAATTTTTAACTTAAAGCCTAGCAATTGAATTGTTCGTAGTATATGTAGCTGTTCAGAATGCAATTTTTTGTTTTCGAATTTCGTATCTTAAATTAAAAGAGATTTTTAAGCGCAATAATAAGGCAAAATAAAATATTTGCTAAGCTTTTCACTTTTTTCTTTTGCTAAATCGAAATTAATTAATGATTGCAACCTTTGCGTTCCTGAATATGTGTAATGTCGAAACTGGAGACGCCGCGAATTTTAGGTTCCAAGTTTTGAGAATAGACATCAGTCCACAAGCCGGCGAGCGGCAATTCTTTGTCGGTTTTCGAATAGGCAGTGGCATCATCGACTTCTTTGCGCACATTGCTATCAATTGTCTGTATCGGAGAAAGAAATGTATTAAAAGCTATGTAATATTCAACAACAACTGAACAAACCTTAATCTCATCTTGTGTAACCAGACCTAATTCAATGCACAGCTCCTTAAACGATGTGATGGGATCACGTTTCTGACGCACTTCTTGAATTTCCTCCCGTGTACGATAGCTGGTGCCAGGATCAGACATAGAATGACCCGAATAACGATAGGTATTGGTTTCCATAACCAAAGGACCATGTTTGGTAACGTAATCTATGGCAAATTCGGTAGCGCTGCGTACAGCCAAAACATCCATGCCATCCACCCAGATGCCGGGCAAGGCATCGCCGCGTGTGTAGTAATCGGTGTTGCAAGAACCGCGATCGGAGCTGGTGCCCATGGCTGAAATAATTAATAATTTTTTTTTATTTGTTTAATGTGAAGAGTGATAAACACAAAACTAACCGTAATTGTTATTTTCGCAAACAAAAATGCAAGGCAACTTCCACAAGTAAGCCATGTTGTAGGCCTCAAATACTTGACCCTGATTGGCAGCGCCATCACCATATAAAGCCAGGCACATGCCACCATTTTCCTTGTACTTGCAGGCCAAAGCAACGCCAGCACCCAAAGGTACCTAATAAAAAGCAGTGTTTTTATTTTTTTATTTAAAGTGTAATAAAATAGTTAAAAATTTGTAGAATTACCTGAGCGCCAACAATACCATTGCCGCCAAAGAAATTGGGGGCATACATGTGCATGGAGCCACCTTTGCCGCGAGCGCAGCCTGTTTGACGTCCAGTTAATTCAGACAGAATTGAAACTGCAGACACTCCCATTAGATAAGTCCAGCCATGCACACGATAGGCGGAGATAATGTTGTCCACATCGCGCATAGCAGCCTTCATGCCTATAATATACCGTTAAACAATGCGCAAGTTAAATCAATTTAACATCTCGCTATTTAATAGTAACTTACCGACAGCGCAAGCTTCCTGACCCGAATACAAGTGACAAAAACCGCGAATAATTTTCTCTTTATATAGATTGCCCGCAGCAGTCTCTATGCGGCGGATGGTCGCCATTTGCGTATAATACTTAATAGCCTCATCTTTCGTCAATTTGACAGTAGTTTCCGGACCCTTGTCAAGTTTATGCAATTTGAAGGGCTGTAAGGAAACATAAAGTAAGAAAAACAGGATTAGCAAAAATATCAAAATGTTCAAGCTTTTTATGAATTTTCTGAATTCTTAACTTTTGTGCCTAGAATTTAGGGATTGGGATCACTTATCACAAATCTTGACGTGGGGGATCTTAAATGGTTGTTATAAGTATACGAAAAACGAACTGAAATCCTTGAAAGGACTTTGACCGACCTTCTTACTAACAGATAATATTGGGTGTATTATTAAATACTTGTATTATCCAAAAATTATCGAGAGCTGGACCTAATGAAGCTAATGTGGAGCGGCTTTACATGGCATTTTTTTCTCTAACGTATGCCATTGTCTGCAGAGAGGTGAGGACCGATCACAAAAATAAAATTTCATTAAAAAAAAAGTACCTTATCGTCTCATATTATCTTCAATGAAAATTCTTATCTTATGCCAGAAGTGTTCAGATGATTAGAAAAAGTATTTGGACAAGAATAAAGAATAATAAGATTAACCCATTGTTCTTAATGTTGTTAGCTAAGATAATTTAAAATACAAATGCTAAGAGTTGTGCTTCTGGAAACATATTTACTAGTGTCGGGAGATAAAAATAGCTCCTAAGGTTGCCGAAATTATATTGTAAGATCATATTTCCTGCTTCCGCTTACAAAATTTAGGCTTTAAAAATATACTGAGGAGTTCCAAGGGACTTGATCCCATATGAAGTAGAATATATAATTGATTACTTTGAGATACAAGGTGATATGTAAAAGTACGCGGAGTGAAAAGTTTGTAAATGAAACAAAACAAATATGTATTTTATTTTCAATACAATTATCTAATCGAAATCAAAATCTGATCGAGCAGTAAACTTCTGAAAGCCAGCAAAAAAATATCTTTTGTCTTTGCTCTCAAAATGGATTCAGCTGCTTCTTACCTTATTATCCTTTGAAAATGTTTTCACCTGTTTAGCACTTTTTAAGTTTGGACACACAAAATTGTCGCTAGAGGCTAACATCCTTATTCTGACAGCTAAACTAAGCTCACCACATTAACAAAAGAGTTCAAATTCACAAATTGTTAAGGTTTCATATTCTGGTGAAAATTTAAAAGGTCTTTTCTTTACTATTTTTTAATGAAAAAAAAGTATCTTAACAACGAAAGACGTTCAGTGTTAGGCTTAATAATTGCTGTGGAGAAAATGTATGAATTTTAACCCTTTTTAAGCATTGAGTCTGAAGAAGATCAACAAAAAATATAATTGAAGCCTACCGACAATATTCAATGTAGAACCGATGATGTTCCTGGGTTGTGCGCTTGGTTATAGAACAACCACTCCTCGTGCTTTTGAAATTTAAAACAAGATATCTGTTAATTTCTTATTTCTTAAAATTTTTCAGCTTACTTGCTGAAAAATAAACAAATGAAAGAAGCAATCAAAATGCAGCTGCATCTTAACATTAACGGCATTTACATTTTCACTATGCGTGGTGAACTTTAATAGCTTTTTAAGTCTCTTAAATTGTAAATGATGTACAAGAATATTAATATTAACTTTACGTAACGAGAACATTAACTAGAGCTCCTTTACTATTCCTTAACAAACAAAAGTAAACAAGCAGAATAGAGCTGTAAGTTTGAACTGTAGGGTGAATGAACTAAGGGTTCAAAGCTCTACTTGGGTAGAGCATCCAAGGCAACTCAGCTCTTGTGAACTGGCACGTTACATTGCAGTATACTCCTGATTATATTTTCCTTGATGGCTACCTTTAACTTTTCTAATACAAACGCTAGTACTCTTCAAGAATTGTACCCCGGTCATTGTAATTTTGTAATTTCGAATTCCTCAGAATCTCACAAAAATAACTCTGGCGAGTTTTTTAATCTAACACATTATATTTCTTTGATGGATGTATACTAATATAGACTTGTTTTACTCAGCCTCAAAGTGATGATTCCATGTTTTATCTCCAGTCCGAATTTGCTCCAAAATCGGGGCTGATTCATCTCTGCTCTGAAAAGTGCTTAAAAACCTCGATTCGTTGTTTCTTTTGAAGCGGCAAGAGCAGTTTTGAAACCCACTGGCTTTTGTCATGCCAAGATGATTGTATCAATCCTCAAAATTGTTGAATTTGAAACTCCAATAAATGCAGAGAGCTGTTCTTTTTTCAGACGATTATTTTCTTCTACTAATTTTTTGACTTTTCAATGATTTCAGAGATGGCGGCTTCAACCGGTCCTCCAGGACAAGGGTCGTCTTTCACCGTATCTTGACCATGTTTAAATAAACTATCATTGTTTTACCAGGGAATTGATCTTCATAAACGACTCTTATTTTATTATTATGATTTCAGTAGATTTCATATGATTAGGAATTTTATCACAGAATAAATACATTTCCTCCATATACATTTTTATAGTCATCAATCCACTTTTTTAGTCTTTTTTTTTTAATCCTTTTTAAGAATAATGATTCATAAAGAAATCATGTAATGGATTTGAAAATTAGCTCATATAATCCTAACGAGTACTTCATTGGTATGGTAAGCAATATGTATCTCTTCTACAGCCTCATCCCTTTCATTCCACAAACTTTTGGAACTCTCCCCCTCATTTAAAAATGCCCACGAATTTTTATTTTTAGCTTTGAACTAAGGATTTAAGTCAAGAACCTACAGCTTTAAATCTATTGAGCTACCTAACCAGCTAGAATCACCCCTAGATTAAAATGGGGTGATGGATTAGTGGGATGCAAAGGGCAATCAAATAAGCCTGATTAGCATGTTCTAAATCCTAATTTAGTAAAGTTTTAATTGATTGGAAATCTGCATAAGCAGTGACAGAATTCCACTTGGAATAAGGTCAATTGTTCGGTTTTTTTTTTTTGAGATTATGTTTTCAAAATCTTCAGTTTTGTCGATCTTGTGCGTTACTTGTCCGAGCGATGACAGAGTTCTACTTGGAATAAGATCAATTGTTCGATTTTTTTTTTTTTTTTTTTGAGGTTATGTTTTCAAAATCTTCAGTTTTGTCGAATTGGTGCATTATTTTTGGATTGTTAGAAATTTTACAGGTTGAAGTTCAACGAAAGATTGGGTTTCATTGTATTGAGTGCATGTAGAATTTAAAATCACTAAATTAGGACAATATTGGCCAAGAAGCACCACCGCTGAATTGAATTTTCCCGTCCCTTTTATTATGCCTTTTTTATAATTTAAATTTACAATTGACGTATTCCAACCATCATCAACAATGTTATCATACTTTTGGTAAGGTTAGTAAGATATCAAAAATTGTGTAGTAGTTCTTCAGAAATACATTCTTGTTTCTTCTTAACTATTGTTAATTTCCCTTTAAATCTTTTTGTTGCACTCTATCAAACACTCATACCTACTGTAAAATAGAAACAAAAAACAAATTAAGAAAAATCAAAAATTTTCAAAATAATTCAAATACTTGCAGTTACAATAGATGAGGTTCAGATAACATAAAACTTGCTTGTAAATAGCTTTTGAACATTATCACAAGGTAAAGACGATGACCTTGAGAGATTGCAAAAAAAAGCGCTTTATGTTGGCAGCACTATGGCTTCCACAATCTACTAATGAAAACTATTTTTGTTCTTCCTTGTTTATCAATTTGATGACAATTTTCCTATGTTCTCCCATAGGATAGCTTATAAGACACATTTTATAGCACGTCTGTGAGTGGGCCCAACCAGTAATTTGACAAGTTTTGCCTACCGCCTTCATTATGTAATAGCGAATTTTTTCCTTTCAATCAGCCAGCAGCAAAACTTACACGATTCACTTCTACGGTCGCCTCCGTTGCATAGTTATTTGTTTTCTGCGCTCCAACTTGTGCTCCACTCTGGAAAAAACCGAAAAATGATGATGAATAATTCCTGTAGTTAAAGGCAAGTCCGTTTGTTAACTGGGCTCGCAGCAGCCCATTCACATGCAATTTGCGGACATTACAAACACTCGGTAAACTTGTGAAGTTGTTCTTTTTGTTACCCACTTTTTGTAATTGCTTGACCACCACCGGCAATTCAATTTTTCTTGCTAAGGAACGAAACATTTTTTCTAAAAAATCCAATATTTTTTGCTATAAATTCCGGCAGAAAGTAGCGTAACAACCATAGAAATAAGAAATAAGGAAGTGGTGTTATGCACACATACACTGTATGTGTACTGCGGCATTTTTTGAGCGAAAATTTTGACATTTGCGCTAGAAAATCAAAACAAAGAAAATTGACTCGAGAAATTCTTTTAATATAATTATTAAAAGCAATTGTCATTGCTTAAAGTAACTGAAATAATAAAGTAATTTTTATAACTAACTTTATAATAATGAATTGTATAGTGCACAGTTGTGGAAGCAGTCAGAAATTGATAAACAAAATGATTTCATTCCACAAGTAAGTATATTCAAATTCTGTTCACATCGGTTTAATTATTTAAATAAAAGAGTGTTATTTATATTATATTTGTTCTTTAAAAGTGTATTTTAATAAGAAATTAATATATTTCTAATCAGAAATAAATGAAAAAGCAATAATTAGTGCCAGTTAATTTTGCGCCATTTCTATTCCAGCGCTTATGTCAAAGCACAAACACGACTACAAGGGCGCATTCATTTGTCATGGTGTCAT
This sequence comes from Pherbina coryleti, assembly GCA_943735915.1. Classification (NCBI taxonomy): domain Eukaryota; kingdom Metazoa; phylum Arthropoda; class Insecta; order Diptera; family Sciomyzidae; genus Pherbina; species Pherbina coryleti. Next base: position 126,389,443 of record OX030951.1, on the reverse strand, counting down.
TATTTTCAGGGCGCCTTTTGTTAATCACAGTATATTCAAATAATCAGTTGTTTGCTCTAATCATATTTATAAATCTGATTTAGTCGGCTGTTCAAAATCAAGCCGAAGATTATTTCCGTCAGCCGTACCACATCTTGAAAAAATATATTTGAAGGACATATTAAGCCCTCCGGTCATTACAACATTTTAAGAAAATTTATATATAAAAATTAAAAAAAGAATTCACATGTATATATTAAGTTGATTATATGTATAAGTAGTTGCATGCGAATAAAATTTTTTATATAATTTAAAACAGAAAATTATTTTTGTAATATATAATTATTATGTAATATATATACACACACATATATACATATATATATATATTATATTTGTGCATTATTATCTTTTAATGTTGCATACTAATATTTCTCTGTGTTTAAGGGTGAAATAGGCCTACAGGGGAACCGAACACCCAAAAAATCGGTAACGCACCAAATTGTATACCTCAAGGGTGGTGTGGAAATACAATAATAGAATAATTTCACAATAAAATAAATCATTGAGTTAACTTTTTAACTACGCAAATATGTTAAAAAGAAACTTTTTTAATTCACAAATCCAATTAGGAAAACTGCGCCTAGCTGTACGCTACAACCAAATGCGGCCCTGAGTGAATGTTAATGTATTAGTGTAAACATACACCAGTAAGAAAAATGCCGCACTTTTATTCCAGAACACCACTTCCTTATCTCTTATTTCTATGGTAACAACACACGATGGCGAAAGCAGAGACAAATTTGCTGTCCTCTGTTGACATTAGTAAATGTCAGTGGTTATTATCGATTAATTAAAAGGGCTGCCTACTACAGAGAAACACAAAGATTGTGTAGTTACACTTAAATCTGGCAAAGGTTATAAATTTGCAGTTTTATTTGGGCCTACACCGAGAAAAAAAACAACGTAAAATTAAAAATAACAACGTTGAAATAAAATTAAACAGTGACAAAAGTAGAGTAAAGTTGAAAATTTTTAAATCAAGAATGGTATTTTTGTTTTGCACATGAATTAAATTTTCATTTTGAAATTGGTCATTGTTGAAATAAAGTTGTTTTATTTTCAAAACGAAAATGAAAAATGTTGTTTTAAAATGAACCATTTTTAAATTAAGGTTAAATTTAAATATATACATTTTTATTTTAAAATGAAAACTTTTTAATATAACAAGTACATTTTTATTTTAAAAATGTGTATTTTTATTGCAAAAACATATAATGTTGTATAATGCTGATATTAAAGAGGCAATTGAAAAGCATGATTTGGTTAGTTTTTTAAATATTTTATTTTAATATTTGATATATTTCTTAAAAAATGTATACATGAAGTTTCAATATATTTTAATTTAAAAGGATTTAGCTAAAAGGTTTCTCAACTCTTCCTCATCCTCGTTGACTTCTGCTGCTTCTTTATAAGAGCAATTCTTTGAAGAACGTGGCGTCAAAGACCCTAATTCTGTAGCCTCTTGATCGAAAGCTAACCATTCTTCGGTAAATATATCCTCAATCGATTCGTTATTTATATTTTCACTCATTTTTTATATTTTATATATTTTTAAAACTTTAATTTTTAAAGTATTCACACTTGTGTGTTCACAACAATTTCGCGAAACTGAGCTTAATGTCGTTGTCCGTTATATTTGTATGTATACTACCGCATTAAAATAAAAATGCGTTTTTATTTCAAAGAAGACACTTTTATTTTAAGGTGCTATTTTTATTTCAAAATTGCTCATTTTTGAATCAAAAGCAAGAAATATGAAAATGAGCAACTTTAAACTAAATATGATAGTTCATGATTTTAAAATGGATTTTTTCCCTTAGTGTACATACGTATAATATTGTGCTATGCAAAAATTTAACCCGGCCGAACATAGACAAAGCCACGAGTTCACTAATCGGGTGCTGGAAAATTTGGCTGGATTTTGGGCAAAAAACATTTTCAGGTCAGCTGCTATATCAACAAGCAAAATTGACGTTATTGGACCGATCATAATTCTTAAGTGTTCGACCAACATGAATGCATCCACAAAGATTGACTGTTTAGTGCGGTTTCGTCTGGCATCAACTGACCTTATTTCTTTTGAATTGAGAAAGAGACCTTTACCGTCAATAATCTTCTTTATAGAGCGATGTTATAGCATGTTTCCACGGCACCCTGAACAATGTAATTCGGCTCTCATTCGTAATTCGAGGCTGAATTATGTTCCGAATTAACTAATTCGCCATACAACATTTGACAAGCTGAATTACCTCATTCGAAGTTGATTCAGTTTGAATTAAGATCCGAATCAAGTAGAAATCTGTTTTATTTCTAATTTTTATCGGAATTTAATCGAAAACAGCAATAGAAGAAAGACAAACAAAACAAAAAGTAAGTATTGCTTTCAGCTCTGATTCAGAGTGCCGTGGAAATATGCTATTAACCGACTTTCTGTCGCCAGGGCTCTATAAAATTGATATATAAAAGCTGTGTATTCAACAAAACGGCACTACATGTCATACAAGCATCGCTTGAAGTAGTTAAGGAGAAATTTGGTGATTGGGTCATCTTACAGCGAGCATTTATCAATTGGCTGCCACAATCATGCAACTTGGCTATTATTATTGACGATTATTTTCTCTCGAGCTATATCAAGTCCTTAGTCTACAAATATTGTTACTTAAACACAACTTTTTTAACTTCGAGCAGCCGAAAAAATTCGATGCTAGTTGTTCTGCACAATAAGGTTCTTATGTCAAATTCTGTTGTGTGTGCTATTAAATGTTTTGTACACAAATGATCGAGAACTGGACCTACTAGATTTATGCCGACTCCAAATGATTAATGTGCATGTTCTCAAGAAGCTTTAGAGAACATTCTGAGGTTTGCCATTGTCGGTTCAAAAATAATTCCATTGAACAAATTTTCTGTCAGCTCATTTATTAAGTCCACTTTTTTCAATTTAAAAAAAAAGCGATATGAGCAAATCTTCCAAGAGCTCCCTTTACTGTTTTATATAAATACATTTACATTTACATTACATTTTTGGTCAACTGAATATTTAAGCTGAAAGCTTCAAATAATATGATAAAACTGGAAGGTGAAATTAAGTTTTTGCTGATTTCTTACTGTGAAACTTAAATAAGAGCTTGAAGGGTGCATTACCAGCCGCTTATGTCAGATGCGCAGGCAGCCAACAAATTTTTCACAGAAATAACAATATTTTCGAAGTCTGCAGCCAACTTTACTTCCTAACGCTCTGTCAAAATTGGATTTTCCAACCGCTCAGCGTTGCCGCCGCGTTATTATGGTTTGTCATATATAAATCGTATTGGCATGAGAAATTTTGACAGATAAAAAACGCTTCCGCGCTGATTTAGGTTTGACTGTTATTTAGCTGATGAGTTAGTTGAGTAAATAGACTGATCAATTTGTAAAAAAAGGTTAGAAAAGAGAGGTTTGCTGTTGATGTTTTCTCATTAATTTCTTAATTAAAAAAAAACAATTATATTAAATTTTGTTGGAACACAAATACATTATGGGAAATCAAATAAAAAGCTTTCGTTAATTTACCAACGGTTGTTATAGTTTTTATAGACATATTATGACCGTTTCAGTACTTTGTTCATATATGGCTATGACTGAGACTTTTTAAAAGCAATATTTTTAGTGATTTACAAAATGGAAGAGAAATCTGATTCGATATATAAATTTTTCACTTTAACCTTGTGAATTGTATTTTCGACTGAATACACGTAGTAAAAGGGCTTACACATCGGCGAATCTGTTCGTCACACGGCGGCCATGTTCACACAAGTTCGCTAGTTAAGAAGCGATGTTCGACAGTTTGTCACACGGTTGGCCGTGTTTACAAAAATTTTTGATTTTCTCTGTCGAACAAGGGATGCTGCAGAAAATGATGACAAACAACAACAAAAATCAATGGCTTGTGTGACGAACAGGTTCGTTCAATTTGAACGCTAGCTTTTTCACACACGTTCGCGCCGCCATATTGTTCGACGAACAGATTCGCCGATGTGTAAGCCCTTTAAGGATGTTACTGTCCACAATTTTTAGATATCAATTATCGTTATAAACATTAGAACCGCTTCGATAATATAAACAAACCTGTATAAACATCTGGTCACTCTAGAATACACTCTTCAATCGCACATTTTTGTTTTCATTCAACATATTTTGACATATTGATATGCGGTAAAAATAAAAACGTTGATTTCATCCATTTAATTAATATAGTTTGAAAAATTAAATAACAAAATGCCGAAAGAACAATTCCGCGAGGCAGATGTTATAAAAAAAATGTAAGTTGCAAAGTTTTAAATGGATTTTTTGAGGCTACAATAACCAATCTTTTCAGCTCACATGTGCAGTTTTGCATCAGCAGCCCGGAGGAGATTCAACAGGAGTCGCACCTGCGTATAGTTTCGAAGAATCTGTACCAAGGACAAAGGGAACCTGTACCTTATGGAGTGCTAGACAAACGCATGGTAAGTTTAGAAACGATCCAATTAAAGAAACGTTATTTTCTTACCTGTGTTCTCTAAAAGGGTGTCAGCAGCAAGGAAACTTCATGCGAAACTTGCGGTCAGGGTCTCAACGAATGCATTGGTCACTTTGGCTATCTCGATTTGTCGCTGCCTGTGTTCCATATTGGCCACTTTCGATCGACTATCTCGATTTTGCAAACGATCTGCAAGAGCTGCTCGCATGTAATGCTGAAAGAACAAGATAAAAAAATTTACGAAAAAAAGTTGCTGAATCCCAATTTCTCCTATTTGGCCAAAAAGTCGCTGCACTCGCAGATCTTGGGCAAAGCCAAAAAACAAACCAAGTGTCCCAATTGTGAAGCCATTAATGGCGGTGTCAAAAAAGGACCCGGTTTGCTAAAAATTCTGCACGATCCTTACAAAAGCAAGAAAACCGATGCCTTATTTACAAATGCTTTAGACGAACTGTTGATAGCTACCGAAGGAAATCGCGAGTTGAACCAAATGATGAGCACCTACAATCAGATGGAGGAGTTGAATCCTTTAACCGTTTTGGATCTTTTCAAAAGCATACCAAAGCGTGATATTCCCTTGCTGGGCATGACAGCCAAGGATGCAAATCCATCAAATTTAATTGTGACGCGTGTATTTGTGCCACCCGTCTGCATTCGCCCATCTGTGCTGTCCGATGTTAAGGCGGGAACGTAAGTTTAATGATTTTTTTATGAATTATTTTAAATAAATTTCTTTCATTAACTGTAGCACTGAGGATGATCTGACAATGAAGCAGAGCGAGATTCTGCTCATTAATGATGTGATACAGAAGCACATGACCAGTGGCGGCAAAGTCGAACTTATACAGGAAGATTGGGATTTCTTGCAGCTGCATGTGGCTCTGTATTTTCACAGTGAAATATCGGGCATACCTTTAAATATGGCACCCAAGAAGTCCACACGTGGCATTGTGCAACGTTTAAAGGGTAAACAGGGACGTTTTCGTGGCAATCTATCGGGGAAACGTGTTGATTTTTCCGGACGCACTGTCATCTCGCCAGATCCCAATCTAATGATACATCAAGTAGGCGTACCCGAGCGGGTTGCCAAAATATTAACTTATCCGGAACGTGTTAATCCGGCTAATATACAAAAAATGAAGGAACTCGTCAAGAATGGCATACAAAAACATCCAGGAGCCAATTATGTGCAGCAACGCGGCTCCTCTTTCAAGAAATATCTTGCCTATGGCAATCGCGACAAAGTCGCTCACGATCTCAAGTGTGGCGACATAGTGGAACGTCATCTCTGCGACGGAGATATTGTGCTCTTCAATCGCCAACCTTCGCTGCACAAAATGTCCATTATGTGTCATCAGGCCAAAGTGCAGCCACAGCGCACTTTTCGCTTCAATGAATGCGCTTGCACACCATACAATGCCGATTTTGATGGTGATGAAATGAATTTACATTTGCCACAGACCGAAGAGGCGCGCGCGGAAGCGCTTATTTTAATGGGAAACAAATCAAATTTGATTACGCCAAAAAATGGCGAAATTCTGATTGCTGCCACACAAGATTTCATTACGGGCGGCTATTTGCTGACGCAGAAAGATGAATTTCTAACCAAGGAGCAGGCCATGCAGTTGGCTGCTTGTTTTCTATCTGGTCCAGATTCAAATATGGAAATTGATATGCCGAAACCTGCTATAATGAAACCACGTAAACTTTGGACAGGCAAGCAGATATTTAGCCTGTTGTTGCGTCCCAACAAGAAATGTCCCGTGCAAGTGAATCTAGTGACGAAAGGTCGCAACTACACCAGTAACTACGATTTATGTGTGCGCGATTCTTGTAAGTTTGCTTTGAAGTTACTGATTTGTGCTTATTCTGGTTATTTTTTAACTTCTGCAGGGGTCATTGTGCGCAATTCTGAGCTAATATGCGGCTCAATGGATAAAGGCACCATGGGCTCGGGCACGAAGAATTGTATTTTCTATGTAATACTTCGAGATTTTGGCGAATCATATTCCACCAAATGCATGTGGCGCTTAGCAAGGGTGAGTGAAAAGAATTTTTAATGTTTATTGGTGGGTCAAAATTTATATTCAGAGAAACAATACAGGGATTTGTGATTTTTAAAGATTCATAAAGCCCTTCCATACAACTATACAGCAAATATATTCTACGCGGAAATATTGATAAATGTCCCTTATTTCGATTCACATCTTCGTTGGAAGGATCAGGTGTTGGATAACCTGACCACGCTTGGTGTTTCCAACTGGCGCCAGCAAGCTCGGAACAGAAATGGCTGGCGCAATTTCTTATACGAGGCCAAAACCGACTTACGGTAGTAAGCGCCAGATAAGTAAGTAAGAGGATGTAGGAACATATGTTAACATACTTTCGGTGACGGTAAAGTCTCTGAGATTGTACCCTCTGGGAAAAATTGGAAGGCTTCCATATGGAAGTAATTTGGAAACATTCCTCATCGTATCTTTTGGAAACTTATAGGAAGATTTAAATTAATATTGTTTTCAACCCGCTTTCTAAAGAATGTATGTGGAAACAGTAACACTAGAAGTCATGACGAAACATTCCTCATCGTATCTTTCGGTAAATGTTGGGTAGTTTTAAATTGATTTTGTTTCCAAACCGCATATGGAAACTTTTGCATTTTTTGGGGCAGTTTCACTTTCAATTTATTTAGAATAATAAATCCTCGAATAATAAGGCTCGAGGTTCGAATCCCGGCAAGGCTAACTATTATTAGTTCTTATTTATTTGTTGTTGTTTCCACATTCATTTTTAAGACAGCGGAGAGAAATGTTTCACTCCAATGACAAAGTGTGTATAAATAGAAATGAAGTGTCTAACGAAAGTGAATACTTCCTACATCCTATGGAATGTTTCCTGCTTATATCCAGGAATGTTTCCATTTCCCAGAGGGTATCAAAAAGCTCTCCGAATCAACACATTGAAAAAAGAAATAGAGGCGCATCGTTTCAGAACAACACATAAAAAAACATAAAAAATACTCAAGATTTACAAATCTGAATTCAAATATTTACTAAATACTGGACGAGTCCCTTTCCTATAAAATTTCGTCCCAGAAATATAAATTTAATGTCGGTAGGTTTAGAAAATATTATATTCGTTAAAAGGAAGAAAATATCCCCATTAAAAAGACCAAGTTTTGGACAACCTGACAACGCTTGAAATGTTCAACTAGATCAATAGTAAAACCATTCACCTTTCCTAATTGAGGTCAAAATCGATTTGTAAGACGGTTGTAAGCGCCCTTGAAATAACTAAAAAAATATAGACTCGCAAGGTTAATGGATAGCAAATCCTTCAAGTAGATGCAAACCTAACTTTTTTATAAAGTATAGAACATCGGTCAAACGAAATTGGAACTTTACTAATACAGTGAAAGTAAAAAAATATAATCATAAAACCAAATATAGGTAAAATTGGACAACGAAGAGTGTCATCTCCATTACATTTACCATACTTACAACGAATATCTAGAAACATATACAAGCAATTGTTTCCTAATTGAAAATGGGTTAGTTTCTAGCTGAATCTATCACCGCAAGAATTATGGATGGGAATGAAAAGCGGACCTTATCATATTCCAAACAGAACCTGCACTCTTAAATCTTAAACTTCGGACCCGAGCAACGCCATGGAAATTAGCTGGAAGTAAATTTTTGAGAGCCTGCATCGCTGTTCCTACAACAGTAGAACTCTACAAAAACGTAAAAACAAAACAAAAAATTTGTATTGTTTCTAACGATTTCCGTTGGCTTAATAGCCACTTGAATAATCAATTCACTGCTGACCATGTTAACACACGCGGCCAGCTCTGCAACGTAAGCTTTTTGTAGATAAACCTGCAGAAAAAATAAATTCGCAACAACTGTCAAACAATAAGCAACAGTTGGCATTGTACAAAAAAACATAATTTCACAATAATAATCAAACATTGTATTTGACTCATTCTGCTTGTGGTATTAATCTGCAAATATCAGTTTAAACCAAAAATAAATCAATTTTCTCATTAATTGTTTGTTCTTTGGTTTCGACGTTAAATTAAAGACAGATTAAAAACCAAATAATAGCAGTTAATGTCAATTTTATCAAATCAAAGCTTATCAGTACTTGAAAAATTTGAAGGTACATGAAATTTTGCTGTTATTTTTTTGATACATTTTATTTACTTTTTTTTACCCCTTTTGCAACTATTTACTTTTGGAGCTTTAGAAGTGATTATCAGATCGTACTCAGTGTGATAAAATTGGAAGGCTTTAGTTATTATTGTTTTTCACTTTGAAAAATTTTATTTAGAAATGTTTTTTTAATCTTAAAAATATGCACAAAAAAAGTCTAGAAACTCATTTCATTCGTTTACGATCCAATGCCCGTGGTTTGCTGTATGTAGTCCTTATAGGATGTTAGTCGCACAAAAGCCGATGGAAAACCTTCGGTACATCTATCTTGCGCCACAAACGAATTGATACCAATCTGTATCCAAGTGTTATTAGCATTCTTTGCAATCAATGGACCACCGGAATCACCACTACAAATTGATTGATTGCTTCCATTGATACCCTTAGCACACATTGTCGAATTGAGCACCACATCACCGAATACATCAACGCAAACTTTATTATCGATGATTTCCAAGAAAGCAAATTCCAAATACTCTGAAAATTCCAAGTTTTCATCATCGCTAATTCCAAAACCGGCCACAGTTGCTATTGTGCCCAAAAAGTTTGCCGAATTTGATGGGACCATTGGAATCGGTTGTATAATTTGGGAGTAGACTAACGGTGTGCTCAGCTGTATAAGCGAGACATCATTATACAAATAGTCGACATTGAATTCCGGATGCACGTATATCTGTGTTGAGGTCTGATTATTGATTTCATTCGCCATCGATATAGTACCAAAGATCATGTAAATTGAGGTCAAGCCGTAGGTACAGTGAGCAGCGGTGAGCACCCAAATTTGAGAAATTATCGAGCCACCACAAAGCAGATCATCGATGGCATCCTTTTTCAAAACGACCTGCCAGGGAAACTGCCCGACTTTGGCAGGTTGGCCGGACACTATGCGACTTTGCTGTAAGAAAACATTTTTTTTTTTTTAATATAAATTGTTAAAATTTTTTTTTTTATACAAATTTTTTATTAATTTTAAGTAATGCGTGTAATTTTGTGAAAAATAAGAAAACAATTTAGTATGAAATGAAGAAAAAAAATTTGTGAATAAATCGATATGGAGAAACGCGAAAAAAAATTCATATTGATTTTGATGTTTTTGATTTTCTTTTGAAAAATTATTTTATTAAAATTATTTTTAGTTTATTTCAATGAAATTGATTTCCTTTTTAAAAATTTATTTTTATTTATTTTGTTAATTATTTTTGTTTATTCAATATATATTTATATTTAATATTCAATGAGATATTTAAAATTATTTATTTCATTTATTGCATATTCCACTATTTTTTTTTAAAGTAGTTTTTAGAACTTTTTGCAAATAATTTGTAAAATTTTGTAAATTTGCAATTTTTAAATTTTGTTTTTTGGTATTTTTTTAAGTATTCAAAGCAACAATTTTTTATCTAAATATTTACTCGTTAAATTTAATTAATATCATGTTTTTAAATTTGATATTTTAAACTTATTTTTTTTTTTAAGTGCCAAATTTTTCTGTATTGTGTTAAAACTACATTTGTGAACAAGGTTCGAAAACAACGATAAAGTTTCCCAAGAAACTGTTATGGAAACCGTCGTGAAGCTGCTTAGCAATACTTTGTTCCAAAACTAGCCGTGAACTTTCCAGCGACATAAAGCTAAAATCACCTAGACCTAGAAAAAGGTCACCACCCTGCACAAGTCATGGTTTGATGAGGTGTATTTTATGATGCGGTCGCTGAATTAAATTTTTTGCAAACAAGGGTTTAAAACACCGGCCAAACTTTCCCAAGAAACTGTTCTGGAAACTATCGTGAATCCACTTAACAATACTTTGATCCAAAACCAGCCGTGGACTTGCCAGCGCCGTGGTCTCTCCGCCTGACTGGAACATTTTCGGGTAATGATATATTACAATTTTCGACGTGGATTGACAAGAAAAGAATGCATCGACCAACTTAGTTCGACTTTTAATGATAAAGCACTACACCCGGCGACTGTAAAACGCTGGTTCAATGAGTTCGAATGTGGTCGTCATTCTCTTCTTCGTCTTCACGAATTTCGTGAAGGTCGTCCAAGAACGGTTGTTGTGGCAGAAAACATCGAAACTGTGGGTGAACTGTTGGAAGTAGACCAGCTTGAGACAAAGCGTGAGATGGAGTCATTTTTGGGCATTAGTGGGACTATCATACATTCGATTTCATCTGGAAGATTTGTTCCAGTTGAATACCCCATAATTTGACGGTTGCTAAAAAACAAAAGGCTCGTGTCGATTGGTGCAAGGAAATGCTGAAAGAATACATCAGAGGTGATTCGAAACACGTCTACGACATCACCACAGGTGACGAATTATGAATCTACGTAACTGGCAACGCTTATCTACGCCCGAAACAAGGCAGCGATCTACTGATTGGGTCTTTCAAAGTAAGTAAAACCCGACAATAGTTGTCTGCGATCACATCCAAGCAAATGAAGGAGCACATCCAAGCAAATGGTTGCCAGTTGTTCAGAAAAACCGGTCATGTCGCAACAGAAACTATTAATGTGGAATGGTACACAACCATTTGTTTGCCGTAAGTCTTCGGAGAATTGAGAAAAACCAATCTCCAAAGGCAGATCATCCTCCATCACGACAATGCAAGTTCCCACACATCACCTCAAAAAAGAGTTTTTGAACACTCATCGTCGTCTCTTTTACAGTCTCGACTTGGTGACTTCTTGTTCTCTCACATTAGGAAAAAGTGCGTGGCGAGCGTTTTTCTACGCCCAAACAGAGCGTTGAGGCCTTCAAAACTCTGGTTTCGGAAGTACCAACTTCAGAGTAGCAATCTGTTTCGAAAATGGGTTCAAACGAATGCAAAAGTACCTATATCCTTCATCTTGAAGAATACTTTGAAGAACAATAAAATCATTTTCACTGATAAACCATTTTTATTTTTTCACGGAGCATGCTAGCTCCAAGCGGGAAAAACTGAAATGTAAATTGAAGATTCGCCTCCACTCTGAAGGAAACCATTTGAAAATTGTTCCATAAATTACAGTTTTATAGCGAATGGCGTGAACATCGCCTAGAGGCGGACCTTAGCATTAGAGGGATAAGATATCAATTAGTTTTCGATATATATTCTTTTTTTCCATTTTCCGCATTTTTAATAAATTTTTTTAACATTTAATTTTTATATTTTTTACCTCTTGATTTATTTAAAAAATTTTTTTTTATTAATTTAATTTATGTTTATTGCAAACAATTTTTTATCTTAATAACACAGTGCGACACGAAAAAATAACTTCAAATATCTCAATGGTTTATAATAGTGGATGGTCTATATATTATGCCCTCGTACTCAGTTTTATCGGATTAGGTCAAATAAGAGAGAAATTCAAGGTCAAACTTCACTTTTAAGTCACAAATTTTTTCTTATAACTCTTAAACTAAATTAAAATTCTATGTAGTAACTGCATCTAAATATTTGCAATGGATGATTCTTTACATTTTAAGACGATTTTTTGCTCAAAAAGTTACGTAAGGGGTTTAATATTTTCTTCGAAAACAGGACTTTTTAAAAAAAAAATAAAATTTTCAATAGTTCATTTACTATGTATTTGTTTTCAAAAACAATCAGATTTTACTGAATTTTTGCATACACCTTAAGTAAAATAAAATAACCCACCTGTGAAAAGATCACAACCATTACATGTGTGCATCCAAAGATATTCGGATTCAAAGATTACCAACGGTGGTAACTTCGTTAATGTAAGCCCTAGCGCAAAATCATTCAAATGAAACTTATAGACCCAACAATTTTCTTTAAAACTGTCCTTAACATTTTAACCGAAAGAGTTACCGTTTTAAAGATATGCGCGTAAATGTGTAATTACAACATATATGAAAAATTAAAACGGTTAAAATAAAAATGTTTTTTTATTTCTATTTCTTCTCAAGTTCATATATTTTTCATATATGTTGTAATTACACATTTACGCGCATATTTTTTAAACGGTAACTCTTTCGGTTTAAATGTTAAGGACAATTTTGAAGAAAATTGTTGGGTCTATAAGTTTTATTTGAATGATTTTACGCTAGGGCTTACATTAACGAAGTTACCACCGTTGGTAATCTTTGAATCCGAATATCTTTGGATGCACACATGTAATGGTTGTGATCTTTTCACAGGTGGGTTATTTTATTTTACTTAAGGTGTATGCAAAAATTCAGCAAAATCTGATTGTTTTTGAAGACAAATACATACTAACTGAACTATTGAAAATTTTATTTTTTTTTTAAAAAGCCCTGTTTTCGAAGAAAATATTAAACCCCTTACGTAACTTTTTGAGCAAAAAATGGTCTTAAAATGTAAAGAATCATCCATTGCAAATATTTAGATGCAGTTACTACATAGAATTTGAATTTAGTTTAGGAGTTATAAGAAAAAATTTTTGACTTAAAGGTGAGGTTTGACCTTGAATTTCTCTCTTATTTGACCTAATCCGATAAAACTGAGTATGAGGGCATAATATATAGACCATCCACTATTAGAAACCATTAAGATATTTGAGGTTATTCCAATTGACCCTTAAATTGTCGCACAGTGTAATTTTATTTCCCCTCGTTTAAATGTATCAATTGAAAATTTATAATTTTGAATTTTTTTTTTTTTTTTTTTTTTTTTTTTTTGTTAGATAATTATCAATTCATGTGAATTCAATTCACATACTTGACGTTTATTATTACTTCTCGGTTAAATATTCTGTGTATTATTATGTCTGTTTTGTATTTCTTTTTTTAGTTTTTTTTTATATATATTTCCTTTTTTTAATTTTATAATTTTCGATCATCTCTTTTCCACTTACAATTCCTCGACTTTCAGCATGTTGCTGAAAAACGCTCAAAATTATACAAAATGTTCCAACAGCCACTGTTAACTTCATTTCCACTTTTACTTCCTTTTGCTGTGTGAAATTTTTTGTTAAAATTTTCAAACACCACTTAAGAAATACAAGTGCAAGTTCGTTCGTTTGTCCTTTACACCTCAAGAGATTTGACTGAAAGACGTTTAACGAGTTTTTGCATTAAGAATTTAAACATTTATTTTAAACTTATATTTTGTTATCTTTGGCCATGTCTCCTTGTATTTATTTATATCAACTGTCATATACTCACCAAGCGTTCACTCTATTCACCACACTTTAGTCACTTGAAACAATTTTATGGTCATAATTTTCGCTCTTTCACCAAGTTAATTGTAAGTTTCTCAAAATTTAAATTATATTTTCTGTTCTATTACTTGGCTTTTTCTCTCTCCCTTTTAACACTTCTCCCTCTCTCTCTTAACTGATCTCCACCAATCATTACTTGCCATTATTATCTTCATTTCAATTGTCGAAACTTTCTCTCCTTTCAAACTCTTAATTCTTTTCATTCTGAATGAAGTTGTATTGGTTCATTCATATTTTGATTAAAATATTTTGCTTTCTTATCTAAAATTCTTATTGTAGATACTTACTGTACCTCAACTCTTTCCGCTCTCAACTGATATCATTTTCCTGATAACTGTTTTGTCTTTCTTAGCAATACCTTGAATGCAGTTTGGTGTTTATAGTTTTATTTTTATCGTTAAGGCTCTAATAAATTGTAATTTCAAAGAATTATAATTAAGTTAAGCCAATTTCCTACTTAATTTCCACGTGAAAATAGATAATAGTCGTAAAAATATGTGCAGAAGTTTAATTTCCTGAATTTAGATTTGTTTGTTTTCTGATCACTTTTAACCTAATTCAAGTGCCTAAACATGCATAGCTAACAAATTCTTCTGTGGGGAAAACCAAAGAATGTGTCAAAAGCAAACAACATTTTGTCTTTAGTAGCAGAGCATTCATTCAAAGTTGAGATCCTGAAACTCTCCTAGAGTAGAGACTCGTTAGTACCGAGAGAAAAAAGAGCGAGGCACTCTAGTTTAAAGAGTGACATGATCAGAAAAAATTAATAAGTAAGTAGTAATTTTTATTTTTGGCACATGTCCAAAACAAATTTCTAACTATTCGAAGTAACTCCGTCCGGTAATTAATTTTGCCAACCTGTCCATGTTAACGGCAACGGTTACGCCCTATCCTCGATAAATGAAAGAGAAAAATTTGCTAGCACAGGGATAGTTTTTATCTTAGCAAACGCGAACGTAATACAACTGACACATTAATCGATTCGGTGTATAAATTGTTGACACATTGCGGCCTTAATAGTCGAATAGGTAGCGTATTCATATCTGTCAATACAGAGATGCCGGTTTCGAATCCCGGCCAGACCATGGTCCTACGCTTCAACATTTATACAAGTTAATGGTTATTAATATTAATCAACATTTTATTGTTCTATTCTTTCTATTCTAATCTATTTACTTGTTTGAACTTGTTAATTATGAATTTATTGAATTTGTTCAGAATCATGTTTTTAATTTTTTAATTATTTCAAAAAATGAAAAAATAAAAACTGCCAGAACGAAAATAGAATTCAATTGAGATAGTCATTTTGTTGTAAAACAAAAAAAATATTAATTGGCGCCCAACAATTTTATATCCTTCGGAAACTAACATCCTTATATGAAAAAATTTCAAAATTTCAATTAATAATTTCAACACCATCCTGAAATCAATAAAGAAAGGAAATTTCAACAACACAAAATAATCAGATTCAAGAATTCACTACCAGACGAATTTCAAGGATTTTAAAAACATTTTGCTAACGAAGGGAAAAACTATTGTAAGTAAATTTTCAAAATTGTTTCAAGTGCCTTTATTTCTTAAAATAATAAAACTATCGTATTTGTGATAAAATCTTGTACTATTTTAATTTCTAAAAACTGAGTTAATACTTGCGTGGTTGTTTTTTTGATTGATTTTAAAATATTTTTTACAATTCATCGGTTTCAAAGTAGTTCAAGATGAGTGTGACTAGAGAACAAGTGTTAGAGGCAATTAATTCAATTAATGAACGTACTAAACAAGAGTTTACCGCGCAGCTTAATCAGCTAACTCAAACTCTTAGCCGATTAGTACCACCCAGTGTAGTGCCTTATGAACCTGTCTCTATTGATCCAAGCATTAAGTCTAATGATTCGAGTCTAGATTTAATAAAATCCTTGCCAGAATTCAAAGGAAACGCTTCCTCTTACCCTGCTTGGCGAAGCGCTGCACATTTCGCTATAAATTATTATACAGAGGATTCAGAAAAATACTATATAGCTATGGGTATATTTAGAAATAAAATCACAGACTCTGCAAATGCTACTCTAGCGTCTTTCAATACTGTTCTCAATTTTAAGGCAATCATAGCAAGACTCGACCAAACTTACTCCGACAAAAGACCAATTTATGTTTTAGAAAATGAACTTAGTATACTTAAGCAAGGTAATATGTTATTAACAGACTATTATGATGTAGTAGATAAACAACTAACCTTAATTATTAATAAACAAATAATGCCACATAGCGAAAACATCGATATGGTTACTGCTCTTAACGAACGTGCAAGGGAGAACGCACTGCGTGTTTTTATATCAGGTCTTCGACGACCTATTTGCGATATCCTTTTTTCCGCACGACCAAAGGATCTTCCAACTGCACTTGCTGTAGCCCAAGAGCTTGAAACTAATCATAAACGATTTGATTTTGCACGTACTTTTGAAGTTGGCGACTCGGTAAAGTTCAGGCCAACAATGCCCCAATATCAACGTTTACAACGCAGTATAAACCCTGATATTCATTTAAACCAAAATTTTAATAATTTTCCAACTCCAATGGAAGTAGACCGTGGTACTTCACTCTACAGACGTCAAACGCCTACACAAAACACACCTCAATTTAGACAAAACAGTTTTTTACATTCAAATTTAGTCACTAAACCACACCAGCAAAAAAGACCATATCAACCGATGACCATAAATACACCTCATCAACAGGCAGAGTCTAACCAATCACCATTTACAAAACATCAAAAAGTAAATTATATGCCCGAAACAAAATATTTAAATGAGACTCATGATTATAATTACCAGCAAGAAGACTACTATCAAAATGATTTCTTAAAATCTAATTTTATCGATAAACCTAACTACCAAGAAGACATTAGTCAAGGCTATACTCGAACGAGCTCGGATGTCTTAAATAATGAAATAAACTATTTAAACTAGATTCGCTCCTACCATTCATAACAAAAAAATTCTCGAATGGTCAGGAGCTACGCATTTTAGTTGACACAGGAACATCTAAAAACTACATCAAAGACTTTAAATTTCTTAAAGGAGTGATTCCTCTTGAAAAACCTTTCAAATTAAAATCAATAAACGGAGATAACATAATAAGTAGAAAATGTCTGGTTAACATCCTTGATTGTACTTCTCCATTTTTTTTACTTCCAAACTTAAATACATTCGATGGTATCATTGGTTATGATCTTCTTAAACAAATTAACGCAGTAATAGATACGAGAAAAGGATACTTATTTTATCAAAATGGACAACTTAAGCTACAACATCTTTTTTGTAATCAGGTTAACCTAATAACATTAGAGCAAAGTTCTGTCCCGCCCCATATAAAATCTTACTTTGATGAAATAATGAACAGAAATATGAATGCTTTCGCTGACCCAAATAGAGCATTGCCATATAATACAAATGTAAAGGCTACGATTCGTACAACAACAAGTGATCCCATTTACACCAAAAGCTACCCATATCCAATTTCAGTGGCAGCATTTATTAATAAGGAAATAAAAAATCTACTGCAAGATGGTATAATTCGTAAATCGTACTCTCCATACAACTCACCAGTTCATGTTGTGACGAAAAAGGGATTTGATGAAAATGGAGACCAAAAGTTACGTATGGTAATAGATTTTAGAAAAATAAATGACTTGACCATTTCAGACAGATATCCAATACCTGATACATCGGTAATTTTGGCAAATTTGGGAAAATCACAATATTTTACAACTTTAGACTTAAAATCCGGCTTTCACCAAATTGTTTTGTGTGAAAAAGATAGACAAAAAACTGCCCTTAGTATCAATAACGGAAAATATGAGTTCTGCCGATTACCCTTTGGACTAAAAAATGCTCCAAGCATTTTTCAAAGAGCGATTGATGACGTACTTCGAGAAGATATCGGCAAGAGTTGTCATGTCTATATCGACGACATTATCATTTATTCACCTGATGAACAATCACATCTAAGAGACATAAACAATATTTTAAATAAATTAGAGAAAGCAGGAATGCGAGTTTCTCCAGAAAAATCGAAGATTTTTAAAACTGAAGTGGAATTTTTAGGTTTTTTGGTTTCCCAAAAAGGCATTAAAACATGTCCAAATAAAATTAAAGATATCCTGAATTATAATTTTCCACAAACCTTAAGAGCATTACGATCATTTCTTGGCCTCTCAGGATATTATCGAAGATTTGTGAAAGATTATGCAGCGATTGTAAAACCATTGACTCGGTATCTTCGAGGAGAAAATGGTCATATTGGAACAAACAAATCGAAAAATGTTAAAATAACGTTTGACCCGGAAGCAATAGCATCATTTGAAAAAATTAAGAAAATTTTAGCTTCAGAAGACGTTCTTCTTCAATATCCTGACTACAATCGGCCATTTGAACTCACAACAGATGCTAGCTCGAGTGCTCTTGGTGCTGTATTATCACAAAATAGTAGACCCATTACCATGATATCTCGCACTCTTTCGAAAACAGAACAAAATTATGCAACAAACGAACGTGAGCTTCTTGCAATAGTATGGGCACTTAAAAAACTCCGACATTATCTCTATGGTATTAAAGATATCAATATTTTTACGGATCACCAACCATTGATTTTCGCTATTTCGGATAAAAATTCAAATTCAAAAATGAAACGCTGGCGTGCTTTTATTGAGGAGTTTTCACCGAAATTTCATTATAAACCTGGAAGAGAAAATAAAGTGGCTGACGCACTTTCAAGACAGTTTGTCAACAATCTAAGTGAAAAATCTGTTACAGCACATAGCGAAGATTCATTAAGTTATGTTATTAAATCTGTTAAAAGTCCTGTAAATCAATTTAAAAATCAAATAGTGTTATCAAAATCGTCAAAATTTAGCAAAACAACCAAAAATATTTTTCAAAACTTTATTCGACATACCATTTACTTCAACACAATTGAAAATCTTTTTCAATGTTTGAAAAACATTATTAGTTTTAATGTAACAAATGCTATTCACTGCGATTTACCTACGCTAGCAGAAATTCAAAACAGGCTTGTTTCAGAGTTCCCTGGTCTAAAATTTGTTCATACTGAGCTACTTGTTATCGACTTAACGAACAAAAATGACCAACACGAAGCGTTAACTAATGAACATAATCGCCAATGAAAAAGCCTTTAGTTCTAACATAATTAAAACTCTTCTAAGAGACCATTTTTTAATTGAACAGTTTTTCATACCAACTCTTCATAGCGAAAGCAATGGACAGGTAGAGAGGTTTCATTCCACCTTGATGGAAATTGCACGCTGTCTTAAATGTCAACAACAGGTTAACGAAACCAATGAATTAGTATTATTAGCTACACATAAATATAATAATAGTATTCATTCTGTAATAAATGCTAAGCCAATCGATGTTTTTCATAACTATCCAACGGGAAAGTTAGTTGAAATAAAAAAGCGATTAGAACACACCCAAAAACTAAATTTAGAAAGAATTAATAAAAACAAAATTACTAAATCGTATGAACCCGGAGAAAAAGTATTTTTGAGAAGGAATAAGCGATTAGGAAATAAATTCAACAAAATTTTCATTGAAAAGATAATTGAAAAAGATTTGGGATCCACAGTTTTGATTGAAGGAAAAACGATTCATAAAAGTAACCTACGATGAGTATGCTCAAATTAGCAGCTTAAGAAATTATCACACTTATGAAATAACTTAAAATTTTTGTGCATATCTAAAAATACATTTGAAAAAAATATATACATACTTTAAAAAATACTTGAAACATTTTGAATATTTACCATATTTACTTAATTGAAATCAATGTAAATAACGTAGACCTTAATTCGCTCAAACTATGTTAAAATAATTAAAATTTTCGACCTAATAATCAACAACGCCTTCAGCAAATAAAAAAAAATCATCGAACCGAGGACGTTTCGAACTTGAGTAGGGGGATAGTTAATGGTTATTAATATTAATCAACATTTTATTGTTCTATTCTTTCTATTCTAATCTATTTACTTGTTTGAACTTGTTAATTATGAATTTGTTGAATTTGTTCAGAATCATGTTTTTAATTTTTTAATTATTTCAAAAAATGAAAAAATAAAAACTGCCAGAACGAAAATAGAGTTCAATTGAGATAGTCATTTTGTTGTAAAACAAAAAAATTATTAATTTACATTTCTTTCCCCATTTCTAATCAACTGAAATTGAAAATTCATCAATATTTACGACTTGAAGTTGTAGTTGGTGCTGGAGAAGTTTGTGGATGAGATTGCCCTATGACTTGAATGGACGTAAAGGCTCACTTGGCAATGCTTACAACATCTTTCACATGTTTTACTTGATTGCCCCTTCTTTCCCACTTTCTGAAATCCTTGGATCAAAGCTAAAAAATAAATTTTAAGTAAATGATGCGTTTAAATGGATTCGTACAGTTTCCTGCTGCTGGGTGATTGATAGAGTGCAATAATGATGGGCTGTTAGATGTTGTTAAGAAGCTCAGGTTAGTTCACCCTGAAAGGTCAGGATATGTTGAAAGTAGTAGCGAATAATCGTTACAGTCTTATATGATAATGCTAAGTGTCAGTGGTGTTGAAGTGCTGTATCATTGCAATTACTGTATCATTTTGCCCGGGATACCATCGCAGGGCTAGGGCTTTGGGGAGTATCGTGCTGTCTGTAGTAGCTTAAAGTTGTTAGCAGACATACATTGGTCGGCTTGGATTTGCACAGTGGTACAACCGGGTGGCAATCCCTATATATTGCCAGAGATTTAAAATGGTTCTTGATATCTACCAATAAATGTGGATTGTAATAAGGTAATTCAATCCATAAATTGGTACTATTGCGTTCCAATACTTGCAACTATCCACCACACTTTCGTGTGGTATTGAAACTTCTATAATAAGGCGCTGGTCACACCAAAAGTCAAGAAAGTAACATCCAGGAGATGATCGGATGTACGTTAGTATATGACATTGTTTTGACATTAACGTCCGGAAGATCTACCTGTAGGACATCAATTCCTTGAACCTTCGACTCCTAGCCAAGGGGCACTTTGAATCAAGCCTGCATGGCAGGTGACTACGGTAAAACTAATTGGTATTATGCTGTACAAAGCTAGGAAATAGAATGAAATAAAGGGGGATTTTTTAGCAACTTTCTTTTTGGCAGCACAGCTGTTGTCGTGTAACATGTAACAACGGTTAACTTTTAGTGAATGGGCGCTGGCAAAGTTGGATGAAGATCCACTTTTTTATCGGAAAATTGTGTTCAGCGACGAAGCTCATTTCTGCTTGAATGGATACGTGAACAAGCAAAATTGCCGTATTTGGTGTGAATAGCAGCCATAAGCATTGCAAGAACTGCCAATGCATTCCGAAAAATGCACTGTTTGGTGTGGATAATGGGCCGGTGGCATCATTGGACCGTACTTTTTCCAATGATGCCAACGGCAGGAACGTTGCTGTGAATGGCGAACGCTACCGTGCGATGATTACAAATTTTTTCGCCCAAAATGGAGGTGCTGGACTTGGCTGACATGATTTTTCAACAAAATGGTGCCACATGCCACACACCACGCGAAACAATTGCCCAATTGAGAGGCGAGTTCGGTGAACAGTTTATTTCACGTTCGGGACCGGTCAATTGGTTACCTAGATCGTGCGATTTAACGCCTTTAGACTATTTTTTGTGGGGCCATGTTAAGGCACATGTCTATAAGGACAAACCAGCAACGGTTGACGCACTGGAAGCCAATATTGAAGAATTTATTCGTGAGACACCGGCCGATATGTTGGAGAGAATATGCTAAAATTGGACCCAGTGTATGAACCATTTGAGGCGTAGCCGCGGTCAACATTTACATGAAATCATCTTTAAACATTGAATAATATAGATCGTTCTATCGACTCAAATATAGATTTCATACATTTCTCTAAATTGTATGTACTTTTTTAAATCAAATCCGAAAGCTCTTAAAAAATCACCCTTTAGAATTGAAAACATTTCATATATAACAGTAACTCACGGTATTTGAGAACTTCAGACCGGATTCTTTTAACCAATGCACTAAATTTATTCAATATCACTTTCTTGTACATTTGAAAGTCTCATTCCTGAATAAAATTGGTTCTTTGGCCATCGCTAAAAGGTAAACAGGTGCGTTATTGAGTTGAAGCACTCAATTGCGTTGATGCAATAGTTTTAATAAAAGTAACTAAATAACGCAGTAATAAAAATTGTTTCTTGCTCATTCTTCATCCTCTTGTGCTACCAACAGATCGAAATACAGTTTGGATATATGCTTTAACGTAAAGATCTGTTAAGATTTAGTTTACGGTGAGCACTGTGTTTCCCTAAAACATGCTTTAACACTTATGACCGGGTATGGGCACCACTACATTTAAAGCTTCTGTGTTCTTTCTGTGTTTGTCTTTTGTTTTTGATGTGTTTTTGCATTTTGTATTACTACATAAGCCTTTGCTCTTAATTTTTGCTCTCAACGCTCCCAAAGCGCTCTCTGCTATAGCTGCTTATGACTTATTGTTTAAGTTCTCTCAAATGAATTAATCTGCAAGAACCATGATTTCAGTTATTTTCTTTAAGTGAGGCAAAACTTTAAAGTAAAATACCACATAACTCAATGTTCAATGCGCCAACCCACTTGTCACTTTCACAAAATTTACCGCATAACTCAAAAAATAAAAAAAATAAATAACTGGCCATTTCAGCCCTTGAAAGGACTTTGACCTAGCTTCTTATGATCAATTGTGTTGTGCGTGTTATTAAGTTTGTACACAATTGACCGAAAACCGGACCTACATGCCTAACGCCGACTCCGAACGGCGATGAACGGAATGTTCTCGTTCTCAAGAAGCTTTACATGGCATTTTGATTACTCTCTAAGGTTTGCCATTGTCTGCAGAGAGGTGGCGGCCGTACAGAAAAATTATATTAATTCAAATAATTTTCTGTCGCTGCTGGGGTTCGAACCTGGGTCTCCAGGTTCTTTGACATAGCGGCCACGCACTTTAACCAACTACGCCACGGACGCCACACCGCATACCGCATTACTCATCGTGCTATTTATCTCAATAACTCACTGCACTGAATCAAGTTGTTGTGGCTACAGGAATCATAGCATTTCAAACTAGCCATGGCGGCATTGAGTTGGCGCATTTTGCTCATACAGTTAACAGCCCATTTCACTCATACAGTTGAGCTGGTGTGTGATTGAAGCATTTTTTTACTACTTTGCCATGTTTTACGAATTTCTCTTATCTTAAATTTTAAGAAAGGGTATAAAATCTTGGTACGAGTATAACCAGCCACTATAACTTTCCGAAGAACTGAAAAAATAAATCTTTTATTTAATTTAGAGGCATCAAGTATATTATCGTGGCCAATACAGTCTTCACTTAGTTTTGTCTGAAGCAACTAAAGCTCTTTTCTCTCAAACCACAAAAATTTAATAATTTTGAAAATTGATAATTTTTGAAAATACCTATTAATTTATTAGTATTTATTGACTCAATTTGTGTGTGTCTTCCAGCTCTCTTCATACTTTATACAAAATCGCGGCTTCTCGTTTGGCATCAGCGATGTCACGCCCAGCTCTAGACTTTTGGAAGAGAAACAGCGTCTTTTGGAGCGTGGCTATCGGAAATGTGATGAATTTATTATGGAAATGAAGAAGGGCACTCTGCAATGTCAACCGGGTTGCACTCCGGAACAAACATTAGAGGCCGTTATGCTGCGAGAGCTCTCTAGTATACGTGAGCAAGCTGCCAAAGCGTGTTTCCGTGAGCTGCATCCAACAAATAGTGCGCTCATAATGGCGCTATCCGGTTCGAAAGGTTCCAATATTAATATTTCACAAATGATTGCCTGCGTTGGTCAGCAGGCTATCAATGGCAAACGTGTGCCAAATGGTTTTGAAAATCGCGCTCTACCGCATTTTGAAAAGTTTTGTAAGTTTCAATGTGAACTTAATGTCGTTACGCTAATCTGATGACTTTTCTTATAGCGGCAATTCCTGCGGCACGTGGTTTTGTGCAAAATAGTTTCTTCTCTGGTCTCACACCGACCGAATTCTTTTTCCACACCATGGCCGGACGTGAAGGTTTAGTCGATACGGCGGTAAAAACAGCAGAGACAGGTTATCTACAACGGCGTTTGGTGAAGGTTAGTTTGTAATAAAGATAAAGTTACGAAAATTTCTCTTAACCACTTTTTAAATGTTATTTTCTTTTTAATTGCTCAGTGCTTGGAAGACTTGGTTGTACACTACGATGGCTCTGTGCGCAATGCTATTGGCGAAATTGTCGAGCTTATCTACGGTGGCGATGGTCTTGATCCCGTTTTTATGGAGGTGAAAAATAAACCTGTCGATTTTATGCGTCAGCTCAATCATTTACGCGCTGTGCATCCTTTCCGCAACGAAGAGGTGCTGCGAGGGGAAAACATTATGGACACCGCACAAGCAATTCTTAAAGAGGATGAGTTCGCAATGAGCCGCATGGATTTTCAAACTGAAGTGCTGTAAGCTTGTTTTCTCTAAGAAGTTCTTTAAAGGGGGTGTTGAACTTAATTTATTTGAAAAAATATCTGTTTTTATTTTAAGTAAATTCATTAAGTCTATTGCCGCCAAAATCGCCGACGTACAACACAAATATAGAAACAACACTAAGCTGGCCAATGAGATTGAGCGCTTGACAGAAAGTCAGATACGCACCTATATGCGCTGGGTCAATAACAAATACAATCGTGCTATCACTGAGCCTGGCACAGCAGTTGGTGCTGTGGCAGCGCAAAGTATCGGTGAGCCTGGCACGCAGATGACACTGAAAACTTTCCATTTTGCTGGCGTTGCTTCGATGAACATCACTCAGGTGGGTAGTTTTGTGTTTTCCTACCGAGAAGGAGTCATTTTGTACAATTGTCTATATTTTTCTTTTTTTTAATAATTTAAGGGCGTGCCGCGTATTGTGGAAATCATTAATGCCACGAAAACAATATCGACGCCTATTATAACCGCAGAAATAGAAAACAACACTAGCATGGAGTATGCGCGGAAGGTTAAAGCGCGAATTGAAAAGACAACACTTGGTGAGGTGAGTAAAGATTTTTCAAGTTAAGCCATCAAATGTTTACTAATGGCGACATGATAAGATGATTTTGCAGAAAATGGCAAAATGGCTCAACTCAAGCAATTTTTTCAGAGAAGAAAACAAATGATAGCTGCAGGGTGCGGTTCCAAAAATGGTGAATACGGGGAATGGAGAAACAATTCAAACTTTAATTCATTGATTGTAGACAATACAACGACAGACGATTGTCATGGTGGAACTAGATTATTTCCTACGTCAGATAAGGCGGTTTTATCTGCTCTTCGTCATTCATAGAAATCACCATTGATGGATCAACTATTTTCAACCTTATCAATGACTACTTTCGTGCCCCAAAAAAACAGTCGCCATAACCTCGTTTATTTATTTATTTATTTATAACCTCGTTCTCAAACAAAACAGTTTTTGCTTTCTAGTGGTTCACCTTCTCTAGTCCATTGTTTTCATTATTGTTTTTTTTTTTTTCAATACAATGGTGTACCCAAGTCTTATCAGTGTTAGAAATTGACGTAAAAATTTGCTGGGATTTTGCTTGAACAGTGCCAAATTTTCGGTTGAAACAATCTTCCAGTGCAACTTTTGACGGACCGTTTACTAACGCGTCACTCACCTAGCACAGAACTCTTCCATGCACAATAGTTGATGTAAATTGTTGTGAATACGCCCAATTGGCATTCCCGTAGTCTCAGTTATCTCACTCACTTTCAATCGGCGTTCTTCTAACACTGTTTTATGTATTTTCTCGATCATTGCTGTGATCTCAACGGAGCGTTCTAAGTTCGTCATCAATGCTCGAACGAGCATTGTACGATTCAAAAACCCACTTAACTTTGAATATTATGAAGAAAAGTCTTTTCAGTGTTGAATCCATTACATTTTTGATTTGAAGTGGTGTCAAAGAAACATTTTTTGATGACTACACTCCTTCAATTGTCCCATTTTCACACAAGCAACCAAAGCGACTTCTTTAGTAGACTGTTGAACGTACTAATTGAGAATTCGGCTTAAAAGTTCTATACAAGCTATTCAAAGATAGTGCCAGATAATACGATTCAAAAATTAGACCTGTTGTCGGCATCTCTGAAGCAGATCGTGAACTTTTCAAACCATCCTTGTATATCGAGCTATTAGAAAAAAAATATATTTTTGTATTGAATACAGTTCATTGAAACTTATTCGTAGCTGCCAAAAAGGTATAGACAAAGGACCTCAATTAATTTGAACGTCAAAAATTTATAGGAATCCGATGAGATTCCTACCCAGCAGGAAATTGATCGACCCGTCTTCGAAGACATGTCACTTTTTTGCGACGGATCCATCCATTTCCATAGCAGTCTTCGATCTTCGAAGACATTTTCAAACAAAATTGTACTTGGTCTTGCACTAAATGTTGTTGAAATGTCTTCAACGAAGACATCAAGCCATGTCTTACAAAACGAATGCATATAAAAAAAATCATGCGGGTTTTAAAACGGGTTTATTAAATTGATATAACTGCATATATTTTTCTTTTCAATTTTAAAACCTCAAAAAATCAAGTTCCAATTTTAATTTTGTTTTCTGGGGAACAAGAATTTATTGAAAAATATTTGTTAAAAGAGCAAGAAGAGATTCCAAACAGATATTTAAAAATTCACCTTATTTACTTCAAGATATCATCATACATCGAGGAAGTCTACAAACCCAATGACTGTTTTCTTGTTATACGCTTGGATTTGAATCGTGTACGTGTTTTGGGCTTGGAAATAAACGCCGACACTATTCGCTACTCGTAAGTAACACTTTACCTCCCTTCCTAATTATATCCAGCTTATCTTAACTCTCTTTATAGCATATGCACCTCAAAGCTGCGTATTAAGCCTGCGCTCGTTGACATCTATGGCTCTTCAGTTATTATAATACGCATCGATAGCTCGAAGCATGGCGCTACACTTAATGCAGAACTTCAACGACTCACATCATACATACAAAACGTGGTTGTTGCTGGTCTGCCAAATATCTCGCGTGCTGTTATTGCCGTCGACGATGCACGTGGTCCACCCACCTACAAGCTGTGCATTGAAGGTGCTGGACTGCGCGACGTTATGGCCACATACGGAGTTGTGGGCGCCCATACCAAGAGCAACAATATTTGGGAAGTCTACAACACGCTCGGAATTGAGGCTGCGCGCACTACAATAATGACGGAAATTACCGACGTTATGGAAGGTCACGGCATGACCGTTGATCAGCGCCACATTATGCTATTGGCCAGTCAAATGACTTCACGCGGTGAGGTGTTGGGCATCACGCGTCATGGCTTGGCCAAAATGCGCGAAAGCGTCTTTAATTTGGCTTCGGTTAGTATGAAAAGTGTATTTATTAAAATTGAATGACTACATCTTTTTTTTTTGTTTTTTAAGTTTGAAAAAACCGCTGATCATTTATTCGATGCTGCATACTATGGTCAAATAGATGCTGTTGATGGTGTATCCGAGCGCATTATTTTGGGCATGCCAGCAGCCATTGGCACCGGTCTATTTAAGCTGGTGCACAATCATATAGACACTGAGTTGCCTGCTTGTGAACCGGCCTTGTTTAGCAGTTTAGCAGCGTGAAAACATTTCTTTCACTTAAAACATTAAGTTAAGCCGCTGTTTTAATAGAATTTTAACAGTTAAGACACATTAAAACAGCTTATTTTGAGCAAATAATTTCAATACATTATTGAATTTATTAGTATTGAAATAATTAAATTTTTATTTATTGAAGTTAAAACAGAATTTTCAATATTTTTATAAATCATATTAATTTTTTTTTTTAATATTTTAAGTAGAAATAAAATTATTTTATAAATAAAATAAAAAAAATATTTTTAAATTCTTAAATTGAAATTTGAATATATATTCCTTTTTTAAATAGAGTTAATTGTAATATAATAAATCAGTTGATTAAATTGCAGAAGAGCATTGCTTAAAAATAGATTCGCACAGCGTCATCAGCATTCTGTTCTACGGGGCAGTATGGGCATTTAAGGATGTGGCCATTGCTAAGTTTGTGAAGAGCATCATTGGAGATAACATGGCCGCATGTTAGCTTTTTGGGTGGATTTTCTTCTGTTGTTTGTTGACGCAGTATGGGACAAGCGAAAATGGAATGATAGCGATATTCCGGATCGAGATCGATTTCGATGGGCAGCTCATCACGGCCATTCCATATGCTAAGCACCTGGCGCGATTGCATTACCTAAAAAGAGGCGAAATAAACTGGTTTTACACTGACAATAACTAAGAATATAAAGTAAATTAAAAATTATATTTTTTTAATAAGCTTTACATCTATTGTGACATTGAAGCCAATTCTTATTGAAATTAATGAACACTATTAATTATTTTGAAGCATCAATGATTATAGTTTAGTTACAATGACATAAAAATTCTCATTTCTATATTATAATAAATGCTACCAGATGTCCTCGATATAAATATGGGACGTCCCGTACTTAGCATTAAACATTATTTGACTCTCGTCGGACAATATTTGCCCCCTATTATTTTCAAATAAGAATCTACGCATTTCTGTTTGCAGAAATGTAGTAAAAATATTTGCTTGTCACTTGAAATTATCGGAAGAATCAAATTAGTTACATATTTAGGCTGCTATCCCTCAAAATTGTTTTCCATAACTTAAGAGTTTAAGAGAGAATAAGACATAAATATTACGGATGATATTCCCCTTGGCCAATGATCTCACTATGATTGGCAAAGAAGGCACTATTCTTGCTTCAAAATAGATTTGTGAATGATAAAAGAGGTGTTCGAGGGAGGACACTGAACTTAAACACCTTATCTCAGATAATAGGGGAGAGGGCTTGGTTGTGAACCATTACTTTTTTTCTTTCCCTAATTGACATATCGCCAATCTTTCAACTGCTAAATTTGTCTTTTGACATGACTCAATTTTTGCAGTTACACCGAAGTATACAGATGCATTGCTTGTGACAGCGACAGATATCGTGTTTGAAAATCGACTGCGAAAATTTTTTTGTTTTTTTTTTCAAAGTGTTATCTAAGTAGTGAATTTATACCAAAAAGGCTGACACCCAAAAACTCCATCGAATGTAACACATGTGGCCGGCGTTCATATTTTACATTTTATATCGTAATATCTAATTTTTTATATATGTATACATAAGCGTATAAATTTTTTTATAAATCTTGAAAGGAAAATACTTTAATCTTTTCAGATATTTGTCTTTGCATTAAACATTTTTTCAATTGCCCCGTGAATTTTTTGCTGGAATAAAAATAAGCTGCCTCTTCAATATTATTCTCCTAAATTTGGACCACATCGTGCGTCGACAGTGTTTTCAATTGATTTTAACGGGGATCATATTCTCGTGGATTTGGGCGACCACAACCGAATAGCTATTTAATCAAAGGCATCTTCCATTGCTAAGTATCTCCTTTCTAATCTCCTTATGCCTGCTAAGGGGTATTGTTCGTTTCCTATTTTATTCTTATTTTTACTGATAACAAGGTTCAAAGAACTAATTTACGATGGACAGTCTTATCAAAAAAACCTTCGAAGAAGCACGTCAGTTGGCGCGAATGACATGATTGAAGATTTTTTTTATTGGATAATGTGCAACTGATTGGAATGCACTCTATGACATATTTGACATTGAAAACAAATTCTCTACAAAAAATTTAATAAATTAAAATTTAATTACAATTGAAACAATCTTTTTGATGGCTATCCAAGAACTTTTTTGCAACCCAAGACTGCAGAAATTACCTACCTGCTTAATATTTAGCAGCGCCGGCAGCGCTGTACTACCTGCATTAATCACAACCGACAGCGCAGAGTTCTTGCTTATGCCGAGTGTGTGACAAGCGTCTTTGAGAAATACATACGATGCCTCTGTCCACATTTCGGATGATATCAAATGCTTGTATGGTGAATTTTCAATGCCCAGCGGCAGATAGATAAAGCAGCCCATTAAATTTGGTATTTCATTTTCGAAGCGATCAACAAATTTACTAAAATTATTGCGCGCATAGGCGATGGCTTCCGCCTGAGCGCCAATGCCACGTTCAACGATTTGCAAAAAAGCCAAGCGATGCAATTTAAACTCAAGCTGAGAATTTTTGGCAATTAGTTCATCGGAATAGCGCGAGGTCCACTCGAGAGCTGGTCGCAAATTGTGCGCTTGTATATCTTGCCAGATTTTATAGACTTCAGCAAAACTGCTTTCCGATTCAAAGACTTCCTGAGCCATCTCGGCGGGCATATGTGATTCTTTGATTAGCAGCTTAGCCACATCGTCCATGCCCTGACGGCAGTAATGTTTGGCCATGACCTTATTCAAAAGCATCATATTTTCCTCGTCAGCCAAAGCATCTGTTCTCGAGGTGGCTGTAAAATCAGAGACAAAATTGCGATCGATTACTTTGCCCACTTTGGAGACGGCACCGTGTAGATCACGATGCTCTGTGGAGATGCGTTGTAATTTTTCGTTGGTCTTCTGTAAGGCCTCAGTTATGACCTCAATTTGACGTTCGGTGAGACGTGTTGAGGAAGATGCTAATGAAGTAAATATTAAAATGATATTAAGTCCATATTTAAAGTATCCTGAATCTTACGCTGTGGTTCCACTTGCATTACTGTCTCTGGCACTATTTCATCTTCCACCATTGGATCATCGCCATCAACAACTTGAGTGCCTGTTGAGGTTGTTGTAGCTGAGTTGACACCACCGTCCTGCTCCGCTTTTGCCAACGCCTGTAGCAGCTCTTCCAAAAGCGTTGTTACATCGCTTATTTCGCGTGCTGAACTCTCGCGTATTGCTGTGAATTTCGTTATGACCCGATCAAGTTCCTTCTCGACGGCGGAGCAAGCCTCAATATCCATGCTGCCTTTGTCTGCACCAATATTTGCTCAGTTGGAACACTGTCACAAATAAAATTTGTCCAAAACCACTTTCAACAAACCTTATTTTGAATTAAAAAAAAAAAAAATAAGTTTTGTAGATATATATATATTGCTGATTTTATTTAATATAGATTTCTACCTGGGATTTTTTGCTTGCTGTTTGTCTGGCAATAACAATGAAATTTTCTTTTGTTTTTCTAATTTTGCGTTCCTACGCTTTCCTCTTCTTTATGCAATCTGCCAATTTTTTGCAGTAACTGCGCAGCGCCTAGGAAGTTTTTATCAAATGCTGTCGATATAGCGAAATTTTTAGCTGGTGTGTAATATTGCTAAGTATTTTAATAATTATTAAAAATTTAATCACTGTTTTTAATTTAACACTATAAAACTAAACGATTTGCTTTGTCTACAGTTATTTTTTCATATTTTTGTCTTGTACGCAAAACAAACTTGAAAGACTGAGCTGTTTGAGTATTTCACGCCGTTGAGGAATAAATCGTACGGCGGATTAGGCATTATGCACTGAACACATTGACGACGACAACGACATTACGACACGACAAAAGAGAGAAATGTAGTCATGTCCTCGGCTACTCGATTATTTTGAAAGCGACGCAACAAACAGCTGTTGTTGACAACATTGTTATGTGAAAATAAATATACATTAACAATGAGTGAGTTTGATGAATTGATGGCATTTATTATTACTTTAAGTAAAATAGTTAACGAAATAAATTTGGCTCATGAGGCCTTTAAAGCTATCCAAGAGGGAAGAAGAAGATGGTGGGTTCGGCCAGTAAACTTGACTCGAGATGAAGAAGGATTTTTTAAAACATGCACACAACAGCTCAAAGAAAAGGACGAGGAGCATTTTTTTAAGGCAACCAGGATGAGTGTGGCGAATTTCAACCTACTGTTGGCACTCCTCAAAGAAAAACTTGAAAGATTTTCAAACAGAAAAGCTATTAATCCTGAAACACGCTTAGCCATAACACTTTTGTAAGTACCTTCAAATTCATGCCTAAATTTTATAATCCAAATAAAATAATCAACATATTGTCAGTTATTTGGCACAAGGGTGCAACATCCAAGTTTTGGCTTGGGCACACAAGCTCGGTATTTCAACGGTGCGCAAAATTATTTATGAAACTTGTGAATCAATTTGGGAGGAACTTCATAGCATTTATTTATCGCCACCAAATGAGCATGAATGCAAAAGGATTGCTGACCAGTTTTTTATTAAGACTGGAATGCCTAATTGTGTTGGCGCTATTGACGGCAAGCACATTAACATCGTCCGACCAGCGAATAGTGGCTCACTTTTTTATAATTATAAAAAAACTTTCAGCATTGTACTCTTGGCAGCATGCGACGCAAACTATGTTTTTACATATGTGGATGTTGGTGCATTGGGAAGCCAAAGCGATGGCGGTATACTGGCTCGAAGTGCTTTCGGAAAAAAAATCCTTAACGAAACTTTAACCATTCCACATAACAGCAACTTGCCAGGTACAACAACGCTCTTTCCTTATTACTTTGTCGGTGATAACGCTTTCCCACTAAAAAATAATATAATGCGGCCCTATCCTGGACAACGTTTGCCGGAAAGTAAAGACAATTTTAATTGTTCTTTATCTAAGGCTCGGGTGCATATTGAAAATGCTTTTGGTATTTTCGCTAAACGCTGGCAGATTTTTCTTACCACAATTCCTGCTTTTCCGGAAAATGCCGATAAGCTTGTTCTAGCTGCAATTGTGCTTCATAACTTTTTGATGCTACAAAATGATCGGAATTACTTCACAAACGATTTAGTTGACCATTCTGTGAATACTGAAGATATTCACGGAACATGGAGACAGGATATAGCACCATTAAGATCTTACACACCTAGGTCTTCAAATCGATCTTCTTCCCACGCTTTTGCTTTGCGTGATTGCCTTAAAGACTATTTGCAGAACAATTAAAGTCGACAAAAAACTGCAGAAAAAACATCAAGGAACAAACTAACTTCAACAGCTACATCAAACCACACCAACAACCACACCAACAACTACACCAACAACCACACCAACAATCACAACAACTTCAATGACTACAATAACAACAAAGGTAATGAACAAATAAAATATCATAATATTATGTTAATTATCAAAGTATTGGTCGAAGCCATATGTCAAAGTTATCACTGATGTTTCAAAGAACAGTTAACTATCCGGAAGCAAACTTAGCAAAATTAAAGCTACTTCGCTCATAACAGTGTGTATGGAAGCAGAACAGACGAAGCACAAATTGACACAAAAACAAAATATACTTAAACAGTTATCAATTAAAAAAAATATTTTTTGTATTTTTCGAACGTACATTTCAACGTTTATATATTTTTTAAATTAACATTGACAAAAAAAAATGCAAAGTTAAATAAAAAAACATTTTTAAGAAACATAACAAATAAAAAATTATTTTACAAAATAACACTGAACTTTTTTTACAAAATAACAACTTAGTTGTGGGAGTCTACAAAAAACAAAACTTTTCTAAAACAACATAACAAAATTTATATTAACATAAATAAAAAATTCATTTTTTCAAAACTTAAAGGTATTCATAAGTTAAAAAAGTAATAAAAAAAATTGTAATTTGAAATGTTTTCTTATATAATACAGCAATAGAAATCTGCCAAAAGTAAGTATCGCATGAAATTTGCAAGTTGATTTTAAGATAATAAATCGACGAAGCTGAAAAATATAGAACACTCTGGTTGTATGCGTTCTCTTTGTATGGAATATTTCATTTGAAAAGTTTAAAATTATTTCTCTTGAATTTTTGAAGTACAACGAAGGTTTGAATATGACATATTTTTCAACTTCGTTAAATTATTCAAAACAATTTGCAAATTTTTTGTGCTACTTTCTTTTGACAGATTTCTATTGCTGTATTATATAAGAAAACGTTTCAAGTTAAATGAGATCTTGTTATACCTAAAGATATTTAAATTAATTGAGATCCGTGTTCTCCTTGTTTTCCAAAAATTTGTCAATTTCCTCGTATACTATTTGAGACACTTTTGCCTTTATTTTATTTACGATATTAAGCGGCATTTGTGTCTCATTGATAGTTTCTGCGAGGCTCGTAAAAACTCTGGTTGTTGAATTTGGTTCTTTTGTGCGGCCAGAATACAACGCGCACGTTTCGGAAATGCTCGCTGCTGCCTTATCCAAGAAATTATTGAAATTATCCGTATTTTGCTAAAGGGTAAGAAATGAAATTATATATTAAACATATATGACAATGTTATTGAGACTCTTACCTTATTTCGTTTTTTCGAATGCGAAGGTGGTGTTTCGGAAGTATGTGTAGGGGATCCTTCATTCATGGTAACATCCAGAACTTCCCCATCAAACACAATCAAATCGTCCATGCCTTCTGAGGACTCCTCATTTTCTTGAATATTACTTTTTGTACTAAAAATTTTTAAGAAAACAACAATAACAAACTTTGCTTATGTAAATGCATGCAAGTACTCACCTCCTAGAGCTTTGCACATTATCGAGGAAAGACATTGCATTATAATATTTCCATTTATTTTTTGGAGGCAAGGCTCCACTGCCCGATGCGATTATCTCTGCTCGCTTGCAGCGCTTGTAACAATCGCGAAGCCCCTTCCACCGCTTTCTGCATTGCACATCTATAAATAATTTCATAAATGATTACAAAAAGTTAATGTTAAAATATTGCATTTATAAATGCTTACCATTTAAATTAACATGATGGGCAACTTCCTGCCATGCACGATCTTTTTTTTTTAGGTTTTTATATTCTTCTGACGAAAGATCAAATATAGAAGGATGCCTCCGGACTTCTTCTATTAAGCGTTCATCAGTGTCCATGTTTACTAAATTAATATAATAAACAAATTTTATCAAAAAATCAAAATAATAAGTGTAAACATTACCTGCTTTTATAAAAGAAAACAAAATCAGCAAGACCAGCACGTGCCACGAACCAATGCAAATTTCTGACTAAACAAAGCTTTTTCTTGCTCTCCAAACAATCAGAAAAAAAATATTTGTCGCCTGTCAAATTAGAAACTATTCTATACCGACGACAGCAACATGGGTAGCAATGTCGTCGTCATATTTTCACCACTTTCACCTCCATAAGAAATACATGTAAAAAAATTTGACAGATGTCGTAATGTCGTTGCCGTCGTCAATGTGTTCAGTGCAATACCGACGACAGCAACATGGGTAGCAATGTCGTCGTCATATTTTCACCACTTTCACCTCCATAAGAAATACATGTAAAAAAATTTGACAGATGTCGTAATGTCGTTGCCGTCGTCAATGTGTTCAGTGCATTAGAATAGCGTCTGCGGTGCCAAGAGTGTGACATAAAGTGTCAAAATAAGGTAATATTACTCCTCAATTTCAATTTATTCAAGTTTTTGAGTATGATTTCTTTATGAATATAAAATAAATCGTCATAAATTTACTTGAAGGCTCACGCCTAAAACTATTTTTTCTTATTTTTATACATAGGCTGTGTGCTATTCGGAAACTTTTCACTCGGATGATGAAATTTTGACAGTCTGAAAGAGAATATTTGGCACTTATGAGGTGAATATGACTGTCAAAAATTCATGTAGCCCCAGGGGCTAGTATAAATTTTGACAATCGGAAAGAGAATTTTTGACACAAGCAAAAATGAAAAAAAAAAAACACTTGTGAGATTGTGAGTCGTAACGAAGTTCAATATTATGTGCTTCCGACAGCATAGCAACCAAAATTGCTAATTTTTAATATATATTCACAATTTCGCAAATTAAATTAAATTTTTGTGCTAATGCACTACCACAATCTAAAACGTCAAAATTTCTAGTTGTCAAAATTTCATCGTCCTTTTAGCACAGCAAAAATTACAATTTTATTTCAACAGACAGAAATTGTATTCAACTTAGTAAATTCTCTCCTACCACGAGTGAAAAGTTTCCGAATAGCACACGGCCATAATATAAAAATAAGATTATTCGTGCAAAAAAATTTTGTAGATATCGAATGGTTTACGAGATAAAAATCATGAACGGTTGAAAATTCATTGCAAATTTTATAGTTCATGGAATTCAAATTCAAACTTTTACATAATAATAGCTACCATTAATATTGTAAATTGAACTTGTTAAAATAAGTAATGCAACATAGGCCCCTATTAGGTACGACAACTCAACTTAAGTTGAGTGTTTAATTTGTAAATTTGTATTGTCTATTACACATTTGAGGTACATATGTGTCTATCGACTGACAAGTATGTATCTCAGAGATGTGTATGTATTTTTTGTGGTATTAGGTTTAACAATGCAACTATGTCTCGAGTGTAAAAACTGTCAAAAACTTACATCTGCTTTGAGCTAGTTGTATAGCGTCTTTAGAGGTGCCCAAGCCCTATGCACTTGGTGCACATTTGTTTTTGTAAAAGCACTTAGGCATAGGCTGTGTATTCTAATATACACACACAGCACTCCGCACTAAGCAATACAAAATACACAAACAAATTTGTCTCTTTTGTTTTTGATCTTTTTTCGTTGCTTATACCGAAGTGCAAGCAACAACACTTTCGTATGCTTTGTTGGTACATTTTGGTGACAGTGATCTTCTACGTAGATTTTGTTGTTGTCTAACATAGTATGCTTTCGTTTACGAAAGGTTGCAGGATTTTATATGTATTAGTGTTTGCACTTCCATAAGAAAGTTTTGGGCACTCCTGCTCTATTCTATTATTTCCTTGCTTTATTACTTGTGAACAAAATACATATACACAAAAATTGAAATTAATGCGAACAGCTGATTCATTTCAACGAAAGTGTCAAAATTTCGGTGTAATCATACTCCAATAGAAACAGCAATTTTACACCACAGCTCAACTGAAAATGTATGTTATGCGTAATATGGCAAAAAAGTTCAGTTGAGGTGTCTTAACTCACGTCAACTTAAGTTGAGTTGTCGTACCTAATAGGGGCCATAGTTTCGTTCTATGAAGAAATAATTTATTTTTTAAGAATTTATTCAGAATCAGTGTTTTATCATGTTTACATTACACATTTAGGCCCCTATTAGGTACGACAACTCAACTTAAGTCGACATGACTTAAGACACCTCAACTCAACTTTTTTGCCATATTACATATAACATACATTTTCAGTTTAGCTGTGGTGTAAAATGGCTTTTTCTATTGGAGCATGATTACACCGAAATTTTGACACTTTCATTGAAATGAAGCATTCATTTCAATTTTTGTTTATATGTATTTTATTCACAAGTATCCAAGCAAGAAAATAGCGGAGCGGTGAGACATTTGGCTGTAATGCCAGCAGTCCGAGTTCAAACCTCGCATGGGACAAAGAACACAATTTTCTTGCCATGTTTTTGTGTATTTTTTTTTTAACACAGCTCCTTGGACTAACACATAAAAGAGCTTT
This sequence comes from Pherbina coryleti, assembly GCA_943735915.1. Lineage (NCBI taxonomy): Eukaryota > Metazoa > Arthropoda > Insecta > Diptera > Sciomyzidae > Pherbina > Pherbina coryleti. The sequence goes on along the minus strand of OX030951.1, from coordinate 126,351,956 downwards.
TTTAACTATTTGTTGAAGCGCTTTTTAAACGATTTTTTAAGCTGCATTTAAGAAGCGCTTCCATCCTAGGATATCCATATAAATTTTAATATGAATTTGGTTTACTTAAAATGCGCTCCAGGTGTGTGAAACGCTATGGCACCCAGCGGTAATCGAAGCGCTTCATTAGCACTAAACAAGCGCTTCTGTCATGTCTTACCGCTCTGCTATTTCCTTGCTTGATTACTTGTGAACAAAATGTAAACAAAACTATGAGCTCCACAATTCTGAACTCTGAAAAAAGCATCCTCAAAATAAACGCATAAAATGCGCTATTTCTAGGAGCGCTTTTTATTTTCCCGCTGGGTAATAATATAATATATACACGATATAGATAATAATTATCCATTTTCACTCAATTAACAAAAAACAATAAACAAATAAAAAGTTCGTATGAAAAAGACGTTATACAACTAGCTCAAAGCAGATGTAAGTTTTGGACAGTCTTTACACTCGACACGGAGTTGCATTGTTAAACCTAATACCACAAAAAATACATACACATCTCTGAAATACATACTTGTCAGACGACAGACACGTATGTACCTCAAATGTGTAGTAGACAATACAAATTTACAAAATACACACTCAACTTAAGTTGAGTTGTCGTACCTAATAGGGGCCTTAACTATGTAGTTTGGCTATAATAGTTTGGGTACTGTTTCTGGTGGTTACACTGCATAGTTAACTACATTATTTTTTATTCATTCATTATATCTTTATTTTCTGCACTGATCTGAAAATAATATACTTATTTACATTAAATTACTATATATCCAAAATAAATTATTTTTCCTTGCTATTTTTCCTTCCTATTACATTTTCTTGTTATTTTTTTAATTTCCTTTTGTTCTTGATGAAAACACATTGTTGCATTGCAAAATGAGATGATTTAGGTCGCAGTTTCAACTTAACTGTTTTGCGAGATGCGAAACTATGCAGTTATGTATCCAGTTTCAAAGTTAACCACTTTTTTTGGAGATAACTGTGCAGTTTCGAGATGATGTAAACATAGGTTTAGGGTCTGAATATCGTGTTTCCACCGGCAATTTTATGCCACCATGCCATGGCACTGCTTGTTAAACTTATAGGTGGAAGTCGAATTACGACAAATTTTGTACATTCGTAAGAGGAGATTAAAATTTTTATAAAAATCGCTTCGATTTTTAATGTTTACTATCAGAAAATATCCTAAAATGTCATTCTAGGTAAAGCGATTAAAGATATTATGTTAAAAAAAAAAAAAATAAATAACTGGCCATTTCAGCCCTTGAAAGGACTTTGACCTAGCTTCTTATGATCAATTGTGTTGTGCGTGTTATTAATTTTGTACACAGTTGACCGAGAACCGGACCTACATGTTTAACGCCGACTTCGAACGCCGATGAACGGAATGTTCTCGTTCTCAAGAAGCTTTTCATGGCATTTTGAATACTCTCTGAGGTTTGCCACTGTCTGCAGAGAGGTGGCGGCCGTACAGAAAAACTATTTTAATTCAAATAATTTTCTGTCGCTGCTGGGGTTCGAACCTGGGTCTCCAAGTTCGTTGACATAGTGGCCACGCACTTTAACCAACTACGCCACGGACGCCACATTATGTTTAAGAAGATAAAATTTCCTTTTTTTGTAGAAAGTGCCACTATTTTGCTTTAAAATATGTATGTGCTGTAAGAGAACGAAGAAAATAGTTGTAGGAAACTTGTTTTTGACAGGTTATATAGAAATCAGAAGTAGAATGGAACCATCGAATAACTCTACTCTGGTTGCTGTGGGAATTGTTTGTCAGTTTTCTAATTCTGACAGCACTTGGGCTCAATAACAACCTTGGATAATCAATTTGTGCATTAGAAAATAATTAGGGTATTCACTTTAATGCTGAAATATAAAAAATCGGAATTTTCCGACGAGTAAAAGTGAGCGACGGTTTTGAATTTTTGTTTTAATCACAAGCATTAGCCAGACTTTAAATCGCCATCACTTATTTCTATATAAATGTTATCAAAATAAATAATTATGTGATTAACTTAGAGTTCCTGACCTTTTATTAAAAAACAATGCCAAAAACTATTGCTCCATTTCAAACATTTCATTAGCTTTTTAGGCGGAATTTGACATAGTGATCTTGTTCTTATTGAATTTTGAACATTCACAATGACTCACACTCATTAAACAGAGCTGCTTATGGCTACTGAGCACATATTTTCTTCTCAAATTTCCTACGATTATTTTTCATCAACTCAATAGATGATTAAATTTAAGCAATCTTCGAAAAACTAGAACAACAACAATTGCACTGAAGTTTTCGTAAATTACAGCATTTCCGAACTTTCAGAGTTGAAGTGAATACCTTTAATATTGTAAAAACATATGAATTTAAAAAAAAAGAAAGTATTCAATCATGTTATATAAGCAATGATGTTTAAATTGAAAATTTTTAACAGTACGAAATAAAATGTAGGAAAATAAGTAGTGGAACTGAATGAAATGGCAAAAATTGCTAGCAGTTAATTTTCTGGCCTGTAATCTGCCAGTTTGCAACATGTGGAAGTGTAAAAAAGATTAAATGAACGCCGATCAAACGATCACCTTGAAACGTCAGCCTTAACTATTTATGAGTTCAATAATATTTTATAACATGTGGCATTTCTATCCACATGAATTGTTTATTTTGTTATCGATAACCACCACCATCTCGAGCACTTTGACATATGAAAACAAAATAAATTTTATCGTGTTTAGTTGTAGAATTAACTTAAAATAGATATTTTAATAAAAACTAAGCTCAAATCAAAGCATCAACATGGAGATTATGATAGCAAATGTTGAAAATTACAACTTCAAGATTGAAGTCGATCTGCAGGAACAGTTTGGAGCACTTCCACTACCTTTTCATGGCATGGACAGTAAGTTTAAGCAGCATCTAAACTCCATATCTAGGTCTAATATGATTTAACTCCTCCCCACAGAGTCGATGTCGGCCGTTTGCCAGTTCTTTAACTCTGCCTATGGCATGGAATGTGAAAAGGGTGCATCTTGTCCATTTCGACACATACACGGCGACCGCACTATTGTATGCAAACATTGGTTGCGTGGCCTTTGCAAAAAAGGAGATCAGTGCGAATTTCTACACGAGTATGATATGAAAAAAATGCCGGAGTGCTACTTTTATTCCCGCTTTAATGCTTGTCACAACAAGGAATGCCCTTTCTTGCACATAGATCCAGAAAGTAAAATTAAAGATTGTCCCTGGTATGATCGCGGTTTCTGTAGACATGGTCCTCACTGTCGGCATCGACACGTGCGGCGCGTACTTTGCATGAGCTATCTAGCTGGTCTTTGTTTGGATGGAACAAACTGCAAATATATGCATCCGCGTTTTGAGTTGCCTCCCATACCCGAGGGAACCAAGGATCAAATTAAACGTCTTCCTATTTGTCATCACTGCAATGAACTAGGCCACAAAGCTTCGTCATGTAAGAAAATAACACCCGAACAATGGGAAGCATCGTCACGTAATGAAGAGTATCGTTTCAAATCAATGGCGCATAAAAACTACCTAGGTTACTCTAATTCAACACCATCAAACAATCAAATGCTCACCGATGATAAAGACAGTATTGTTCGTATCAATTCAAACCAAAAGACCCCAAAACAGTTGGAAGAAATTACTTGTTATAAATGTGGGCACAAGGGGCACTATGCTAATAAATGTCCCAAAGGACATTTGGCATTCCTTTCGAATCAGCACAGTCATAAAGTCAATTAATGTTAAGTTTCGTTTGATTTGATTAATGAAGCGCATAGTACGAACTTTTGAACTGATTGTAAAAAAAAAAAAAAATACGGCTTACTGTCTCACGTTGTAATAATAAAAAAATAAACAAAAATAAATTGAATTCGAAAAGTCCTAAAACGAACAGTAAAAATTAATTAAGAAATATGTTAATTTGTTTGAAAAAAAATCACAATTTTTTAAAATTATTTTTAATAGATACTTATTCGTATCTCTGCATAACTTCTTTTTGCCATTCAATCTCATATTTTCTTTCGATTTAGTTTTAAAGCGGTTATAAAAAGGACATATGGATCCTCTAGCAAACAAAAGCATTTACAGTTAAAACTATACCCTTTCGTTTCGTGTTGAAAATTTGACAAAGTTTTTTGTTTAAAGCGTAATGGACTTTGTTAGGTTATTAATAAAAAAAAAAAAAAAAAGAAAAAACAATTTTAAAGCAAATACTCCTAAACTTGGGGTGCACATTAAAATTTAAAAAAATGTCCAAAACCTTCATTACTTATGGTTGTTAGTTTATAAAATATGCATTTGCATTCAGTTTTGTATACTTTTGAAATTCCACTGAGAATTTTAACGACCTTCACTGCCTTTTCCTAAACTCACCCGTATATTAAGTGCTACAAAATGTCTAAAAATTTGTTAAAAGTTCATTCAGCTTGATATTTTCTTAAATTGTGACTTCATAACTCAATTTATTATAATTTTTATTTCATAATTTAAGAGATTTGCGATTTTTTTCAGCATTTAAAATAAATTCTTATTGTATGAAATTGCACACAGAATTTAAGAAAAAAAAAAAAATCATAAATTATTCTTAGAGGTCAGTAAAAGGTTAGCTTAAACATTTTTTAACATTTCAAGTATGCGTTTTGAAAGAATAAAAACGTTGCTATTATGGACGACAGAATACAAAAACGCTTGCTTTTTTATTCACTAGGTGCAGTCACCTTAAACTTTAAATTCGAAAACAAAAACTCTTATTATTTTTACGCTGAATGTTGACAGACGCAGTATTAAATCGTAGACGTTACGCTGCCGTATAAAATTTGAAAAAACAATAATTTGAAGTAAAGAACTTAAATACGTTCGTTGTTTGTCGTAGAATTCAACAAAAGAGATTGTGTACTTTGGGCATTAAATAAAATTAAGATTTAAATTTTTTGTCAAAGTAAAAGTTTGACTCGGCAACAAAGTGCTGCCAACTCGTTTCTCAACATTTCCAAAAGCAGCCCTTGTCCATTAAAGTGTTGTTGTTGTTGGTGTTGTTGTTGTTGTTGTTGTATAGCTATTGTTAACACTGTCAACAATTGGTCTGTTCGCGTACTTCTCCAGTGAAAAATATCCAGCAGTAACTTGCAAGAGAGTAACGCACAATTCTCTCTCAAATAGAAAAATATCCAAAAAAGTACGCGAACGCAAAATTTGCAAAAACTTGCAAGCCTCGATAACACCTGATTACATTTCAAGTGGAATGAAAAAAAAAGGAAATTGGATATGAAGTATCCCATTTTTTATTTTTTTTAAAGGAGATTTTCGACACAAAGATATAAGAGAAGTGATAAATAACGTTAGTAGCAACGTTTTCTACAAAAATTTAAGATACTTTTCATACTTTGACGACTGCAGCAGTCAATCCTCCGGTTTGTGAACATCAGTTTAACTAAATTTGTTTGATTGTTCAATTTGCAACTGACTTAAATCAGCGGTTTTCTAGTTTGCAAATTCTCGACAGTAAAAATTTTTCCAGCAGGAATTTGCAACTTCCCCTCCAAGTCAACTGTCACTTTGCGCTCTCAATTTTTCTCACTTTGCAAGTTTTTTGCGTACTCGAACGCCAAAAGCTCGAACGCCAAAAGCTGATAATTTTCACAAATTATCAGTACTCGAACAGACCAAATAAAAGTCAAAACGTGTGAGTCCTTGTGTATTACTCCACTTCAATATTTTTTTCGTTCTGGCAGTACTTCGTATGCTTTCTATTAGGGAAAACACAAAAAACAATCGATTATAACCAGCTGACAAAACATTGAAATCCCATCTTTTGGTGTTGCTGTTTCGTAGATTTGCTGTTTGCGTTGTATTTTGCTATTTTCCTTCAGATTTTTTACTAATTAATAAATAAACATGAGTGAAAAGCGTAAATATAAGAAATCGGTAAGTACCTTCATTATCAATAAAAGTAGTTTAAACAAATCAGGTGTATTTTCTACAGAAAGAAGAAATAGCGCGAGAATTCGATTTGCCGGAAAGGAAATCTAAGATCGCCACAATCATGAAGCAGGATGGGCAAGCGTATTGTGTATGTCGCTCCTCGGATTGCTCCAGATTTATGATGTAAAAATGTTGGCATTTTGGGCATGGTAGCATTATTTTTCTTATTTTACTTTTTAGTGGCTGCGATGGTTGTGAAGAATGGTATCACGGCGACTGCATCAATATTACAGAAAAGGAGGCAAAGCACATCAAACAGTACTACTGCCAGAAGTGCAAGGAAGACGATCCCAGTCTGCAGACTGTGTTTCGTGTAGTGCCTGTTGAAAAGACTGCTGTGCCTGCTGGTGCCTTCCTCAGTGAAGCGGAGGCAGCAAAGAAGAAAAAGCTTAACGCTAAAGAGCAAAAGCCAACGAACAACTATGCTCTTGACAGCACGTATAAGCAAACTAATCGCTGTGGCACTTGTGAAGGTTGCAAGACGCCAAATTGTGGCGTCTGCGATGCTTGCAGCATACGTGTGGGGCATAAGCCGCGTTGCGAGCGGCGCTTGTGTGTGCAACAGATACCTAAGAAAACCCGCAAAGAAAAACCTGCTAAAGAACGTTCGCGCAAACGTAAACGCTCTTTGAGTCCAGAGTCCTTCATGAATCCTGAGCTGGAAGGTCTGCGTCAATGCTACGGACCCGCTTGTCGCAACAATGCGCGTCCGCAGTCGAAGTATTGTAGCGATGAGTGCGGCATTAGTTTGGCAACAAATCGTATATTTCAGGTTTTGCCGCAACGCGTGCAGGAATGGAATTTATCGACCTGTCGCGCTGAGGATGAAAATAAAAAGCAACTTGACAGCATACGCTCCAAACAAGCTGTAGTGCGTTTTGCACTAGCTGAGCTGGACAAACGACACAGCGAACTGGATCTTATAGTGGAACGTGCCAAGCACAGCACCCTAGATCCCAATCGTATGCAGGACAACAGTGATATTGAAGACGAGCAGTCAATGTATTGCATAACCTGTGGGCACGAGATACATTCGCGCACTGCTATCAAACATATGGAAAAATGCTTTAATAAATACGAGTCTCAAGCATCCTTTGGCAGTATATTCAAGACACGCATTGAAGGCAATTCAATGTTCTGCGATTTCTACAATCCGGCCAGCAAAACGTATTGCAAACGTCTGCGCGTGCTTTGTCCGGAGCATTGCAAGGATGCCAAAGTGAGTGACAATGATGTGTGTGGCTGTCCATTAGTTACAAACGTCTTCAATCCAACTGGCGAGTTTTGTCGCGCGCCCAAGAAGAGCTGTTTCAAGCATTATGTCTGGGAGAAAATCAGACGCGCTGAAATCGACTTGGAACGCGTTCGTCAATGGTTGAAAATGGATGAGCTCCTCGAACAAGAGCGTCAAACACGTCACTTAATGGCGTCACGAGCTGGAGTGCTTGGTCTTATGCTGCACTCAACATACAACCATGAAGTGATGGAGGAGCTGTGCCGGCAACAACAGCAACAATTGGCGGTGGCACAAAAGCAAAAACATCTATTGGAAAAACAACAGCAACAGATACAGGCAATGCAACAGCAGCAGCAGCGGCCAGTGGCGAATGAAAGTGCGCAACAGCAGCAAAACAAGCAAAGCCTGAAAGAGCAGCAACGACAACTGCAGCAGCAACATCAGGAACAATTGCTGCTACAGCAGCAGCAGCAACAGCAACTACAACTACAACAGCAGCATTCATATAATCAAAACCATTATGGCAGTCAGTATAATCAATAGAATGTTTTAATTTTTTAATATTTTATAGAACTATAACGTTATTACTTTATTGAGATCCAGGAAGAAAAATAAAAAGTATTCATAATTCATTCAAATTAAAACTTTTAAGCTAGAGACAAGAAAAAATACTCAATTGTAAAATATTTTATTTAACACTTGTTGTATGTACTAAACGGGTTGTTTTATTAAGTATTGCTAGATAAAAATAGACATTTCCAAAAAATTAAAGATGTTTGTTTTTGTTAGAAAAAAATTTAAATAAAAAAAGCAATGAAATAAATATAAAAAATAAAATGACTACAATAAATATATAAAAAATAAAATCAATAAAATAAAATGATTAAAATAAATGTAAAAAATAAAATAAAATAAATAACATAAATAACATAAATTTAATAAAGAAAATAAGAAAATAAATAAAATAAAGAAAAAATAATAAATAAAAAAGTAAATAAAACTAATTAAACAAATAAAATTAATAAGAAAATAAAAAACAATAAATAAAATAAATAGAATAAAATAAATAAAAAAATAAAGTAAATAAATTAAATACATTAAAAATAAATAAAATTAAAACTAATTAAAAAATTTAATACAATGAAAATTAATTAAGACAATAAATAAATTAATTTATTAAAAAAAATTATAAAGTTGAAATAGAAATTGTAATAGAATATATGTATATGACATGAAATAAAAAAATTAATTTAATGCAATTAATAAAATCGCTAAAATAAAGCAAGAAAAATAAAATATAAAAAAAAATTAATAAAATTAAAAAAATTCAAGAAATAAATAAAATAAATTATATGGTGCCCTTGGAAGTGGCCATGATGTTTAATTAATGAAATTAACTGCTTCCAATCGCAGTCTTTCTTAAAAGAGTAGAAACGATCATAAAAACTAAAAAACTCATTTTAAATACTTTTTCCATACAACATGTTTAATAATATCCGAACTCAAAACAATTTTAAAACAGCCTAATTTTTAAATCCCATCACATACGTCGATTGCTCCAATTTAGCCCACAATCTTGTTTTTACTACTTCAAAGCATGCCATGCTATCTATGAAAACAGTTTCGTGTCTTCTATGTAAATATTCCATTATTTCTTCCTCATGTTCTTTAAAGTAACGCATCTGCAAGGAGGTGAAAAATATATAAGAACTATGCTCAAAGAACACTAAAAAGGGCACAAAATTACCTCAGATTCCATATATTCCACTATATCCTGTGGTCTGCCCAAAGCAGGCTGTGCCAATAAACGACGCATTGCCATCAATTCGGAACATTGCAGATAAACAACTTTATTGGGTGGAATTTTGAATTGCTCCAGAACGAGCTTGAATTCATGCAAAGAATTTGGAAAATTTATCATAACCCAGCCTTGGCGCAAAGCATCCATTTGCTTCAACCGCCTGTCAATAAGTTTGGCCAATGCCTTTGACTTGGCGCAGGCATCTTGAGCTTCAAAAGCACATTGTAACTCATGAGATAAATCATCGGCAGAAGCTTTTAGGCACTGATAAATGATTTGCTCAGCATCAACTGCAAGCAAGCAAAAGGAAACGTTGTATTACTTGAGCAAATTTATTGACTATTTTAACCGTAAACTTACTGAAGACCAAATTGAAACGTTTCACCAAGGCGCGAGCCTGTGTCTTGCGTCCAGAGCCTCGACGTCCAAATAAAACAATACGATGCAAAAATCTGCCTGGCTGCTGATAGAAAGTTGCTTCTATAAAAATTAATATTGAAAAGAAAATTTCCCAAATTGTAAAATTTTTCATCTTTCTTACCGCCACCACCTTTATAACTATTATTCAGGCAACAACTGTATATTTCATCGGCTAGCCTTAGTAAATTGTGCGCAATCCACAACTGCACATCTTCTGGGCGTTCCAATGCAATCTCGGCAATTAAACGCTAAGGAATTTTGAAGTAAAGTACCTGAATTCTTCGAATCTTCTCCCTTTTACTTACCGTTACAATTTCAATTAGTTTATGTTTTTCAAAATATACCATCACCTCGGCGGCATATTCCGTGAGCTTGAAATCGTTTAATTTGAAGCAAGACATATTCCAGGGAAAACTTCTCTTCTATACATAATAATTGCAGGTAAATTTATATACAAATATTTTTTTTTATAAATTTTTTTGATGTTTTTTCAAATGCTGCCTGCATTCTTTATTTAGTTTTTCAATTTGAAATTGTAGCTCAATCGTGGTATTTTGAAAAAAAAAATCATACAATTGAAAAAACCGTTGTATTTTGTGCAAAAATCTCAACTTTTAGCAAATAAGCTAAGACACCAGTCGTTAAAAGCGGTATTCACACGTTGTCTTTTTAAAGTGTTGAGTTGTTACACGTTAGAACAACTTTAAAAGTATTTTAAATGTTCGCCTGCGTACCAAACAAGTGACTTGAACAAATTTGTTAAATTTCTAAAAATTTCACAAAAAATTATCAAATAACAAATGAAATAAAATGTAAAATAAAATAAAATAAATAAAATGTATATTAAAAGTCAAATAAAATGTAAACTTCACCAATTTTTCATAAAACGTTATTAAAATGGTCAAATCTGTATGAAGTCTACAAAAATCCATCTAAAATTTTGATATTTTACACATAGGCTTAGATATTTAAACCATACTCTGAGTTTAAAATTTGGAAATATTGAATGCCAACTCTACAATAAAAAGTTTTACGGAAAAATATTTAAAATGAATCATTTTTTTTTGAAAAAGCACAATAAATATATTTTTATATACTAAGCATATCTGAACTTAAAGTCATATTTAAGTTTTATTGCTTTATGTTTATCCAATCGTCTTACAGGTGACGTCAAAAGATATGACATGACATAAGCTGTATCATATAATTCTTGGGGTCAAGCTATTTTAAGATCTGTTGAATGCTGACACAATTAATTGTTGTTGTAATTATGACTATGTGTCTATACCACAATCAAATTAACAATTTCCCCCTATAATAATTATGCGAAGGTTTTCAGCTGTGAATTAGGAAACTTTTAAGGAAGGTTTTAGGCTAAAGCGGGTAAAATGAAGACATATTTCAGAAGATTTTTTCTAAAAAAGTTTATCTACTTTAATAAAAGACATTTTCTGTTTGTTTGACCAGAATACAAATTTTAACGGCTGGACAGATTTAGCTCAAATTCGGTACACATATTACTTAAATCCTAACTTAGGTTATGTCATACTTAGTTTTGACCACGTCTCTTTCGCCCCTTTCAAAAAATACAAAAATACTTTTCTTTAGTAAAAATATTCGTCTAATTAATTTTACAAATAATTCCATCATTTTGACACCAAAAACATTTACATATCTTTAAAATTGCACAAACTTTAAGAAAACGTATTTTTCTTATAACATCGTTTCCTTAGAATCACAAAAAAACTTTCAGAAATTTGTATGTTTTACTTTCGATGCAAATAGCTCCGTTGTTTTTGAATATATTTCATTCAATTTTTTTTTTTCGTTGATTAATTCAATTCAAGCACTTAATAAAAACCATTTGAAAGGTACTGTTAGTTAAGCGTATATATTTAAAATCTTTTCTTAAAAAAAGGTACAAAATATTGACTTTTTACTAAAAAAAATGGAACAAAAAATAATAAAAACTAGAAATTGCATTTCTGATTACGTTTAACATGACATAGCATTTAATAGCAAAAGTGGTTTCAGTTTTTCGAAAAATTTCATTAACTGTTTCTGTCATAAAAAAACAAGACCCAAAACCCCAGTGATTTTTTAAAGAAATTAATTTTTTTTCAAAATTTAGTTTTTATTCTTTTTCTGGAATAGTCAAGCTCCAAGAATAATTTTAGAATAATTTCAACCGATAGAAAAAATATTGGAATTTTAAGGTAATCTAATAATCAATTGAATTAAGCTTATTTTTCATTATTCAAATTTATAAAAATATTAAAACGGGGACTAAATAACAAAATTTAAATTTTTTCAGAGCACTCAATGCCAATTCGAGCTAGGTTGAAACCACAGCAGATAGAAAATTTTTTAATTTCTTTTAGAAATTAATTTTTCTGATCAGCTGTCCCTCTGCAGGTAAGCTCAGAGAATAAATAATGGCATGTAAACCTTTTGAAGAAAATACACATTGGTCGTTCGGAATCGACATAAAAACTAGTAGGTTCAGTTCTAGGTCATTTGTGTACAATACATTTAATAACATATACAACACAATTTGCTCATAAGAAGCTCGGTAGAAATTGTTGCTTTGCTTTTCTTAAGTAAAGAAATGGTAATAAAAATTGTTGAGACATCCTAATTTAAAGTTTTTTAACTAATATGAATAAAATTAAGGCGATTGAATTCTTAAAATTGGGAAGGCTTATTTTTGGTTTCTTCAGAAAACTGCTGATGTCCTCAACTAGCTCTTATATAAATATTTTCAAGTTTGTACAACTTGAGGTTGAGATTTCTCAGGTGTTTTTTTTTTTAAATACACAATGAATTGATCAGCAATGCATTTTTTTTAGCTGTATATTTTAATATTTTAAAAGTTATACATTTTGTATTTATCCTTTGAAATTAAGAGGGGTACTTATTTAACTTGACAAGTATTAATAAGTTGCCAGTCATAACAAATTTGGCTAGTCCTTTCAAAATTATACAGAATACGCAAATTATGTCGATATGTGAATATATGAGGTCTTTTTATTTAATTTGCTCCTTTACAATTATTTGGACGAACTTATGAATACAGCATTACCTCTATTAGCCAAAGCAAAATGTGGCCTTTATGCTGAGTTTTCAATCACTTTTTCGAGCATTTTAGGTGATATAGCAATAATTTCGATTGTAAAACGATTAATGGTTAAAATTTTACTGATTGATTTTTAAAAAAATCGTCTATTCAAGTCAATAAGCTGATAAATGTCGAACAAATTGAATGTCTACATACCGATATAATATATGGCGCACCCTTACAAATTCTTGTGATGTTCAACAAATTTAATTAAAATAACAAAAATTAATGATAGTACATTTACATATCGAGATTAAATCGAGATTAAGCGCTTTGGGGAGATTCCCTCGCTAATCTTGTTTAATTTGTCGAGATTAGTTAAATACAAAAGTTAATCCCTCAGAACGAGATTACAAATTAATCTACTTGCTAATCTCCTATAGAGGATAATTCCTTAAAAAATGCAACACTATAAAGAAGTAATAAAATTAAATGGCAAATAATTGTCTGGTGAAGGAAAATGGCTGCAACAACAAATACATACAAATACATAAAAACATGGCTGAAGGTAAATACACAAAATAAAACAAAGCAACGAAATGTCAAAGTTAATCTCGATCACGCTAATATAAACAGTTGAGATTTCAGTAGGAGATTAGGCTAATCTTCTTTCTCTTAATACTCATATGTAAACGTAGTATAAAGGTAAATTCATAAAACAAAATAAAGTAACGAAATGTCGAGGTTAATCTCTTTAAAACTAGTGTAAACAGTTGAGATTACAGTAGGAGATTAGGCTAATTTTCTTTCTCTTAATCCTCATATGTAAACTATAAGTAACCTTCAACATATCAAAATAAACCCTATTTTCCTGCCATTACATAACCTAAAAAGTAATGCCTCGCAAGGCATGCGATTTTTGCAAAAAGTCTGGCAGCACTGTTTTAGATGTTAAGCAAAACATCTGTTGAAGTTATCAAAATCAGCTGACCGGTAAAATAAAAAAACTCTTTTCTTTCTCGGTGGCTTTCAACAAAGTAAACAAATAAAAATCCTGAAATGGCTCTAATTCCACCGGTCACACGCATTACTTCATCTATAATACGTATTTTAGGATGTAATCCAAGTGCGATGACATTGCAGGGCACCAACACCTATCTATTGGGCACAGGAAACAAGTAAGCATACAATGTTAAAATCATAAAATTTCTAATGATTGCCCAAAATTTAAGAGGGCTATAAAGTCCAGTAAAAGTGGAAACAAGCGCTTCTTGAATTTATGAGAGCAATTTGTTTAGAAAGAAATCTTTTTATCTTTTCCATAGCTGCTAAACAGGAATTTGAAATTAAACATTTATTTTCCAGACGCATTCTTATCGATACTGGTGATGAAGATGTTCCAGAGTACATCAATCATTTGAATACAGTGTTAAAGCAAGAGAAAGCCACAATAGGCTCTGTAATATTGACGCACTGGCATCATGATCACGTTGGTGGCGTAAAGGATGTGTTGAAAACTTGCGCAGGAGCAGGTGAGGATAATATGCAAAAAATTAAGACTAATGAGCCATATTATTGTGCTTAAATTCTGCCTCCAACTGAAGTGTTTATTTCTAAAAATTTGTTGCGTTTTTCGTGCATGATATACCATACATTTGCTTTTACTTGAGGCTCAAGAATGCTAGAATTTTCAGAATGTTAACAACTGTATTGATTTAAAGATTGAGTTTCCCAAAAGCACAAAATTGTATAAATTATCGATTAAAATTTTTTTTGCGTACTTGTATGAATTATTATCACAGTTTCTTATTATTTTTTATTATTGTTATAAAGTTAATTTCAATACAGATTGTCAGGTTTATAAATTTCCACGCACCGATGCCCCGGATGTATGTCCCGAAATTCCAGCTGATGTGAAAATACAGCAATTGCAAGATAAACAAGAAATTGCTGTCGATGGTGCCAAAGTCAAGATTGTGCACACTCCAGGACATACGACTGATCATGTTATACTGACAATGGATGATGGCACGCTCTTTAGTGGCGATTGTATACTAGGTAAAATAGCAGTGTTTTTATACAAAAATAAATTTGTTTCAATACAAAGAAATACATTTTTAGGCGAAGGCACAGCAGTTTTTGAGGATCTATATGATTATATGCGAAGTTTGGAAAAAATATTACATATCAAACCGCAGATTATTTATCCAGGCCATGGTAATTTAATTGAGGTATGTATTATCATGTGGCGGTCGTGACCGAGTGGGTTAAAGTGTGTGAACCACTCCTGGTGCAAATTTTTTAGCCGCGAGGTCCAAGGTTCGAATCTGCCACCAGACACAGAACATTTTTTTTAATTGAAATTAATTTTTCTGATCGGTCGTCACCTGGTATATTCCCATTTAAGGATTTTTTTTTTTTATTTCAGTGGGATGTGTGAATACCATGATCTTTTTATCACAGTGTGAAATTTTCCAATTCATGTGGAATATTTTTTCACTAGTTTTTTTATAATCAATTGCTTAACCTAACCGCAATATGAAAATCTTAAATGTTGACACTTATTTTTATTTGAATCCAGCATTATTTAATTCTTTCTTTTAGAATCCAGTCGATAAAATTCAATATTACATCGCCCATCGCAACAAGCGCGAGTCGCAGATCATGGAGTTTTTTGTGAAGCGACCCAATCAGCGTCAGCAGGCAATGGATGTAGTTAAGGATGTCTATGTGGAAACACCGGAGCAATTATGGCCCGCTGCTGCCTATAATGTTAGCCATCATTTGGAGAAATTGCAGAAAGAGGGCAAGCTACGATGTCATGAAGAGGAGCATGAAAAATACTATGAGTACCAGCAGCCATGTGCCAACTTATAAATATGTTGCGAAAAGTCAAATGTAAAAATAAGTTAAGAGCAAATTTTAAAAATGTAAATAAAATAGAATTCATGAATGGTTTTAATATTTAATTGGGATTAACTTTTGAGACTATAAATAATTTATTTATTTTTTCTTTGCCTCCTCTGGCTGAAATGTTATTGTTGGGTCCTTGAAATTGTGGACATCATCATACCAAATGTCATCCTCTTGCGCAACATCGGCGGTTTCGACGTGCGTTGGGAACGGAAGCGCAGACTTGGGTTTGCGCAATGGCAAAATGGTATCATAGATGTAGACAATGCCATTTGTTGACCCGGGCACGGCACTGCCTTGCACCCACATAATATTGTATTTTGTATTGATGCGCCAGATGCGAAGACCTTTAATAATGCGGTAACGATTGCCCATATGGCCGGGCAGTTTAGTGCCAGGCCAAACACGCCCCTTTTCACCACCACCGCCAATATTACCGGGACGACGATGAGTTTTTGTCACACCATGAGAAGCAGGCATGCCTTTGAAACCGTGACGCTTAATAACACCTTGGAAGCCATGATCCACTCTGTAAAGAGCACAATTTACCAATCAATTGGTATGATATTTCTATTTATCACTTACGTTTTGCCGCGCACATCTACGAATTGGCCTACTTGGAAGTGCGTTACATTCAGCTGCGTTCCTGGCGGTATAGCTGCCGTAGGCGATACTATAAAACGTGCCAAAGTCTTCTTTGGCATTACACCAGAGTCACGAAAGATGCCGCAGTAATCTTTAGTGAATAATGATGGATCAGCGCTCTCAGCGCCAACTACCAAACAGCCATAAGTATCGAGTTTCGCAACAGTAGGCTTGTGTGCTGGCTGGTACTCGCCCGGTGGCATATACTTTATCACATGGTTATCCACGATCTGAAGCAATGTTGTGCGTATTCTCTCGCCATTTTTTAACCACAAAGGATACTGACCAATTTTGCGTGCAATGAGACCACAGCGTCGTGCACGTGGTGTCCAGGGATGTTGCTCGAATTCAACTGTTTTGATAAGTTTACTAGCACTTTGGTCATAGGATGATACACCCTTAATTAGCGCTGGTGGACCGTAGTTATCTTGAACTATTTCTTTAACAAATGACTTATTTTCCGGCGTCACATTATCTTCGTGAATCTAGCGAAGAAAAAAGTTGAAACTGACAGCTCGATGCTGTTTATGGTATTAAACTCACAGTACGATTTTTGCGCACAAGCCAATACGGATTCCTTAACCTGGGTCGATTCAAATGTCCTTTTTCACGCACTTGTGTAACCACGGTGGTAAGCCTATATTGGTAGTTAGCATGGAAGGAAATATATTTCAGGTTAGTTTTGTCTGTGTATTCAAACCAATTTAATGTTTATCATCAACTCACCGCAATTTGGATAAATCGAGGATAATGGACCTTAACATTTTTCTGTTAAAACTATAAAATTAATTAATTAAATTTTCATTAAAAACTTGGTACAGACACACTAAATATTATTGGCATTTTAACAGCTGTTCTTACATCACATATTGGGTTCGTTCAACGGTGGATCGTAAATTTATTTCGTTGAAATTTTTCTAATTAGACCTTGTATATATTATACCATTATTATTATTATACCATGGTATAATAATACAAGGTGGCATTGACAGTTGCTTGGGAAACCATCTCCTGTCAAAAAATATACTTAAAAAGAGAGCGCGCACATTCGGCCATAGAAGTGAAAAAAAAACAACAACTGCAGATGCATTTGCACAAAGAGTTGTTTGTGACAGGAGATGTTTTCTTGTAGATGAGAAAATAAGCAGTTGTCAATGCTACCTTGATATCATTTATTATTATACCATGACTTATTACTAGTGGAAGCAAAAAAAAATATGCAGTTTTACCAATTAATCGCTACCAACTTAGAAAACTCTGACTTTAAAGCTTAAAGTCGACTTTTTGTGTTTTTTCGTACTAATAAAAAAATTTAAAGTCGACTTTTTGAAAAGTTGAACGGTTTATGATTATATTCTCTGGTGGTAATTTGAAGTCATTATTTTATGTAAATAAACCAGTTGCTGGACATCTTGCAAGACAGCATTGTGCGAATAATTTTCAAGACATGGTGCCAAATGCTCGAGTAATCGAAAAATTGGCCCCAGCAAAATGCGCCACATCTGATCTAACTGTAGTGGCCACATGTCCAAAATTATATTTAAATACAAATAACATAAAATTATCTTTCTAATGTATGCCCAATGTGGCGTCCGTGGCGTAGTTGGTTAAAGTGCGTGGCCGCTATGTCAAAGAACTTTGGAGACCCAGGTTCGAACCCCAGCAGCGACAGAAAATTATTTGAATTAAAATAATTTTTCTGTACGGCCGCCACCTCTCTGCAGACAATGGCAAACCTCAGAGAGTAATCAAAATGCCATGTAAAGCTTCTTGAGAACGAGAACATTCTGTTCATCGCCGTTCGGAGTCGGCGTTAAGCATGTAGGTCCGGTTCTCGGTCAATTGTGTACAAACTTAATAACACGCACAACACAATTGATCATAAGAAGCTAGGTCAAAGTCCTTTCAAGGGCTGAAATGGCCAGTTATTTATTTTTTATTTTATTTTAATGTATGCCCAATCCAATATTTTCCATCAAGTGTGAGCACAATTTTTAGAGCAACACTGTTGCAAACGCAATTCACAGCTGTTTTGGAAATATATAAAACAAGTTTAATAATATTTGTGGTCTTTTTCCTTATAGCATGTTCACATTGAGCTAAAATTAAGTAATTTTCTGAGATAATTTCGAAATTGTGGAAAAGTGTTCACACTGTGTTTTTATAATTTTGTTTGACGTTTAACTTTTTTTTTCTGTTAATTAATTATTATCATGTATAATTTTTGAACACAATACAGCAGCATGAATCCAGAGGAAATTTCAAGAGTTGTCCTATTTTATTTTAATGAGCTTGAAGATACAGAAAAATATGTAGATTCTGTAATAAATGATATAAATCATATGAAAAAAAACGCCAAGATTTAATATTGAAAATCAACAACCTGTTTTGTTTATTTTTATTCAATTTAAAAACAACAATCTTTTTGATAACAAGATTCTTATTGTGTCAAAAAAGGATGTGTTCAATGCACACAATTTTCAGATTTCAGGGTTGCTAGTAAATATTGGCCTAATTTCGTGAGTAATTTCAACGAAATCAACTTGTTTGAGGTAATTTCGAAATTAACCAATTGTATGGGAATTACCATTAAAATTATATCATTTCAGACGAAATTACACAAAAGCTCGAAATTGCTTAATTTTAGCTCAATGTGAACATGCTATAATTATCTTTCATAATTATAATTATTTAACAAAAGGGTTATTCCCGATTACGGGAAAATAGCATTGCAAATGTATGCCCTATCAAATATTTTCCATCAACTGTGAGCACACTTTTTAGAGCAACACTGTTGCAAACAAAATTGACAGCTGTTTTGGAAGAAAATAAAAACAAGTAAAATAATATTTCTGGTCTTTTCCTTCAAATCTATTAAGGGAAGGTTCAAGTAGAAGTCGACGGAAAATGTTTGTTTTAGTTTTTTTGCTTTATTCCTCTGCTTTGCTTTACATCCTTCGTATCTTGAAAAAATATAGTCAAAAGGATATTTCCCTATCTAATTTATTTTACGAGTCATAACGTATCAGACGAGAGAGTGCGTCGGCCGAAAAACAGGTATAAATGCGCGTTTCTCGAAACATCATATTTTCTGCGCTGTACACAATCGATTTTGATGTTTGACGGCTCAAATTAAAACTTATTCAATTTAGTATGCCTTCAGGAAAAGTTTTTTTTTAAAAAAAGGTGTATTATCATTATTTTTTAACATTAACTCAAAAGAAAAAGGGAAGAAGAACAGGGGTTTTTTCAAAGGATGGCCATTTTTTTTTTAAAAAGTGTTTTATTAAAATCGGAAATTTACAAGGCCCACCAAATTTCATTTAAGTTAACAATTTTTTTGGTTTTTTCGTTTCAGATCACTTGGCAGAGTTGTAGAGTGTACAGCGCACATTGGCTATCGCCGCGCACGGCTTTGATCAGCGAGACCTTTAGCCGCCATTTTGAAGTATTTTTTATCGAAAAAATCGTATTATCTTCTTGAAATATACATTAATAAATGCCACAAAAGATTTTTTAAAAAAAATTTACGTTCGCTCAAAAAACGTTCGCTTGATAAGTCTAAGTCAACCCGGTGTGTTGCATGTAAACAGCACCGAGTTAGCATCGCCATATTTTTAACTCAACGAAAACCCTAACCCCAAGTTAACTCTGCATGTAAACACAGTATATGTCAGGCTATTTGCCTGAAATTGGGAATACCCCTATTATTTAATGTTGATATATAAAATAGTCTTATGCTTCCTTGCTCACTTACCTAACAGATATAATTAAAAGAAAAAATATCTCTCACACTCATAAAAGCTAAGCATATTTCCACTAAGCTTCTAAAATGTAATATATCTGACAAAGTGTACTAAAGGTTTAATATTATTAAGGTAATTCACAATTGCGTAGTTTTTAGTGTGGTTAAAAAACCCCGTCGTATTAATACCACACTTTACCAAGCGGTTTTTATATTTTTTGTTGTTTAAATGAAAGCTCTAAAAACCACAAGTGTGTTAATTTTAAGTAGCCCCTTGATCGGTTTGCCAGTTATTTTCTGATTGCAAAAATGGAAGAAGCTCAAAATGTAAGTTAAACTTCTTTAAGCCATATATTAATAAAATAAATGAAAAAAGCTGATTAATTTAACATCTGTTTGTTCACATTTTAGGCGTCGTTGCCAACTATTTTAAAATTCTATTTTAAAGGGTGCTCATAATTGTGGCTTTCAGCTGTGGTATAAAAACCACAATACCACGATACCACACAATTGTGACTACCCTTATTATACCCACTGGTACCTCACTGCACTGTGCAATCATGAGGTGTTTGACATTTTAAGAATTGCTACAAAATGATCTTCGCTGAACGTACCAACAAAATGTTTCCCTTGAATTTTTGACATTTTCGCATAACAAGAAAAATTTCGGGGGATATTTTATTTTAGTTTTTTTTGAAGAAAATAGTTTAAACATAATTTGTTGTATTCAGTAAGTAAAAGAATAAACTAATAAATTATTCTACAGGCAAAATTGACAAAGTTCAACTGGTTATGGCTGGCATGAGTAATTATTCGAATATAATGTAAATAAGCGGTCATGGATTTGGATGGATTGCTTAACACATCTCGATTTATTTACAGGTATTCCACACAACAAAAGCCGCAGCACCAACAGCAAATTCATGTGGAGGATGAAGCGCAGACGTATGCTGATGACCCCCGAACGCTATACAACACGGGAGCAAATTTGAGTAGAAAAGATCTGCGTTCAGCAGCAGCAACTGCTAGCTTTCAAAGATCACAACTACAGTAAGCTTTTACGGATGGAAGTGAATTCGGAATGTGATAATGATAGTATAAATTGTTTTAGTTTTACTTTGGATGATGAGCGCAGCATGTACGTCAATTCTTTAGCTTCCGTTGGCGACAACTATCTTAAGTATGTTAGCTCTGGGGCGGATTTGTCGCTGCCATTGGAAAAGGCGAAGGTCCTAGATAACTTGTATGAGGAGGATGGTATGTACAATGTGGGCAAAATTGTCTAGTTTTTATGTAGTTCTTAATTTAACCCTCTTTACGTTCATGTTATGTTATATTGTTTTCCTATTTTGTTTTTTTTTAAGTAGACTATCGTTCGGATGTCACAGTTCCACGGACCCTTAATGACGAAGAGTCCTTAAATGTTACTGACACTAATGATAACCGTATGTTGTAGTTTTTGTATAAATTGCTCGTGTCTGTGAAGTTACATCATTAATTCTCCTCAAATTCATCTCACAAACTTACAAAAACATAACAAATAGGCGAAAGTGTTATCGGCTAATAAAAAACCTATAAACTCATTTTTCTCCCCTTACAAGAAACCTACTTGGGAACTTTTTACCATTTCCGGGGCCATCAGAAATTTTATTGCCAAATTTTATTGTTTTCAGTCTTAATCCTAAAGAAAATTGAATCAGGCCGGCGCCTAAAGATTAATTCACTCAACATTGCCATCTAAAAATAACACTTCCAAACTATAATTTATTTAGGGAATCCATCGAAACATGCACTTTTGTTGTACTGTAGAACTCATTAATTTATATGAACATGCATGCGTTACGTCCCGCTGTGGTTTTATATGCCTTCCAACATGACAAGTTTTGCTACTTTTTATATGGTGATGAAACCGAATGATAACAATTTGAATTGATTTTTTTTGCGTTTCTCAGTTCATGTATTTATATTTTTCATTAATTCCTATTGTATTTTGGATGTATTTTCCTATATATATCTGTGTGCACTTTTTACTACTTTTATAGTTAATTTTAGAAGTTATCTTTATTCTATATTTACTGCAGAAATTTCTATACGCAAATATCTGGGCCTTGGTGTACAATGGGTTAGTTTGCTAACAGAAAATTTACTGAGCCATCCGTTTATAGTGTTACGCCGTCAATGTCAAGTTTATCATGCTTCCCAGAGGTAATAAGAAAGTTCAAATGTAACCTGATATTTGTTGAACGTTTAAGTTTACAACAGGTCACACGCTGTCTTTTGTCTTTTCATACCTTAAGTTTTCTATTAACTCCTCAGATATCACCTACAGCCGTTTAGTTTGGTGCCAAGCATCATACATCTGCATCGTAGACAGGGCATTACAACGCTTTGGAAGGGCTTGGGCAGTTGTTTGCTGGTGCGTGGCATGTCTTTGGCGGTGGATGATATACTCTCGAAGCTGACTTTGTGGCCAAAGTGAGATGAAATTAATTTTAAAATTTGCTTTAATATTTCTTTTAATAACCTACAGAGAAGTGGACAGTCGCACTACGTTTAAAAAGTTCGGTCAACATTTAATTCTTAAATGGTAAGCATATGGATTCAATTCCCAACCATTTTAAAATACTTTGATTTTCCAGCACAAGCATGGCAATTGTTTTGCCTTTCTATGCTGCCTCTCTGGTGGAGAGCGTGCAAAGTGACATAGCCAGCGAAAAGCCTGGCATATTCGATGTCTTTCGTGAGGGTTCTTTGCGCATGCTTTACTGGAGCTCGCCACAAAAAGGTCGCATGCTACCTGCCTGGGCGTTGGTTGGTCCTAGCGTGTCGCTGGGAATCACAAAATATGTCTTTGGGTAGCTTTAACAATCATACTCTCCACACTATTTCAAACTTAATGGCTCAATTTGTTTGCAGTCTCGTCATTAAGGGTGTCTCTGCGCGCATTATTCGTCGTCGCATACAACAGACGCAGGAGCAAAAAGGTGCCAAGGTCAAGGATGACTCGCTTGAAAATCAAAATGTCGAAGTCTACTCGAATCTTATATCCATGCTTACAACCGAAGTTATTTTTTATCCCTTCGAGACTATAGTACATCGCTTACAACTGCAGGGCACGCGCACAATCATTGACAATCTGGACAATGGTTATGCCGTAGTGCCCATACTCACCAACTATCAGGGTGCTTTCGATTGCTATCGCAATACTGTAGCCTCAGAAGGTGTCTCCGGCCTCTATAAGGGTTTTGGTGCAATTGTGCTGCAATTTGCTGCACACATTGCGGTCATCAAAATCACAAAATGGGTTGTCACTCAAATAACAGAAGTCATTTCAAATCGCCCGCCTAGCAAAGTGATGCAATACTATAACATTGAACGCGGCATGAATTCAGCTTCTACGACAATATCGCGCAGTCTAAGCTCAAGCAGCGACTTAGATGCCTCCAGCATAGGTCAACGTTCAGTGGATGAATGATGCGCCTATGCAAAAGTTGTCAACTCGACTACTTGTCATTGGTTGCTGCTTGCTTACTCTTGCTAGTAACTTTAAACAATAATATATATATATATATATTAAAAAAAAGAAAGATAATTAATGCAAAAATTACAATAAAAATTATAAAATTTAATTAAAGTAACTTAAGTAATAAAATGCAGTTATAAAATGCACTCCCTGCATGCATCTGCATAGTTACAAGTTGATGATTACGAAAATAATCATGAAAAACTCATTAAAAACTAAATATTAATTGTGTGAATAGAAAATCATTAATTATTTATATAAACTATATATATATATATTTTTAGTTTACTGTGATAGGCGAAATTCAACTATTTTGTTATTTATTTTTATTTTAATTCATATCCTGCCAGTAAGAACTCGAAAAGAAAGGATATTATTATTTTTGTGCTTGAACATTGAAGTAGGATTTATATCAAATTGTATGTCATCGATTGTGAATATGCCAAAGAAAGTGGTTTTATTTCTCAACTCTATATAAAAATGTGTTTTTATTGCTCCGGAATAATTTGTGGTGAGGTGCCAGTCGCGGGGTTGCGTCGTATGGCGTCATGCCAGCTGCCAATGGTAGTCTATCTATTCTTTTAGATGTATCGATTTGTGCTGATATACAGTACCTCACAAAAGTATTCGAAATTGTTCTTTTTAAAATGCATATCCATTAGACCGTATCACCTTACGGAAAAAAAAACATGTACGCCGCACAACACCGCACTAAAGCATTTTAAAAGACAATTTCCAAAAAATATTTTTACCGAACGTCGCGCATTTAACGTTGGCATTTATAGTCCGATCTTAAAGAATGGTACATCAATCATTCTTTAATATCGGACTGTAAATGTCGAAGATACGACGAAAAATTTAAAAGATAAATTTCAACGATTTCAGTATTGCGTTGAGACGAAGGATAACTCTTGCCAACAGGTGTTACTTTGGGCTGAGTAGGCCCACTGAGAAGTACAGCCCTCTCTCGACGAAGAAAACTCCCGCTATATAAGTCACTTATCACTTAATATATGCAGCACAAATCTGGACATTGAGCAGTTCTGATGAAAAGACTTTAGGAACCTTCGAGAGAAAGATCCTTTGTAAGATCTTCGGTCTAATCAGCGTCAATGGCGAGGAACCACGAGCTGTACGCTGACATCGACATAGTTAAGCGCATTAAAATCGACCGGCTCCGCTGGCTAGGTCATGTTGAGCGAATGGAAAACTACGCTCCAGCGAAAAAAATATTCGATTCGGTGCCCGGTGGTGGTCAACGCAAAAGAGGACGTCCATATCTTCATTGGAAAGATCAAGTGTTGGATAACCTGACTACGCTTGGTGTTTCCAACTGGCGCCAGCCAGCAAGCTCAAAACAATAATGGCTGCAAAATGTGCCGATCTAAACACTGAAGAACTCTGAAAAAAAAACGGAATTTTATTAAAAATTTGCGAAAAGAAGGGAAAACTTACCGGGAAAATGAAAAAATTGTCGATTGTCCTTTCAAAATGATTTCAAATGCATTAAAATGACAACACAAACGCGAAACACGTGGGACAAATCAGTTCTTAAAAAATACAAGAGGATATTAAGCTGTCTTTTAGTTAAGTGACAATAAGAGAGCGTTTACTGGAAGCCATGATGGCCGCACGAAGCCCCCGAAAAGTACCATTACTGTGAAAAAAAACACGTTATTAAAAGACTTACTTGGAGTGGCCTATCGAAAAATGGAGAAACATTCTCTCGAGCGATGAGAGCAAAATAGCTCTTTATGGATCAAAAGGTCGTCGGCAATACGTGAGAATATTAGTTAATACTGCTTATGATCTAAAATACTCCGTTAAATCAGTAAAACATGGTGGCATTAAGTTTATGGTTTGGGTATGTTTCTCCTCTCATGGCGTTGAGCCCATATATCCAATAACCAAAATCATGGATCAGCTTCTTTATATTCAGATACTTGAAGAAAATATGCTTACGTTTGCTGAGAACAATATGCCGCTGAAATGGGTATATTAGCGGGATAATGGCCCGAAGCACACAAGTAAACGGGCCCAAAAATAGTTAAGGGAGAACAAATGTCGACTTAATGGGTTGGTCAGCTCAGTTTCCGGACCAAAACCCAATAGAAAACCTTTGGGAAGACATAAAAAATGCACTAAGTGCAGCGAATCTCAAAAATAGCAAGGAGCTTTGGAAAATAGTGAGTGAATCTTGGTATGCAATATCGATTAGCACAAAAAATAATGGTCTCCCTTCAGTTTAATTATTTAGCATGGACAGAGCAAGCTTCCGAGTTATCTCTGATGAAATTTTCGTCCATTCTTCTGTTATAACTCGTATTAATTGATCCTTCGATATTATAGGTATAGATTGCTTTCGAATAGATCGCTCCAAATCCGCACATACTTAAATGTTCAATCGGGTTGAGATCTGGCGACTGAAGAGGTGTTCCTTAAATATTTGGCGTATTGTACGTATCTTCGGGTCGTAATCTTGTTGATCTATGAACGACCCGAAAGCCAAGGTTTTCCAAATTCCAAATTGTACTTCGAAATCTGCTTCTACTACTGATGATTCATTCTGTCAGTGATGAACTGGATGTTGCCAAGTCCGATACTGGCCCAGAACATAACGTTACCACCTCCATGTTTAATAGAAGGGCATGTATTTTTTTTGGGTTCAATTCCGTATTCTTCTTTCTCCATATTTTATTTGCACATTCCGGTCCAAAAAGGTTAAATTTTGTTTCATAGCTGAATATAACTGATTTGTAAGTGTCATTGTCGGGATTTTTATGTATGTTTTGCAAATTCTAAGCGTTTTTTACGATTTTTTTCACTTATTAGTTTAATTCGAGGAGTTCTTCCATCGTAACCAGCAGCTTTGAGCGTTCTCCTAACAGTTTCATCACTTACATGTATTCCGTGATATTCGGAAAAGTTCCTGTTAACCTCTACGGCAGAAGTTCGAGGCTGTTTCTTAATTTTACTTATTATAATAGACTCATCCCGAGTACTACGTTTTTTGGCCTATCTTTTCGTTATCCATCACGAAGCGTGCTCTTTTCTAAAAAACTATGAAGAGTTGAAATGCTCCTTTTTGTAGAGCTGGAGATCTCCTTAAGAGTTTTCCCTTCACGCATTTTAAAAATAATTTTTATTTGATAAAAATAAAATAATTTTTATTTTTAAAATAGAGAGCGATATTTTGCTTGATCATCTTCTATCTCAAACGGGAAAAACGTGCAAATAAACGCTTTCGAGTGACTTTAAGTTACTTGAATTGAATACGGAAACGGACCTTATAGCATTCGGTGGGTTTCAAACAGAACTAAATGGTATACGAGTATCAGTCCATACATTTAAATGCGCTCTTGTTATAGATGGTACTTAACAATTGTCGGTAGGGATTTGCTATTGTAGAGTCATATGCTTTATTATTTAGGGACATTTCTTCTTACCTCGTATTTTTCTTTCTTCATACATTATACCTTTCTCCTTTTGACGTGATGACGTTACGTTATACCGGACAGGTTTCGAAAAAAGTTGAAAAAGGCATTTTTTTAAAATTCACTGGCGTTGCTTTGAATTATTACTCGCTGAGTATAGGTGCTATGATTAAAATAATAGTACGACCGTAAAGGTTAATTCTTTGACTTCGTTTAAAAAACAAAAAAAAGTCAAAACGGTATTGGAACGCGGTGGGAGCTGCTTAAGAAACGCAACTGAAAATTTATTACATGGAATTATTACTCGCTGAGTAATAGTGCTAGGATTAAAAATATGGCACACCAATAAAAGCCTATTCTAAACTCTCACAAAAAAATTAGACAAAAAATTTCTGACGTCATGGGCACGCAGATAGAGCTGCTCAAAGATCGATAATGCAACATTTATGCAACGGCTTTGCATTGAATTTTTACTCGATGAGTATATAAGCTACGATAAATGTTTAAAAAGGAAAATGAAGGATTACTACTTGGCCTTACGACAAAAATAAAAAAAAAATTCTGACCATGAAAATAGCAAATTATGTAACAAAAACGCAATATCGTTGCATGGAATTTTCACTCTGTGACTACTGGCGTAACGGTAAATTTTATGGAACGAAAATGAAGATGAAGTCTTTGGGAATGGAATGTACGGCGTCATGAGGCCCCTCAGAGGCCGCCTTATGAAACGTGTATGTATAATTTTTGCTGGATTAATTGCATGCAGCTAAAGCAAAGTTAATGCACCTCAGAAAAGCACCATCAATGTAGAAGCAAAAGCAAAAGTAACGACAACAACAACAACAATTAGGATATGGATTAGGGCAAAGATTTAGACACACCTAAAACACATGTTTCGAAACTAGGAAAGGAATTCGGACAAGGATTTAGTCAATATTTAGAAGATACAAACAGCGAACTCTTATGATCGAGGTAATTATGTCCTCTTAGTCTTCCAATACTCATTATTTTGCTCGTAAGTTCTGTTGTATGTACGCCTAGAGTTATTGGACCCGAAATTTAAGTTCTCTAGGAACGAACGATTTTTCCACAAAGCTTTAGCAATTAATTTGCTAATGACTTATTGACATTTTCTGATCTTTAACATCTTTCATTTATATACAGAGTGGGCCAACTGAAAAATTTTTTTCATGTATGTATTATAGCTTTATTAGTAAGATCAAGCATTTCCATTAATTATGGAAAACATCGTCGTTCAAGTGGCTGTCTCGGCTGAATTCGCAGTAGCGCATTCTGTCACTCCAATTTTCCAAGACCTTGTTGATGGTTTTGGGCTGTAGCTCACGGATTGCTTGCATGAAATTGACCTTAAGTGCTTGAATCATTTCCGGATTGTTGGCATAATATTGATCCTTCACGGTTCAATACAAAAAAAAAGTCCAAAAGGGACAAATCGCAGCTCCGAGGCGGCCAATTGACATCGCCAAGACGGCTGATAACACGATTTGGAAATTTGGTGCGCAAAAGATTGATTGTGGCATGGGCTGTGTGGTATGGCGCGCGATCCTGTATGAACCAGAGGTCGTCCAAATGCATGTCTCCAATTTCAGTAAAAAAAAAGTCGGTTAACATGACTCTATAACACCCACCGTTGACCGAAACATTGTTCCCAGCCTCATTTTCGAAGAAAAATGGTCCAATGATGCCACCACTCCACAATCCGCACCAAAGTGTTACTCTCTGTGGATGCATCGACTTCTCGACAATTTCCGAACCCCAGATGCGGCAATTTTGTTTGTTAACGTAGTCGTCGAGATAAAAATGCGTCTCATCAGAAAAGATGATTTTTCGGCCCAAACTGCGAAGCGATAACGAAGCGAATGGTCGTGCGCCTTCAATTGCTGAGTCTAGGCTGAGGCATGATACAATTATATAAAGTAGGAGTGACAACTGGCTATTTTCTCACCAATGTATTGCACCGACTGTCATTTGCCTGTATATTTTGCTTTCTGTTTTCTTTTCTACTTCTTTCGTTCTCTAATTTATACTATTTTTGACATTTGGTGCAAGACGATAACGATAAAACTGTCACTCCTACCTTGTATAATTGTATCATGGGCTTGGGCATTTTAGTTCACCATAAAGATTGCTCTTTTTAGTTCAATCGTGTGTAATGAACAAGTTCGGTCATTTAGTTCTTTTTGTACTGAACTCATTGACGATGACAACGACATTACGACATCTGTAAAATTTTTTTACATGTATTTCTTATGGAGAGACTTTGGTCTAATGTCGCAATGTCGTGTCGTCGATATAGAACTATTCCTAATTTGACAGCTTGTGTCGCTGTCGTCGTCAATGTGTTCAGTACATTTAGTTCGTTCGTTATTTTTGCTCGTTGCATGTTTTACTTTTTACTTTTGCCTTGATTCTTGTTGTCACCTCACCTATGTGAGAGTTCTCACACTTTTGTCACGTCACTAGAAATCTGGTATTCTTGTTGTCATGTGACGTAAGTTTATGGAACAAGTGAAGATGAAATAAAAGAACGCATTGAACACACCCTCCTATTTCTGCTTATTGCAAAGTTTTATTTGTTTCAGCAAACTGATTAGTTAAATTAATTAAAATATGATACTCCTTTGAGTTTTGGTTTTCAGACAGTGACAGCTCGGATGATGGCGAAAATTTAAAAATTAAAAGAAGAAATTTAAACCCGATGAAGCTACCTGATGGAGTGTAAGTTAAATATTCAGACTTGGTTGTTAGCATAACAACTAGATTTTCATGACTAGAATTCTTACTTTTTGCCACGCTGCAGTAGTTCTAATTGGACCAAACTATTCAACTTGGTTGCCAGCGCTTGCCACTTCCCATCAGCAGTCCCCTTGTCTGTAAACTTCATCCCCTTAGCGAGCGATGGGTTTTTGGTCATAAAACCCACCATCTCCTCAAACTGTTTTTGGGACGTTATCTTCACACTAAATTAAAAAATTTATTAATATTTCTAACTAAAAAAACCCTTAATTATATATTTTTATTTACCTTTCTTTTTTGTTCGCTCATCTTTCTCACTTAAAAAAGGAATGCGAGTAAATTGTCACTTTAATTTGCCCAAAATGTGTTCAATGTGACAACAAGAATACGAATTGAAGTCACAGTGACACGCGTCACCTCACATGAGAAAAAGTGACAACAAGAATAAAGGCATTTACTTCGTTTGTTCCCTTAGTTCGTTTGTTCTTTTAGTTCGTTAGGTCTTTTAGTTCGATTGGTCTTTTAGCTCGTTTCGTTTACTCGTTCATGTCCAGGTATATAAAATGAAACAAACTTGGTCTGAATACGTGATAGACATCAAATCCACCATTTCAATTAGTGCAAACACAAAAAGTGTCTCAAACCAAGGACTCAAACCATATTTTGTTAAATTCAGTTATTTTTGGTCTCGTTCGTTTAGTTCCTACTCGCTGCAATATCAATTGAACTCAAATGAACTAAAATAACGAGAAACACTGAACTAGTTCACATAGTTCATAAGTGGGAATCGTTCAATTGAACTAGTTCGTTTATGAACTACCCAAGCCTAGCTGAGCCAATTGGACGTTGTTAGCGAATAATCCGAGATCTTTGTGCAGAATTCTCCTCTGGCTAGTGCGTGAAATGTTGAGCTGTTGAGATCGATGACAAGTTGCCCAGCAATTATTTTGGAGTCAGTTGAAAAAGTGAACTAGTTAATTTCTACAGAAGGCGTTCAGTGTAGAACAGTTCACTTTGCTTTTGTTTTCAAAAGTATTGCTGCAAAAAAACAAACGCGTTCTGATTATTTTTAAAACTTGCTAAAGTAAAAAAAAAATAAAATATGTATAGACATTTATAAACAAAATTTCTTCTTTAATAAATTTTGGGGATGGAAAAGATCGTACAAATCAGGTCTTTAGGACCTTTGCTCCAGTACACTAAATTTACTCCACTAAATTCACTCCACTTTTAAAATGTTCACTTTAGAACTATTTAAAAAAGAACCACTTTCAGGCCACTGTGAAAGCAACCAGTTTAAAAATGTTCCTAATGCAACTAGTTCAAATATGGGGAAAAAGGAGGGTCTATGAAGACAATTGCCTTTTCCTATGACATCAACCCGCAAAAAGCTTCAGTTCGTTCAATGTAAAAGGGTATTGAAGTGGAACTAGTACTGGTTCTTTTTGGAACTAGTTCAGAACTATTTCAAATTTGGTTCACTTTCGTGTTGGGTGATGCTCGTGAATTGAGTCTCACACTCTCGGCTACAGCAGCCACAGTCTCGTCTGTGCGCACCGTACGAAGAAGGGGACCATGAGTGTTGTCCACTAGCATACCAGTCTCACGAACTTTTTGCACTTATTTTCAAATAACGCAGTGTTTGGGCAACACAGCACTCACTTTGGAAATAAGTTTCCAATATTGCCCAACGTTGTTCAGGCGTAAAGCGACTCATTTCTTTCCGCTGAGGTATGATACTGACTTTATGCCAAGATCTCGAGCGGGAAACAGCTGTCAGTGTCAAAATAACCTATGATTTAAAAAGAAGACACTAGATGGTCCACCCTTTATACAATTTGCTGGATCCCCTTAAAATTTATCCAGCTCAAGGATTAACACTTTTTATCGTTAAGTCTATAACGAGCACTTAAAATCATTCCATGTAGATATCATTCAAAATAAAAGAACATAAAATTTCAAAATAAATTTCATTACATGTAGATCCAACCTAATCTTTAAAGTTAAAGAAAACATTTATGCCGAAGAAATTTGGCTCGAAGTACCGAACATTCTAAATTTTATAAGGATAAAATCTCTGCGTTTACATATTGCTTAAAGGACTTTGCTTTATTGCTCTTTTACAACTTTCGATGGCATAAATATTATTATTATCTGTTGCTGGAAAAACTTTTAATATTGGAAAATAAGTCCAATGGTTCTGTTGAGTTAGTTGTTGGGAAGGAATAAGTTGGGAAAACTTTAAAATTTCTATACATGCATAAATTAAAACAACAACAACAACATGTTAACAACACAAACTTACTGTGTTATAGTTAAACACAAAAGGAAACACACAGACACACACACAGATAGATACTCACACACAGGAGGACATTTAAACAATCTAAATAAAGCAACATAATTTATGGTCTACAAATATACGAGCATAAATACAATACAAACTTAGATAGATGGGTAACAAAACTTACAACAACAACAAAAATAACAACAACAACAACAACAACAACAAGGACAACAATAATAACCCTTTCACTTTCTACATTCATGCGTCGTCATCATCTCTTATCTGTAAAATAGTTGATTGTAACGAATTTTGTATTTTATGTGCCGCAGGCCCAGTTTAGCCAAATTATCCTTGCTTTATCCTTCTGTGTACAACACATACGCAATGCGACCAAAGAGTCGTTCGTTAGTTTGTCCGAACAACCGCATGTGTTTCACACCATACTCAAAAATTACCTCCATGCCCACATTTGTTGTGGAGGCAACTCTTTGATTTTCGCTTATCTACGCTGCCTCCTGCCTCCCCGTACCAACACATTCAACAACAACAACAACATTCAGCTCTCCCAGCCTACAGCAAGCAGCGTTACAAGTTCCGACCCAAGCAATCAAGCAAAAATGTATTTTATGCATATGCCAGCAGTTTCTCCACGCTGGCCAGCCGCCTTTTGTATACCCCTTAGCTATGTGGTCCACGCACCGAAATTGTTACCCAAAAAAAAAAATCAAGTCTGCCTCTTTGCTATGCTCGGCGAGAATCTCGACTATTTCATGAATCTACATATTTTGTACGAACGGATGGATGGACTGGGTGAGTGAGTGGGTGCTGGTGGTGGTGGTGGTGTGGATGATGTTGTTGATTATGGTGTTGTTGTTGTTTAGTTGCTGTTGCTGTTGCTGCTATTGTTGTTGCCATAAACAATTGCGACACATTTTGTCACAAGGCAATTCGTTGCGTCCTAACGAGCAGCGACACACACGGCACTCACGCACTCAGCACAGCGGTGTACAGCATGGCAAGTAGACCCGAAACCCGAAGTGCTGACATTACCAATGCAAAAACTGAGAATTGAAATTCGAATGAAAGTGAATTAACAAACAGAGTAGAGGCAATTATCGAACCTGGGCGTACATGAGTAAGACTTTTGCAGTCTAAGTTCACAAAATTTAAAAAACTTCGGGTACAGGTTCATGTCCGTGTACAAGTACATGTCCGTGTACTTGTAATTTGCAAGAATTTCTCGCTGCTGTAAGAAAAATGTCCTTCCTAAATTTCGAATTTTTTTCATTATTTTCTCTCCGATTGGGGTTCAATTACCGCTGGTTTAAAATTAATTTCACAAAATTGCCCTCCTTGGAAAATCTTCTCTACGAAATTCCCTCTACACAAAAATGTTCCTTTACAAAACTCCCCGTATAGGAACATTTTCCGTCTTACAGAATTCTACTAAAATATATTTGAAAATAATTATGCCTGGGCCTCTTGAAGTCATTCGCTGAAACAGCGACGAAGTGGTTCTTTCAAATTGGTTTCAATCGTATTTTTAAATTTTTAAAGAAGAATTCTATAATGGAAGAATTTTCTAAAAGGGACATTTTGTTAAGGAGACTTTTGCAA
Organism: Pherbina coryleti; assembly: GCA_943735915.1. NCBI lineage: Eukaryota > Metazoa > Arthropoda > Insecta > Diptera > Sciomyzidae > Pherbina > Pherbina coryleti. The sequence continues at coordinate 126,318,470 of OX030951.1, read as the reverse complement.
AGGAAAGTTTAAAAAAAGTGAATTTTGAAAAGGGTAAATTTTGGTGGCGTCCGTGGCGTAGTTGGTTAAAGTGCGTGGCCGCTATGTCAACGAACTTGGAGACCCAGGTTCGAACCCCAGCAGCGACAGAAAATTATTTGAATTAAAATAATTTTTCTGTACGGCCGCCACCTCTCTGCAGACAATGGCAATCCTCAGAGAGTATTCAAAATGCCATGTAAAGCTTCTTGAGAACAAGAACATTCCGTTCATCGCCGTTCGGAGTCGGCGTTAAACATGTAGGTCCGGTTCTCGGTTAATTGTGTACAAACTTAATAACACGCACAACACAATTGATCATAAGAAGCTAAGTCAAAGTCCTTTCAAGGGCTGAAATGACCAGTTATTTATTTTTATTATTTAATACATTTTGGAAAAGGGAATTTTTTAAGGTGAAATTCGACCCCCGCTCCTGTACTTGGAGTTCAAATTTTAGGACTACGAGTACATGTGTTTATTAAAGGTTCGACGAAAGGGTTCACAAACCATTGCCTGAAACAAGATTAATTAAGGAGGCGATATAAAAAAGAGAATGTAATAAGGCCTCGGACGAAAATAAAAGTCTCCCTCTGGAGACTTACCTTTGTAAGTCTCTCCTGACGAGAGTACCCGAGAGTCTCTCTTATTTCTTGAGTACCCGGCTTGGACAACACGATGTCCCAAATTGTTTTTTTATATTTTAATTTTTAAATGAAAAAAATTTAATTTACTACTTCCCTCTGAAAAATGGAAAAATTCCCGGATATAAGCAGGAAGTATTCCAAATAATATAGGAATTATTACCTTTCGTTAGACACTCCATTTCTTTTTATACACACTATGTCTTGAGGGAAATATTCCTTTCCGCTGTCTTAAAAATGAATGTGGAAACATGCATCTCCATTGTCTTGAAAAATAATGTGGAAACAACAACAAATAAATAACAACTAAAAATGGTTAGCTTGGCCGGGATTTGAATCCGGGACCTCTGGGATGGCAGTCAAGCACGCTGTCTACTCGACTACTGAGGCGGCCTTATTATTTGAGATTTTATTATTCTAAATAATCAGCTTAAAACTACTCAAAAGTTTCCAAAAGATACCATGAGGAATGTTTCCCCATCACTTCTAATGCAACTGTTTCCACATAAATTCTTAAGAAAGCGTTTTGGAAAACATATAAATTTAAAACTTCTCATAAGTTTTCAAAAGATACGATGAGGAATGTTTTCAAGTCACTCCCATATGGAAGCCTTCCAATTTTTGCCAAAGGGTTATACGAAAGAACATTCAATTTCACATAATTGTGACGTTTAAACCATTGCAAAATGCTACCTAAAACGAAGTACGTTTTTTCATTTTGTTAAATTCTGAATTAACATATAGCGAAACACCCTGTAACTCTAAGCAAAAAACTTTGCCATATTTAATGCGCCCATCATTTTTGTCTGTCAAAACAGAAAAAATTTACATAATTTTCAGATTTTACAGGACTTATGTTATAAGACTTACTTATGTTCATGTCCTTTTTATACATTTGTCTGTTTTCTTTTTTTTCTGATTTACTCTTTATTTGACATTTATTATGACGCACAATAGAGTATTCGGCCCAAAAACGCGGACATTACGAATTTTTTTTTTTTAATCCAAAAGAAAAGTGCACAGTTCAATAGAAAACAAAATTCTACAACTGGTAGTGCTTTTTCAAGTTCTTGAGTTAGAATTTATAGCTCCTGGACATCGAAAGAAGTCAGAAATTAACGTAAGAACACATCGGAAGTTAAAAATATTACGCATGTTTTGACGTGATGAAGTTACGTTTTACCGCGCAGGTTTCCAAAAAAGTTGAAAAATGCATTTTTTCAAAATTTATGAGCGTTGCATTGAATTGTTACTCGCTGAGCATAAGAGCTATGACTAAAAAGATTGTACGACCATAAAGGTTTATTCTTTGGCTTTATTATAAAAACAAAACAAAAATTCAAAACATCACTGGGACGCGGTGGGAACTGCTTAAGCAACACAACTGAAAATTTGTTACATGGAATTATTACTCGCTGAGTTTTAGTGCTAGGTTTAAAATTATGATACACCAATAAAGGCCTGCTCTAAACACTCACAACAAAATTAGACAAAAAATATCTGTCGCCATGGGGACACAGAGAGAGCCGCCCAAAGATCGACAATGCAACTTTCACGCAGCGGCGTTGCATTGAATTTTTACTCGGTGAGTATATGTATATGTAAGCTATGATAAATGTTTAAAAAGAAAAATGAAAGATTTATACTTGGCCTTACGACAAAAATAAAAAAAAATTCTGACGTCACCAGGTCGTGAATATAGCAACATATGTAACAGAAATGCAATATCGTTGCATGGAATTATTACTCACTGAGAAGATGAGCTGCGGTAAATTTTGTTTTACGGCAGCATAGGTGTGTTATTACACTTCACAACTAAAATACAAAAAAAATTCTTATCGCCATGATTTCAGGGCAACCACATACAGCAGTAAAAATGCTACAACCATGAAAAAACGTTGCATGGAATTTTAACTCTGTGACTACTGGCGTAACGGTAAATTTTAAGGATCGTAAATGAAGATGAGGTCTTCAGGCATATGATAAAAATACAAAAAAAAAAAATTTTACGGCGTCATGAGGCCTCTCATGGAACCGCCTAAAGTGATGCATGTGCATAAATTTTGCTGGATTAATTGCATGTAGCTAAGGCAAAGTTAATGCATCAAGGAAAAGCACAACCAATGAAGAAGCAAATAAAAAAACCAATAGAAAAAGCAACAACACCAACATCAACATTAACATCAACATCAACATCAACATCAACATCAACATCAACATCAACATCAACATCAACATCAACATCAACATCAACATCAACATCAACATCAACATCAACATCAACATCAACATCAACATCAACATCAACATCAACATCAACATCAACATCAACATCAACATCAACATTAACATCAACATCAACATCAACATAAACATAAACATCAACATCAACATCAACATCAACATCAACATCAACATCAACATCAACATCAACATCAACATCAACATCAACATCAACATCAACACCAACATCAACATCAACATCAACATCAACATCAACATCAACATCAACATCAACATCAACATCAACATCAACATCAACATCAACATCAACATCAACATCAACATCAACATCAACATCAACATCAACATCAACATCAACATCAACATCAACATCAACATCAACATCAACATCAACATCAACATCAACATCAACATTAACATTAACATTAACATCAACATCAACATCAACATCAACATCAACATCAACATCAACATCAACATCAACATCAACATCAACATCAACATCAACATCAACATAAACATAAACATCAACATCAACATCAACATCAACATCAACATCAACATTAACATCAACATCAACATCAACATCAACATAAACATAAACATAAATATCAACATCAACATCAACATCAACATCAACATCAACATCAACATCAACATCAACATCAACATCAACATCAACATCAACATCAACATCAACATCAACATCAACATCAACATGAACATCAACATCAAGATTAACATTAACATTAACATTAACATTAACATTAACATTAACATTAATATTAACATCAACATCAACATCAACAATAACAACAACAACAACTAGATTTTTAGTTAGTTATGATTTCATCAGTGTTTTTCGTGGCAACTAACATTGCTCACAAACAAAAAAACACAATGAAACCGGACTATGAAACTGGAAAAGGACTATAACATGAATTAGGATATGGATTAGGACAAAAAGTAAGACACACCTTTCCTAACTAGAAAAAGGATTCGGTATATTTGATTAAGTCTAGAATTTGGTTATGTATTAAAACAAGAGTTTGGACATGAAATAGGAGTATAAAGAAACACCGTCACGTCAAAATGTACGGATGTGTCCACGACACAGCCAACTCTTTTTTGTCGTTATTTTGTGATTTTAGTATGTTTACAAAATATTTTTTTGTGGGTGAACGAATAAATGTATCAGCATGGCATAAATTTTTGCTGATGAAATATATAATAAAGAATTTTTTAATTTTTTTTTAATGTTTACGGCTGTATTCATATAAAATTTATAAAGCCACCTTAAGAAAAAATCAAAAAAAATTTAAAAACTTCATTGAATTAAAATTATTCATAAACGTTCAATGACGATAAAAATCTCTTTTAAAGGGTTCGTAAATAAGAGAATTTTAAATATGGTTGAAACCTTCAATAAACCCTTGACAAGCTTGGTATAATAATACAAGGTAGCATTGACAACTGCTTATTTTCTCTTCTACAAGAAACCACCTCCTGTCAAAAACAGTTTTTTGTCTGCAGCTTGTTATTTTTTCACTTTAACGCTTTCAACATTGTTTGTGTTTTAAATGGCCGATTGTTAGCGCTCTCTTTTTGAGTATATTTTTTGACAGGAGGTGATTTCCCAAGCAACTGTCAATACTACCTTGTAATTATTAGGTCTGTTTCCGTACTCGATTGTAGTAACTTGCAATGTGCTAGAACGTGTTTCCGTACTTTTTCTAGCTCAAAAGAGAGAAGAAGAACAAGCATAAAAGCGCACTCTCGAGCTCGAAAGTAGCTCGAAGTGTGCTGGAAGAAATTACTTCGAGCATTATAAGAACAAGAAACTGTCAAATTGATTTTTTTCTTTATTTACGTTGTGTGGCGGGAAATAAATTTACAAATAGTGAAATACAAATTGCAAATAAATATAAATAAATTAATAATAAATTAATTTGAAAGTTGATAATCGATAATTGGCGTAAATAAATTTGGCACTGTTTACGTTTTATAGGCAATCAGCTGTTTTTGTGCTGGAAACTAGCTAGAAGTCGTTTCCGTACTTTTGACACTATTCTCAAATTTCATTTTACGCTCCCAGCTCGAACTTTACTCGACATTGTGTACGGAAACACACCTATTATACCATGCTTGATAAATCATTTTTAATTTTTTTTCTCATTTGAGCACAGATATTGTCAAAAATAAATCAATTATAAATGAGAGGATTTTTAAAAGTGGCTGAAACGTGCTATAAACCATGGTTGAATAAATAAGGTTGTCGCATGGGCGAGAGCAAGTTCCCATAAATGTCAAATCGAAGCTGACAGCTCATACAAAATCTGAAAACGAAAATTCATAAGATGAAAAGCCGATGAAGTTGTTGTTGTTGCTTTTCATTGATTTTGACAATTATGGGTACTGTGAAGAGAGTATGATCAGCCGCGAGACAACCTTATTTATTCAACCATGCTATAAACCTATCGTAACGCATTTTTAAAAAATTGTTTGCTCTCATTTGAGCACAAATATTGTTAAAACTAATTAAAATTATTCAAAATATTTCAAACATTTTAATTCAAAATATATATAAAAAATTTCCAAAGAAAGAAAATAAAAACAGTTATTTTTAAAATTGTGACAAATAAAAAAGCCATTGCATTTATCAAATACACAAACCATTATTTACTCTCTTCTCACTTTAAATCGAAGGTGTTCATATTTTAACTACAAATCAGCTACATGTTTATGAATAACAACATTTAAAGAGATTATTTAACATTAGAAAGTTTTTTAGCATGTACATATTTTATTTATTTAAATTCCCGTTCGTTTACTTAATAAATTAGGCAAACTCGTATATCTTCCAGTGCTAAAAAATTCTGACTCATAGGAATCACCTGATAACGACTTAAGGCAACATTGGAAAAAATATCTTGTGGATACCAAATTAATGTTAACAAATGGATCTTTAAAATTCGCACCCGATGTGTGAAACTGTAATTATACACGCAATATCACATATTATTCAATTTTCAGAAGAAGCATCAAAGGCCAGAAATATTTACTCCAGACAGGAAAGACCCTAACCGAGATGTCCTGAGTAGACTCACTACTGTTAA